>CAJQUN010000063.1:1863143-2368265 GCA_907163345.1 Haberlea rhodopensis
CTTGGTGCTTCTGTTTTGAGTGTACCAGTCAATAGCTTGTCTAGCAACTTTTGGCTTTAGATAAATTTCTCTATTGTTTTAGAATATAGTAAAATTCTTAGTATGCTCCACATCAGAAAAGATTTTATTAGATGTCTTTTGTAAGGGGAGGGGTGGAAGTTATAAAGTGTGGCTAGTGAGAAAGCTTTGTGGGTGTGTTTGGGGTGAGAAGAAAAATTGTGTGGTTGTAATAATTTTTCATATAGTGTATTTTCTTCTCTGGTCCTGGTGGTTTTTCTCCTGATTTGGGAGTTTTCACGTTAAATCCTTGTGTTGTCATTATTTCTCATTTTGCTCGCTTTCCACATAAAAGGTGTAGATCCTGGGGGGTGAATTTGGATGGTCAAATTCCCAACAAGTGGTATCAGAGCCTGGGTCCTTTTGCTGTGGTAGGCGAATACGTATTGACTAAGGAGGTTCTGTCTAGGAAAATTGGTATTTAAGTGGGACAGGTGTGACCCCACCAATTTTCCTGGGAATCTTGAAGTTCTGTCTAAGAAAGATCGAGATTCTCTCTTTCCTAGGAGCTTACTTAGTGTGTACTATTCAGGTCTACAGTAAAATTCATCAAAGTATCACAAGACACTGTCGGGAAACAGAGTTTCAAATGCAGTCAGATTTGATGTGGAGAAATTTGATGGGAAAATCAACTTTGGCTTGTGGCAAGTGCAAGTCGGGGATATGTTGATTCAATCTAATTTACACAAGGCATTAAATGACAGAGTATTCCTTGAAAGCAGCAGTGATACTAGTTCGACTGGTGGAATAACTAGTGCAATAAGTAAAGCTGGAATGAGCAATGAAGATTTGGAGGATCTGGATTTGAGAGCAGCAAGTGCAATCCGTCTGTGTCTAGACAAAAATGTTCTTGCAAATGTGCATGGAATGTCTACGGCGAAGGAACTCTGGGAAAAATTGGAAGAGTTGTATCAGACAAAAGGGCGTCTCAAATCGGGTGTATCTGAAAGAGCAGTTTCATACATTGCGAATGAATGAGAGTACTACTATTTCAGATCATTTAAGTGTTCTCAATGGCATTGTTTCATAACTAGAATCTATTGGAGTTAAAATTGATGATGATGATCAGGCCTTGAGACTCATCTGGTCTCGTCCACGTTCATATGAGCACATGAAGCCGATACTGATTCATGGAAAGGAGAAAATCATTTTCTCAGAGGTTACGTAAGCTTCTTTCTGAAGATAGAAGACTTGGCGGGAGCAACAGTTCACATGAAAGTTTTGCAATGGTGACTCATAATTGCAAGAAGAAGAACTTCGTGAAGGAATCCTGTTGGGGATGTGGACAACCTGGCCACATCAAGAAAAATTGTCTAAGAGCTGGAGCGGGTTCGGCAAATTCCGCTGTATCAGCAAATGAAGATGCTGATAATGAAGCTAACATTGTCTCCTCTTTTGATGTCCTATTAAAAAGGACATGTACATCCTTATGGCATGCCGTTGTCCCCAAGTTGCCTTGAAAAAAGATGTAAAATGTTACTGGGTCAACAATTTTGCACACGGGCATTGGTTTGGCATTGATGCAGGGTGTGGTGGAAATTCATGTCGATGGCTGATTAACTTCCAGGAGAGCCAAAACGTGGGAGTTGCACCATAATTTTTCAGCAGGGTTATTTTTCGACATGAGCGGAATTGAAATGCTTGGAATGATTGTTTGTTCTGAGTGAGTATGTTTTTTATGGTGGAGCATGGTAATTCTCTGCGTTGAGAATTATGACTGTCTTTGCAGTGTTTGTAGCGGAAGCTATGAAGATTTTCATCGAGGTGGAGTGTTGTGGGACTACAAAGCCACAAGGTGGAGATTGTTGAGTTGGGCTTTTTCTTTATCCCACATTGGTTGGGGCAAAGAAATTGGCCTAATATTTTACTTTAAAAGGAGCCTTGGTGCTTCTGTTTTAAGTGCACCAGTAAATAGTTTGTCTAGCAACTTTTGGCTTTAGATAAATTTCTCTCTTGTTTTAGAATCTAGTAAAATTTTTAGTATACTCTGTGGTTGCAGCTGTAATTGAGCTTCCACATCAGAAAAGATTTTATTAGGTTTCTTGTAAGGGGAGGGGTGTGAATTATAAAGTGTGGCAAATAAGAAAGCTTTGTGGGTGTGATTGGGGTGAGAAGAAAAATTGTGTGGTTGTAATAATTTTTCATATAGTGTATTTTCTTCTGTAGTCTTGGTGATTTTTCTCCTGATTTGAGAGTTTTCCACTTTAAATAATTGTGTCGTCATTATTTCTCATTTTTCTTGTTTTCCACATAAAAGATGCAGATCCTGGAGAGTGAATTTGGATGGTCAAATTCCCAACAGGCCTTTTTGATCGGTCTGAACCAATTTCTGAAGGTTCTCACTTTATCTGGGCTAAGAGTTCACCACGTTGGACTTAGCTGAGACGAAATGATAAAATTGGAAAAGAAATGATTGTTTCCCATGTCAAGTTTGTAATTTTCAGAAACTATACAACTTTAAAAATAGTCACACGTCTTCCAACTGCTAATTAGTGCACTTCATTAATAGATAATCAACTTCATTGACTGTATCTGTTGAAGACATCCTAGCTCTTTCTGTTTTATTTTTCTTCATATATTTTTCTTTTGCCCTTTCATTTTTGATGGCAATGACCAATGTTAAATTTTTTTTTTTGGTGCTGAGAGGCCGCCATAAGTGCCAACTATTTTGACTCTTTCCTGGCTTGTTTCCTTCGCATTTTTCTGTTCCTTGTAAAGGGTATTAATTCTAGTGGAAGTGGGAATACCGACACTGAAATATCTTACAATTACCTTTGTCTACTTGCAGTTTGACACATTCTACTGCTATTATCCAAGGCGATTAGGTCAAGTTCTTTTCGTGGATACTCCTTTTATATTCAAACCAGTTTGGCAGCTGATAAAGCCATTGTTAAAATCTTATGCATCTTTGGTGAGATACTTTAGCTACTATGTTCTTGAAACATCTTTACCATCGTATTCAAGGTTTATGTGCTAAACAGCTCAAACCACATGTCATCTCATCCTTGTTTAATTCCCTAGATTCCATGTTGTGGGTTAAATTGCTTTTGCTGGATCAATTACCTAGGACCGGGTCTGATAAGTTATCATCTTGGTCATCTTGATGTTCCATGAATTTTCTTCATCAATTTTGTTAAAGAAGCAACGGCTGCCCGTATCGACATGTGTGGCTGCTTATGTGGTAGAGCGATCTGCTGTGCATAATGCATTCTAATAGATTTGAGCTACATCATTGTTAATTACTATATGCTATACTCGATTCTATAATTGGACTTAAAGTCAATATCACATGTCTCATGATTAAGAGGTACAAGCTAGATATAATTTGGTGGGAGAAGATCATTCGGGACTAACAATTTCCCTCTTGTTCCGTGTGGATATTTATGTGGCATAACAATCGAAATATAGAGTTTAAAGTGCTATTCGGTTTATCAAATTGAAATTGCATGATTACTGATAGATATAGTTTCAAGTATAGCAGCAATGCACAGTCATGCATACATCCGACATTCATCATGCATTTTCTCATTGGCCATTCTGTCATATTTGTGCACTATGTTTCGTAGGTGAAATTTTGCTCGGCGGATGACGTTAGAAAGGAGTATTTTGCAGCAGATAAGGTTCCAGCTAACTTTAGGGATTGATGATGACCTTGAAGCCTGAAAGAAATACTGACCATATAGTATGGTTGATTAAATTTAATCAAATTTAACATAATTATATTAAAATTAGTGTTGAAGTTAATTTTATTAATTATTTGAAGTATCCTCTTTTTATTATAATAATTAATTTAAAAAGTTTCCAAGTAAATGAAGAATTTTTAGTTAAAAGTTATATTTTTTTACCAAATTATTAAGAGTATATTAGGCGAAAAGTTGATTTTTATCAAATCAGCTTTTTAATATGAAGTTCTAGCAAAATTATTCTTTTATATAATATATTTTGATGAGTTTTTTCGGTACAAGATATTATAAATTGTATTTTCAAAAATATTATTTAATTTCAATTTTTTTACATAAGTATTTAAAATAAAATATGTATACGCACTGACAATAAAAATAGTACGTTAAAATCACAATTTTGTCCTTCCTGTTTCCTTTATCCAAAGCTCATCTCTTTGAAACTTCTATCCACAACAAAGCATTCTGAGATAAAATTCTCGAGTAATCTAATTCTCTCTCTATATCTCTCTCGTGGTGAAACTTTTTCTCGTATACATCAGTAGGCGACAACAATCTGTGTTTATTGTAAGATTTGTTTTTCTATTATATTTCGTAATTATGCTTTATGTGTCTGTATATGAATATTGAAATGCTCCGAAGGAAATCCAAATAAGTTGTACAATTATATCTCGGTTTGTGATCTCGTAGAGGAGTTTCTTGGCTAATTTTGGATTGTGAATTTATTAATAATTTATGGTTTGAATACCTAGGGTTATTTGGTTTCAAGTCATCTTCACGAATATTGTTTTAGCTTCATGTGGTTTACTCTTCTTAATTGACATATATTTTTCTATATATTTTAATCCTAATTTTGAGCACAAAATAAAGTTTAATGTGAAATAAAGATAAAGGATTTTATTAGCATAGGCTAGAGATTGTGTTTTCTGTCTTCAGAGACTTGTGGTTCATGGTATTTTTGGATAATCGAACGCCTGGCAAAACTATTGATTTTTTTTCACAGGGCTATGGTTCTTGGTGTAAATATGAATTCAGTGGGATCTGCTTATGTGCATATGGTGTAGAAGATGGCATTGACGACTCATCAGTTGCAGGTGATCTTGGCTGTCCATATTAGTATTGAGTACTGGCTGCTTCTAAATATAATATCAAGATGATATATTTTCGCTTCAAAACTTAGAAAATGCTGATGAGGTTGAGTGGTTATTGTCTAAAATCTAAATGAATGTAGGATGTATTATCAGAACGTAATTGTTTTTCCTTTTCTTTTCTTTCCCCCCTGAAAGTACTTACAGATTATACTTTCAACGCTAATCTTGACTTTGTTCAGGGCTGCTCTTATTCTTCTTGCCTCTCTGCGTCTTCATCCTGGAGCAGAGGGAGCAAATTAAAACGTATTGTGTCATCATCCTTTCCTGTTGGACGGAAAGATAGATTTATCTCTTTGAAATGTAGATCCTTTTTGAGGTACGATCTTAGCATTTATAGTTCTATCTTCATGTTTGTGTATCTTGTGATGGAAATTATGTCTTTATTCATATATGCAAGCTAGCATTTTTATTCTGGGGGATAGCTTTCACCCCACGCCTATAAAGTAGGCGTCTTTGTTGAATTGCCAAATATTTTTATACTGAATTCAATGTATTTTTTCACTTTAAGCGTTATTATCTTTTCCCAGAGATAGTCACATAGATAATTGTTTTGATGTTATATAAGTTTTGTCTTTTGTTTTGAATCTTTTGATGACCAATTGTATAGAGAGTTGTATGCTTCTATATATATCACGTTTCAGTTCTATGGCCCTTCTCCTGTTTTTTGATGATGTTGTACATAACAGCAAACAATCTATATGTTTTAGCAAAAGAAGACTTTTGGATGACCAACACATTTTCACTTTTGAAGATATATAGACAAGTTTTTGAAAGCCTTTTCAAGAGAAGCAGTTGGTCTTATTGTTGTTATAAAGCATAAATTGGCTGATACTGCAAATTTTTATTCGGTACGACCCTGGAAATGTCTTCCATGTGGCCATGGATGCATTCATATATTTTGATTTGTTCCTCATATTTTTTGAAGCTTGACCATCTTTTGTTATAAACCAGCAAAAATATAGAAACTATGTTTACCTTGTTCTAACAACTTAGAAGATCACAATGCTTATTAAATTATCAACATATATTTCCTTTTAAGCCTTGCTAAGAGTTCTTATTTTATGATTGTGGTATCAAATCATTTTTGGAGTGTATGTTCTTGTAGTATCTCTGCGTGTCTTTAAAGGAAATCAACATCAAATGACATAAATTCTTTGTACTGAATGACTTGTAAACCTCCAAGGCACGATCTTTTGCATGATGGTTTGTAGGTGAATTCTGTGCCTTTCTCTGACATTCTTCAACACTTTGTAAATTCGCTTGTTTGTCTCCTAGTTGCATACTGACACTCTTTCTGATCTTTATTTATGATTTCAACTGACCAAATAGCTTATTTGCAGTCTAGGAGCTTCCCTTGCCCTTGGACCAAAGTCAAAATTATTTAAAATATCAGCTTTTAAAGGTAGCAGTAGACATGATGGTTCTGGCAGCAGGAACAATGGGTCAAAGTCCCTTGAGAATCCTGCTATAGTTTCTTATTGGCAACATGAGAGTAAAGAATCCTCGGTGGAATCCTCCAAGGTACAGAGTGTTGTACCTGCTCCTTACACAGCAGCAGATGAGACTACAACCAGGTCACAGGCTATACAAAATTTGTTCAAGAACTGGTTGATATTACTGCGTTTGCCATCACAAATCCAACCGGTGGAAGACGTTGTCGACGAACCTTCTTCAACAGCAACAACAGAATTGCCAAACACTAAACAAAAGCGAGAAAGAGGAGAAGTTTTGAAGGCTGTTTGGTACTACTTTATGGGTTTGGATGCGACAAGGAAAATACCATTGTTGATATTGTAAGCATTTTGCAATTCAGTTCTGTCTGTTCCTTATTCTCTCTTTTAACTCTTTTTTGCATTGAAGAACACTGATAGTTGAGAAATACAGGATATGCTAACCTGTTACGAACTAATTTTCCAAAGCAACTCAAAATCAACAAGAATTACAAAATTTTGTAACAAGACATGGTGAAAACAAATAATCTGAGTAATAATACTGAGTCAGGGAATTAATCCTTTACAAGAATAAAGACAATCAATCCTCTTGCGTAGCACAAGCTAGCCAAAACAGAAAAAGTAGCACTTGAATCCCCCACTAACGAACTTTGGCCCAATATATTGTCTCTTGCCTTTTGCAAACTTTTTCCCCCTCTCCAAGTAAATCCTTCTAGTATGTTCTTGATAATTTTATAGGCATAGTTTATTTGGATCCATAACATAACCACAATGAAGGTAAAGTTGGTGGCAGTTTGATTTGGCTTTTATATAATATTTAACCAAATGCTTTGAGAGACTTCTTGAAACTACGTTTTAGTTAGACTTTTAACAGTTGATGTGATATTTTGCAATTTTAAAGTGTCTACTTCAGTTTTTGAAAGCTGGTAAGATGTTTTAAAATTTGAAGTCTGTTTACGAATTAATAGTGGCATAGTTATGATGAGAGAAAATTAAAAGTTAGATGAATTTTGTGTATTGAGATATTCCAAATCATCAAGGCCTTTGACTTTGTGATTGAGCTTAGTTCTATGCTACTTTTTTGAGGATAGTGTTTTATTAATATTTTATATCCTTAATTAGACTGTACTTTTTTTGTGGGCATTCGTGAAGTAAATAAATGATACCAATGGTGCTGCTTAACCGTCAAAATGATAGTAAATGATTTTCTATGTGTAGTTAGTGGTCTCTTCCAAATTTTATTCTCAAATGCTAGCTCGACACTTTTAGTTCACAATGAAGTATTTTCTCTACGGAGAAAATGCTTTTAGTATCCTCAAACCTCCTGTTCTACTCTTTTTGCACTTTACATTGCACATGCAACACATGTAATCATTGCTGCGAACTTACTCTGCTTCTTATTCGCAGCGCACCTCTGTATCTCGCAGTTAACATTATCTATGGATCAGAAGTGTCGAAGGAATTGACTCCACTATGGTTTCTTGGACCAATAATTGTCGTTCTTTACATTAAGATGTTTCGGGCAATTTGTGGCCTTTATGTATTCAGCTTTAAGCAGACAGTCAAGGTAATAAAAAATCTGCCTGCATTCTCCTCACTGGCGTGTGATTACATATTCTGTGGAAAGCTTATTGAAGCCATACGAACTCGTATATGGAAACCTATGGCAGGTATTAAAAACCTGAACTACAATGAGGAAAGTAGGAGAATATTGAAGGACTTCCAAGGCTGGTTAGTGGAGATATACCTCGATTTTATCGAATCAGTGTGGCCATACTACTGTAGAACAATCAGGTTTTTGAAGAGGGCAAACTTAATATAATATTGAGGCTTTTCTTTAAAGAGACTTGGTTAAAAGGCGCCAAAGTAGGAATCACTTATTTTTTTCCATTCTTTTTTGGTAAATAGCTGAATCCCTTTTTGGATTGGGGTTCTTCTCTTGAGTAATTAGAGAGGATTGCAACCAATAAGATGTTCAAGGGTGGTTGATTTATTTTTTTTGTTCTCGTTGTCTCTATTGATTTTCTGTTCTCATTTCCGCGCATACAAATTCTTGTTTCTGCAGGTTTATTATAATAGATATATAACAGATTGTATTACATTGAATATGAATTCATGTTTGTAATATTGCGTTTAATTGTTATTATTTCACGTAAGATCGTCACAATCAAATCTGCTCTTTTGGGGAGGAATCCTTGAATTCATTCATAGGCTCCTTACTCACAAGTCCTCCCACTGCCCCAGGGTTTGTGCACCATGGTCACACTTTTAGAAGATTTTGGGAATTAAATTTGATTTAATTTTCATTTACTGAAGATGGAAAACATAGACATGTTCATCACTCATTTTCATTTATCGAGTAACTAATGCTGGACATCACAGGTGCCTCTACTTAATTTTGAGTAATGAAAACACAAATAAGATCACCTTCTCTACTTAAATAGGGAAACTGATAGCTTCACCGAAGTAACACCACAGCTTGAGCATTTGTGTATGGATACTTGTTACAAAATCGATCATCCCCAAGTGACAAGATCATATAGAATACGCTAAAAATCGATATACACTGGCCGCATGCAAGATTGGGGGCCGTAAAACTATGGAGATAGAATGGTGGGGGCATTATGTAATAATAATATTTGGGAGACAAAATGTACTTTTTGGGGGTAAAATACAAGTTTTTTACAAATAAAAAATAAATAAATAAACTCATCAAAGGCATCAAATCACGAAAATTCTATCAACAGGATATGGGAACAGATTGCAATCAAAACTGGAGAGGAAACTAACGGTCATCAAGGAGGAAATATCGGTTGCTTGAAGAAGGAAACAACAAAAATTGCTCAAACTAAAAGTTTCATTCCTTTTTTAACTTATGTCCGTTAACAATTATAAATTAAATTGCTTTGTAATAGTTGGTGCTCACGCTGAGAGACAAATTGACAAAGTAAACCGTTAGCCTCGTAGCGGGGCAATATTGTCTTAAGGACAGAGCTTCCAAATCTCGCCTTGACATTCCTATTATAAAGTCATTTGTTGTTTTATTTGCTGCCTTCCTAAGATACACACTCATAACTACAAATATGTGGGATATTTATAAATTCTAAAGTTGTATAATGATGATGATAATAATATAATATCAATAATGATTGAGTTCTTTTAGTAATCCGTAAAGCATATATTTAAAAAAATCATGATTATGTTAGGAACAGAAAGAATGTATGTTTTTTATTTTACTTGTGGGTAATATCAATAATGATTGAGTTCTTTTAGTAATCCGTAAAGCATATATTTAAAAAAGCATGATTATGTTAGGAACAGAAAGAACGTATGTTTTTATTTTACTTGTGGGTAATAGAAAAGAAAGTGCAGAAAATGCATCCAAACAAAATCCTTGCAATTCCACCAAAATATTAACAAAACAATTCCAAAATTTACAAATTCTGACAAACTTTCAAATTTCAATATAATTCTACTTTACTCATGGTCTCAATACAAGTTTTTCTTCTATGCATCAGGGATCAGGGTGTGCACCAACACCAACGCAAATACAAATACAGAAAAACCCGTCTCAATACCCATTAGAAGAGATCAATCACGGCTTATCCTCCTCCCATGCCCGATATAACTGCAATAACGAGAAACAAGCCTAAGAAGTCAGCAAACATTGGATTTTGACATCTGAAAAGAATCACATCAAAGTTTATGCAGTTTTTCACAAAGTTTCACATGAAGGTGATTGATTTCTCTCCATATTCTCTGATAACTTTAATTCCCATTAAAATTGAAATAAAAAATGGCTCCGCTCAAATTGAATAGATTTGATATAGATAGGGTTCTTCTACCTTTGGACGAAGATAGCGGAATGACGTACTGTCTTTCCATTTAGAATGGACCACAACTTGGAAACCATCGTTTCCCAAGCTATGTTGCATCTCCAGTATTTGCTGTGCTGAAGTCACGGCGGAATCTGTGCAATTAAACAACTCAATCACAGTAAGAGTTGGACTTTCTCCCATCCCACAAGGTATCTCCACCAATTTATAGCACATCCGAAGAATGAGTCGCTGAAGGCTTGGAAAGTTTTCATGATCAGCTTTCCAGTGCTTCAAGTTTATACCTTCAAGAACCAACTGTTTTAGTCGACAAAATTCCCCTTCGTTTGGTTCCCACTCTGTCCCTGTGCATGCACGATCTCTTAATTTAAGTACTTCAAGATTAGGTAATGAACCAACAATCGTCAAATCATGCCAAGGAATTGCACATCCACTTAAAGTCAGCATTCTAAGAGTCCGTGGGAATGCAAGCTTCAACTTCAATACCGAAATGAAGCTGGCCATCAAATTGGAAGGGTATACTTTGAATTTCAAAGTTTTGAGATGATGTAGATTGAGCATATTCTCAAAGTGAAACTCTGTCCACTCTTCTCCCTCCCGGGCATAATCGTCATATGATACTACAAGTTTCTCAACGTTCGGGATCCTTTTCAACGTATTCTCCGTGAATCTCAAATTTGTAATTCCTGCCAATGTGTGTAAGCACAAAAGACTTACAAGTTTCTCATCACCGACGGGATCAAGAAAACAAGCATTTGTTAACTCTACATGCCTTAAATGTTGCATTTTCCAAATTTCCACCGGCATATCTTTAAACTTTAACAAAGTAATGTCCTGACAAATAATTAGTGTTTGTAGATTCCAAAGTTTGGATATTGATGCAGGTATATCCCCTTTGTACCTCAAAGCAATGTACCGCAGATTCGAAAGTTCAAGAATCTCTGAAGGAAATATGTGAAAGTCTACTTTAATAGCATCCAGTACCCTGAGTAATTTGAACTTTAAAAAAGCACGTGAGGTAATACTATGTTGCCCAATCCATAAAAGGGAACGGTTAAATGCAATCAATGGTGTGGATTCAAAAAGATTATAACTCATATAGTTACGATGAATGCTTATTCGTCGCTGACTATATGAACTCTCTGGAAAAACATTGACATACCATTCTGTCACATGTAGAAACTTCTCCTTGTTTGCTTCTGTCACACAGATATCACGTAAGAGGTCGTGGACCCTGCACAATTTGATTTTGCCTTCAGAATTATGCTTAGACACTAAAACCATACCCCTTTTGACAAGTTCCTCCAAACACCGTTCTGCAACCACTTCCAAACTTCCACACGGATCTTGCTTTATGAAACCCTCTGCGATCCATAACTTGGTGAGTTGGGAAGCTGAGATCTCATAATCTTCAGGAAAAACACCCATATAAAGAAAGCAAGCCTTCAAGTGTTGAGGCAAGTAGTTGTAACTCAGTTTTAGTATATCCAAGCATTGATCACTTGAGATCACAGTTGAAGTTACATGCTGTGCAATATCAACCCACGCTCCAAGTGTCATACTTGTCTTGGAGAGTAATCCACCAATCAGCACAAGTGAAAGGGGAAGTCCTTTGCATTTCAATGCAATGTTCTTCCCAATTTCTCTCAATTCCCAAGGGCAAGGTTGTTCACCAAAAATCTTAGCACAAAGTAGACTCCAACTGTTGTCTCCATTTAAGAGAGACATCTGATGAATAGGTCCGGAAGAGCTGGCATATGCAGCAACTTCAGCAAGCCGAGATGTCAAGATGATTCGGCTTCCAGCATTGTCATCTGGAAACATCCTTCTCATGTATTCCCAAGCATGGATATCCCATATATCATCTATAACAATGAGATACCTCATACCTTTCAAAGTTTTATAGAGACGATAACCTAATTGATCGTTCCTCTCCTCATATATTTTATCTGTCAACATTGTCATGGAACCCAGTAAATCCAGCAAGATGTCTCGAGTACGATATGACTGAGATACAGTGACCCATGCCCGAATATCAAAATGATATATGATATACGAATCATTGTAAACACATGTCACAAGAGTAGTCTTACCAATTCCCCCCATCCCAACTACTGAGATGACTTCGAGCTTGGACGATTCTTCGGTAAGTTGATTCTTAATTTGCATCGAGTCATCAGAAAATCCCACCACTAAATTATAGGGATCGGGCGCACGTTTTGATCCTCCTGCCCTCAGAGAACTCCTAGACTGCAAATCGTATAGGCCAAATTTGTCCATCTTTGGCACATGTTCCACCGCGGAATCAATTTCTTCTATGATGTCAGAGCCCATTTCGTCTCTAAACTTTATCACCTCCTCCATTATGGAATCAAATTCTTCAACCATATTCCACAAGTCTTCATTCTCCAGCTTCAGAACGTGTTGCCGGAGCTTCATCTTCTTCTCGTAACTCTCGAGCTCAGGGACATCCTTTTTCAGTCCAGCAAACAGTGGCAAGAGACAATTTATGGCCTTAATCCAGAATGAAGAGCATCGTGTCGAAGGGCGTTGATTTGTTAGTTGGAAATCTACGATATCTTCAGCCGCATAGGCTGCATCTCTTATTCTTTTCTCCAAAAAGGATAGTTTTTCATTGCTTTTATCCGATGAATCTTCTAAAAACTCTTGCAAGAACCCAATTTTTTCATGGAGAGATTCCATAAGTTTCTTGTCGACATGAATATTTGAATAGCGGTCTGGGTTTTGCAAGTATTGATTGAGTGTCATCGCAAGAGAATTTAGAGCTGCATATGCCATGGCTAATATCTCCCCGACGCAATAACAGGATGTTTCCTAAAAATTTTCCTGAAAATTGAACTTCATCTTAAAATGTCAAATCATTAATGGCAAGGAATTCAAACTCAACGAATTAAAATACTAAATATATAAATAACAAGTTTCCTACAGTTGTTGAGTTTACCTAACGCAACGTCGTTCCATGAATAGGTCAACATTAACAACTAACTGTAAAGAAAGACTCTGAGAACTCAACAACGTCGTTCGACACAGGAGCATAATCTGATTATATCGCTTCTTATAATTTTAGAAAAAGACCATTTCAACTTAATTATATGTCATACAGTTCACACATTAGTTCCAATGACAATAATTAAATAACATGATGAATTTCTAAATATTTTTTGACTTGAAAACTTTGAGATTGACAATGTTACTATCCTAAAATAGTAGTAATTGCATTCTGGAAGATAAACAGTCAAGTGTTAGAAATGTAAAAAGGAAAAATCTCCATTCATGATAAGAAGAAAATTACAGAGACCATAATGAAGAGAAATTTGGAGAAAGCTCTGGTTTCTTCTATTGCTGTTTTGTTGGCTATGTTTGTGCTCTTATTCTTTCCCTTTCGCTTCTCTTTTCCTTTACTCTCTGTTTCTTTTTTGCCTGTGCTCTTGTTCCCGTGTGGTGCGACTTTCTTCTCCCCAATGGTCCTCCTCCTTCTCTTTGGTCCTTGGTTAATGTGTTTTCTGCTAGTGGTTTCTGCACGATGCAATGGTGTGGCTGGGGTGGGTCTCGACAGCTGCCTTTCTCTGTTGGCTTTTGGGTGGCTGCTTTTCGGTTTACTTTTGGCACTTCTTCTGGGGATTTAGTCGCCGTTGTTTCGATCATTTGCTACTGTGGTTCTTGGCGGTTCTCTGTTTGGCTTCTGGAATGTCCAGATCTGGCGAGTCATGGGTCTTCATTTTGCCTCGGTCTTGCCCCTGTTGGCTTCTCCTCGGTCCCTGGCCCCTTGCGTGTTCGTGAAGCTCGGGTCTGTCGAAATAGGCTTTGTTTGGAGTATTCAGATCTGCCATACAGTGCTACTCGTTTGGTTGGTGCATTTCTCCACTTTCTTCGCAGTAGTTGTGTGGCAACCTCTCTATTAATGGGGTGAGGTTCGCATGGCTCTGGGTGTGCGATGCATTTTGGTAGCGGATTAGGATTTCTGGCGAGGACAGTTTGGGCGATGTGCTCGGATGAGGCCAGCTTCAGACACCAAAACTTGAATCACGGCTGAACCTTGCCCGGACTGCCCAGCAGATCGATTTCGTGATGGGGATTTATCGGACTTGGATCATATGGCCTGCATGCATCGCGATTATCCCTATACACTATCGGTTGGACTCTGATTTTATTCGACGGTAACTCATATTACACAACCTCGATGATGGTTTTAATTTGATAACTTATCACTCTAATTATGATATATCAATAAGGGTTCAAATTGTCCATCGTAAATAGCCTCATCAGTACGTATGTGATGGATTCTCTTATTTTATGTTTATCACTGCTCAACCATATTTATATTCAGCATATTTTGCTTGGTTTGTGACTGGCTTCTCCATCTATCCGCTGGAAAAATAAGGTATTTACAGTTTGGTGCTTAACATATGTTCGATGAATTGTCAGAGTTAAATTTCCATCCCTCGGTGCTATTATTCAAACTCCTTTTCTCGAGGCAAGCAAGTAGGCCGAACATGTCAAGTGCATGTTCTTGTGAATAATGTCACCTTTCCTTATTCGGATTAGAACTAGCCCATCTTTTGCAACTTTCAGTTCTTGTTTCGTATACTTGGATGATTATTGTGTTTTGTTCAGTTAAGGCTCTATAAAATCAGCGATGGAAGCAACTGCGAGTAAAACTTCAGCATGCTTTATTGCATTATTATTGTTGCGGTTAGATGGATTAGTCAGAAAGTATGGTTCCAAAAATCTTAAAATATTGACCAATCTTGATTACAGAACCCAGTCTGAGATGTTATAAACTTCTGTGTAAATATTCTCCTAAATTTTAGGCAGCTCGATATCTTTTATCCGGTTGTGGGATGTACCATAAAAAAAATGAGTGAAGTTCAATAACAATAACACTAGACCATAAGTTGGCCCAACATAAAGTTTCAAGAAAATATTAATCTCGTTTAGCTCAGTCAGGAACCTTGTAAATAAGTTCACTCAAATCATAGAGTCACATGAGAGTAATAATAATAAGCCTCGGAAGGTGGGAGTCTGTTTCCATAAAATTAAACCTGGTCAAAATGGGCTCCATCATCACTGTTCGGTCCTCCTAAAGCATAGCAAATATTTGTGAAGGGGAAGAAACCAAGCAAATAAGAAAGTGAACAAACACCATCCCTTCTTCTCGGACGAGCACAAATTACATCATCAAATAATAGTAATCATAAAAATGGGCATTCTTATTGCAGTACTTACACACCGAGCTGAGGACATGCTATATTTGATCACGTGCATCTTGTCTGTGCTCGAACCATGTCGCTAGGCGAGTATAGCTCGAAATAGTGGGCCAACTCCATTCTCAAGGCAATACATTGGGATTCTCATTTCTATTCTCGACTGGGGTTCTCAGTCTCTAGCTCATTGCTATCGAGCTCAGGACATATTTAGTCCAATAGTTGACCTCAACTTCGGTGCTCGGTTTACGTGCCATTATTTGCGATTATTTCTTTTTAAGCTACTTCAAAGTTCATATATATGTTGTGTTGCATTATTTCACTGTTTCAGGTCGACTCAGTGCACTACAGCTCGGGCATGCAATATCACAGTAAGTCCATATTATGACAGCTCGAGCATGCAATCTAGCATTAAGCCCCTATTACGACAGCTCAGGCATGCAATTTCGCAGCAAGACCTTATTCATCATTTCGGGATCTTTATTTCTTCTGGATTTCGGATGAACTTATTCGAATGAGGTGATGATGTGGAGTTCGGATATGACGTGTTGGTGGAGTTTGGATGTGATAATTAGAGTAAGCCCAGACAAGCTAGAGTCATGGCATCCCTGGCATAATATTAGCACAGGTCCGCCTTGAATGCTTAAGCTCAGGTGTATGAGACCCTGGCAAATATTTAAGCACAGGTCCGCTCTGATTGCTTAAGCTCGGGTGTATGAGACCCTGTCAAATATTTAGCACATGTCCGCCCATGATTGCTTAAGCCCAGGTGTATGAGGCCCTGGCAAATATTTAACACATGTCCGCCCTGATTGCTTAAGCCCAGGTGTATGAGGCCCTGTCAAATATTTAGCACAGGTCCGCCCTGATTGCTTATGCCCAGGTGTATGAGGCCCTGACAAATATTAGCACAGGTTGGCCCTGATTGCTTAAGCCCAGGTCTATGAGGCCCTGAAAAATATTTAGCACAAGTCCGCCCCTGATTGCTTAAGCCCAGGTGTATGAGGCCCTGTCAAATATTTAGCACATGTCCGCCCTGATTGCTTAAGCCCATGTGTATAAGGCCCTGGCAAAGAATTAGCGCAAGTGAGCCCTGTCATTTTTGCACAGGTCCGCCCTGATTGCTCAATCCCAAGTGTATGGGGCATTGGCAAAATATCAGCAAAGGTCTGCCCGGATTGCTTCAGCCCAGGTGCATGAGGCCCTTGCATTTTATTACTGCAGGTCCGCTCTGATTGCTTAAGCCCAGGTGTATGAGGCCTTGACATTTTATTAGCACAAGTCCGCCCTCATTGCTCAAGCCCAAGTGTATGAGGCCTTGGCAAAATATCAGCACATGTCCGCCCTGATTGCTTAAGCCCAAGTGTGTGAGGCTCTAGCAGCCCTGTCGCATATTTTGTACAGATCGGGACGTTTATTGATTATGGAGTTGAGTCGAGTTCTATTTGCCTAGCGTGCTCATATTCATTCTCTGGAGCTCAGATCGTGAGAGCATTATATGATGATATTTATTATATTTGGAGCTGGGGTCGAGCGACCTTATGTCCTCGATTTATTATTTATGGAGTCCATGACAGACGAGTTGTATGTGTTCAGTTTATTATTCCTGGAGTACATACTTATATGCTCGGTTTATTATCTTTGGAGTTCAGACAGGTCTGTTTAAGATTTAATTCTATACTTCTAATTATTTCTAGGGGTTATTGCAGGTCAACCCTGCACATGTAACAGGTCAGCCCTGTTAAGATTTAATTCTATACTTAGAATTATTTCTAGTTGTTATTGCAGGTCAGTCTGCACAGGTAACATGTCAGCCATGTTAAAGATTAAATTATATACTTCGAATTATTTCTAGTGGTTATTGCAGGTCAGCCCTGCACAGATAACATGACAGCCCTGTTAAAGATTTAATTCTATACTTAGATTTATTTCGAGTTATTATTGCAGGTCAGCCCTGGTTAACAGGTGCATGGGGCTCTAAGACCATTCCTCATTAGATCAGCCATGTTCGAGGTTTACGGGTTAGCCCTATTCAGAATTTAATTATATTTAGATTTATTTCGGGATTTAGTTGCAGGTCCGCTATGTTCGAGGTTTACAATGATCTCAGGCTACTTATGATAGTAGCGATGTATTTTTATGTTGATATGAGCACAAGCCTGCTCATTTATGACATTTTTGCTCCATATTGATTTTAGAGCTCGGTTGTATTTATTTACTCAGCTCATGACTTTATTATTTCGCGAGTTCAGATTAGTGTTACTCGCTCGATACGTCTCTGGAGCTCACATCAACTTATTTACTCATCGGTTCGGTATTACTTATGGAGCTCAGATCGGCCCGGATTTATTTGCTCTGTATATGGATTGTTTTGGAGCTCAGCTGTATTTTGTTTGCTCAGCGTGACATATTTATTAAGCTCTGGATGTCCAGATGCTTATTAGCTCTGAAGTTCGGCAAGCTTTTATCTGCTATGGAACTGCGCTAAGCTTTATTGATTATGGAGTTCAGGCGATCATTATTTGCTCATATTTATTTCGGAGCTCAGATCAAGTCGGACGAGTATTATTTGCTCATATAGTATCTCAGGAGCTCAGGTCGGACGATTAGTATGGCACTTATTGTATTATCTCTGGAGAGGTCGATCGAGCTTTATTTGCTTGGGTTGGCTGTTTGTGGAGTTTGGGGCAGACGAGTTTTAGTTGCTCACCATATTTAGTAGCTCAAGATACCAACAAGGCTTTATATGCTCGTCTCTTCTAGTCTTGAATTCAATCGGATTCATTTGATTCAGGTCGGCCCCACCAAGAAAAACATACCAGTCATGTTCAAATTTTACAGATCTGTTCGGTTTCAAAATTCAAACAAGCTTTATCCACTCATTAATGATTATACATGGCGCTCGACTTTATTTATTTGCTTAGCTCATGCTTTATATTTCGCGAGTTGATATGAGGTTTATTCGCTCTATGTAAGCACATGCGGAGTCCGTATATGTTTTATCTGCTCGGAATATTTCTTATTCCTAGAGTTTGGATATATGTTTATTTGCTTATCAGCTCAGTTTTTATCACACCGGGACTCTCGGTCACCTTTGTCAGCTCGGATTTCTTGATTATAATAGCTTCAGTTCGGATTCCCACTACCCAGTCTGACATGCTATTATTGGCATGAGCTCTCAGTACTATGATTATGTCGGTTCCTCGTATGAGTTATATGAGTCGCCTACTTTATCAAGGCTCGGCATTCGAATTGTCATGGCTCTACTGACAACGTGATTGGAAAACTCGGCACAACGCTTGGAATTCCACCTCTCAATGGTCGCTTCGCAAGGTCACATCATGGTTTGACATTTGAAATGACTATCGATCCGGGTCCTCACCTAACCAGTTGGAGTCGATACAACGCTACTCTAGCTCGACTATAGGGGGATACTTGTGATACCTTGATATTAGCCCGGTGAGATTTGGGCTCGAACTCGTGGGCTCGACCCGTCGCATAAGATAATAGGGCCCATTTACTTTGGCCCATTTAAAAGCCATTAAAAAGGCCTTAAATAAAAGGGTCCATTACCAGCCCATTTGATTCGATAAAAAATAGATGAATAATAGGGTTTTTGGAAAAATCAGGATGACCTCTTTCACATTCTTCAACGGACAAGCTAGTGCCTCCTTCCCCCATGAAACGCTTGGCTTATTGGGTGTTCTTCCCCCTTTTGGTGTTTCGTTATAATTACCTATTATGGATTTATATAGTATATGTGTTGTTTGGTGTACTTGGGTTGTTTGTAGTAGTTATGCTCTATCAACCTGTGGCTGGGGCGAATGCATGTATAGTTGACGGGGGTAGCCGCCCCCTGAAAAATAATTGTTATTATACATTTTCTTACTAGAGATTCCATAAACATAGCCATATGGCCAAGCGGCAAAGGCTTCAGGCTTCAATTTGTTACCCGAGTTCCATTCCACATGGGAACAAAGGGCCAATCTATTTGTTATTCACTCATTGTACATTTTGTTCACAACAATTTAACGGTGGTTAGGATATTGGACTTCAAATATTGTAACCTATGTCCAAATCTTGGTGGAGCCTTTGTCCATTTTTTTTACTCTTATATTGTTACTTTCATCTTTGTAAAGATGGATAAATATCAACAATAATTTTTTTATTATTTGTAAAACAAATGATTTCTTAGTTTGAAAAATGTTATAGTCTTTCTTGAAATTGAGCAAGTTCCTTATTTGAATATCAATGAACCGATCATTGTGATAATTGTATTGTTAAAATTAAACTCGATAAGTGCATTATTTCTTGAAATCAAGTAAGTTTCTTTCATGACATAATCACATTTTAATTATTTACCTAACGTTTTTACATATGGTCCTTAAACTCGGATGTTTATCATGAACTTTTGATTTAATTTTTATGTAATTAATTTTTGCCCCTCCTCGGTCAAAATCCTAGATTCGCCCATGACCTCTGGTTGGCCAACTTTTTTGGTGGTGTATATGCGGTGTTTCTGTTTGAGCTCTCGTCGCAACTTGGCATCGGCTTCTGACGCCTGGTGGTGACACTTTTTTGCCCATGTTGATTGCTTCGTCGCGGAGGTATTGATGGACTGTGATTGCAAAGTCTATTGGGTGGTTCATTTTCGTGAGCCACCCCGTAGTGGTGTTTGGGCATTGGAATTCTAGTAGGGATTTGGATATCAAATATTGCGCGTTTGGTGTCCTTGTATCAGTTTATGTCTCATATTTATCCGCATGTGTACCTTCACATTTGGAAGGTAGTTCCCGTTTTCGACACCACCCTGTGATTCGTGGTTTGAGGGGACTTGATCTCGCTTTGATGGTCTCTGCACTAAATTGGTCAGGTTACTGTGCATCTGTTGTGAATCAATTCATCATCTCACTTATACATCTGTACTTTCATAGTAGTGTCTCGGGTTTTATCCATCTTAGATATTTTTCTTTGTGGCAGGTTTTCATTAGTATTGCTCTTGGTTTAGGGTCTCAGCTGACTATTGGATGTATTTCTAGTTATTAATATAATCCTCTTTCTGTTATAAAAGAAATCCCACCGTAGCGGGTAACTATCGTTTAAGGAGAAAGAATACATAATCGTTACCCCAAATAAATTAAACTGTTGCAATTTCTTATTCAAAGCACTTCTATGTTATTTTGCTTAAAGTTGGAAAAGTTGTTTTAAAGCAAAATCATTGATTGTTTGCTATTTAAATAAAAAAACAGTTTACTAAACTTCAATTAATTACAAAATTGTCACAAAACAACTTAAAGCAATCAAAAGCATGCAATGACCTGTTTCTCAACTTCTGCTTTTTTCTGCTTATTTTTAGAGAACCAATAGCAGAAGCAAGGAAATAAAATACTCAAATTCTGATTTTTTATCTGAAAAGCTGATAAGCAGTTTCCAAAAACATTTGCGAACACCCACTTTGTTACTCCAAATATGAATAACCAGACAATCCCAATAAAAAAACTACATATTTTTTATAATTGATTCGCTAAAATTAAGAAATATGGTTTGCTTTTTTCCAGGGATCTGCGTGTCCATGCAGGATAGGCTTGTTTTGGCTCCAACATATCCTAATGCTTCTGCTTCATGACAGAGGCATTGAAGTACATGTTCCCGAAAATAGAGCAAACTACTTGAAATCCATCATTTCCTAAGCTCTCTTGCATTCCCAATATCTCTTTTGCTGAAACCATTACAGATTCACGACAATTATCCACCTCAATCCTAAGCATCGAAATTACCCCAATCCCAGATGGGATCTCCACCAATTTCAGACAATTTCGAATAACTAGCCGCTGCATCCTAGGAAAATGTTCAGAATCAGCTCTCCTATTCATCAAGTCTAATTCTTCAAGTACAAAGATTTATAGTTTACAGAACTCATCTTCATTCGACTCCCAATCCGGCCCTCGACAAGCATGATCTCTCAGTTTCAGCACTTGAAGATTAGACAACGAACCAATAATAGACAAATTGTGCCATGGGATCTCACATCCACTTAAACTCAACTTTTTAAGTGATGGAGGGAAATAAAACTCTAGCCTGGAGGTCATGTTCTGACCAAAAATCACCCATAAATTGATTGTTAATGTTGTGAGTTGATTAGATGGGCAAGATTCTCAAGGTGGTAGTACAAAAATCCTTTTTTCCAACTGATAGGATCGCATGTAATTTCTAGTTTCCTGATGTTTGAAATTCTTTTTAACATATACACAGTGAATCTCAAACTCCTTATTCCTGAAAGAGTCTATAGATCTTTGAGAACCAGTGGTGCACCAGCTGAATCAAGATAAAAAATTTCCCAGAAATGGACATGTCTCAAATGAAGCATGCCTCATATCTCTCTGGGTAAATAAGATTCGACATTTCTTTCAAACAAACGATAATCTTGAAGAATAAGCAAAGCTTGAAAATTCAAGAGCATGGATATCGATCCGGGTATGTTACCTTTGTACTTGAAAGCAACGTACCGCAGGTTTGAAAGTTCTAAGATTTCTAATGGGAATTTAAGAAAGCTTACTTGACTAGCAGTGTCCTGAGTAGTCTAAACTTTAGAAACGGATACGAGGATAAGTCGTGTTTTCCTAGGATTATGAATGAACGGGCATATGAAAGTGATGGTGTGGAGTATAAAAGATCAGCATGACCCTTGCATGTCGTTGGTTGAATTATTGTACGGCGCTGGCTATGTGAAATGTATGGCAATACATTTGCATAACTTTCTGCCACGTATAGAAACTTCTCCTTGTTCGCTTCTTCCACACAAAAATGTCAAAAGATCATGAATTTTGCATGTTTTCATCTTATTTTCATAGTTTCATTTATAAGGTAAAATCAAGCTTCTTTCAACGAGCTCTTCTAAACACCTCAGGGCCACCACTTCCAAGCTGTTGACTCGATCTGTTTTCAAGAATCCCTCTGCAACCCATAAATTTACGAGTCTTGAAGCCGGGATCTCGTAATCTTCTGGGAAAACGCCCATATAAAGAAAGCACAACTGCAAACGTTGAGGCAAGTATTGGTAACTCAACCTTAAAATCTCCAAACATCGATCACCACTTGAAGCCACAAGTAAGCTCACATTTTCTGCAACCTTTTTCCATTCATCTTGTGTCATTTTCACCTTGGAGAGAAATCCACCAATCACCACAATAGAAAGAGGAAGTCCTCCACTATTTTGTGCAATTTTCATCCCAATTTCTTGTAATTCAGAAGGACAAGATTCATAACCAAAAACCTTAGCACAAAGTAGAGTCCAACTTTGTTCAGTACTTAAAAGAGGAATCTTATAGGTTTCAGAAGATCCAGCATAATTAACCACATCGTGCAGTCTAGTCGTTAAAATGATCCGGCTTCCATTATTGTCATTTGGAAATGAGAATTTCAATAGATCCCAAGCTCTAGTATCCCATATATCATGTATAATTACATGATACCTCTTATCCTTCAAGTTTTTCTGTATATAAACAACCAACCGATCCTCAGTCTCTCCTCGTATTTTATCTGTCAATTGTCCATCGTATTTTGTGTGGATGCTTCAAAATCCACAGGAAACGTCGTTGTTTTTACGGGTACTGATAGATGGCAATAACAAATAGTCGAGTCAAGTGTATAATCCTTAATAAGAATTTGCCCCGTACACGGTGCTTGTGGGATATATCAACCTTCTTCCAAGATACGACGATTTTGCTTGTGACTGTAGCACTTAAAATCACAAGCCCCACGACCACAAAAGTTGTAAACTCTCTTCTTTGAATAAAGGAAGAACATAATATGAATATGCATTTTGATTGCTTTATTTTCTCCCTAATTTGTGTGTTAATTTCGAAAATACGAGGTTCTAACTCATATGGGATATTGTATTTATAGTTTGTCCAAAGTATATCACCAATGGTGTGATACCCTTGTCCCACATTGGTTGTGGATGGAAATTTAAAGTGGTTTATAAAGGCTTACAATGGATTATTATAACAACTTGGGTTAACCATTTTCGTAGAGCGATGATGGATACAAAGTAGTTGCTATATGAGCCCATTGTGCAGTCGCGCTTGAAAGGGAGGGCCTGGGCATGGGGCGTGATAGAATGGTATCAGAGCCGGTCACCGGCAGAAAACACCGGGAGATAAGTGCTATGCGGGGCAAAGTGCTACGTGCGTGGGAGCCACCTCTTGAGCCTAAAGGGGCAAAGTGCTACACGACGGGGGCCACCTCTTGAACCTGCGGGGCAAAGTGCCACGTGCGTGGGAGCCACCTTTTGAACCTATGGGGCAAAGTGCTACATGACGGGAGCCACCTCTTGAACCTGTAGGAGCCACCTCTAGATTCCCAGTGCCGGTGGATCGATGAGTTAGGTTGCGACGAGGACGTCGCGTTCTAAAGGAGGGGTGATTGTGATACCCTTGTCCCACATTGGTTGTAGATGAAAGTTTAAGTGGTTTATAAAGGCTTACAATGGGCTATTATAGCAACTTGGGTTAACCATTTTTGTAGAGCGATGACGGATACGAAGTAGTTGCTATATGAGCCTATTGTGCAGTCGCGCTTGCGCGGGCCTGGGCGTGACAAATGGACACAAGCAACTATACAGGAAAAAAATCGCAACTATACATGAACATGAACAGATGCACCAGTTCGTGTAAACTGTAGGTGGTGATCGATCGTCATATAGGTGGTGATCGATCGCTGCACGCATTAATTTTCAGAATAAGCGGCGATTGATCGCTGGTGCAATTGGCGATCGATCAAGCTTCCAGTATGCCGTTTTTCATTTTTTTTCTTGGCTCGGTTTTTCCCATGCTTAATTTTAATTCATTAAGTCATTTTCTGATACTTAATTTCAATTCATTATGCTTAAAAATCCATCACATGTCTCGCGTACAATATGACTGAGATGTAGTGACCCAAACACGAATGTCGAAGTGACATGCAATACACAGATCCGTATTAGGGGTGCTTATCGGACCGGGTCGATCCGGACCCGATCCAAAATCGGACCGGTTAGTCCGGTCCGAAACCGGAACCGGACTAACAGCTTCCGGTCTGCCCCGGAACCGGTATCAAACAGGTCCGGGGCGGTTTATAAAATCCAAACCGGTAGAATCACCGGTTCCGGTGCTACCGGTTTGGAACCGATTCCGGAATCGGAACCGGTTACATTTAAAAAAAATAAAAAAAATAAAAGGGCTATATTTTTTTATTTTGATTTTTAATTGTTATCTCTTTACAATTATTTGTATGCATCTATATTATGAAATGAAGAAGGAATATATTGAATTTGTGATGAATATTGGGGAAACATTTACAACATTAAAAAAAAAAGGGCAAAAATAACTGGTGCACGAAATTTTTTAAAGTAACTGGTGCACGAAAAGATTGAAAATCAGTAACTGATGCACGAAAAATCAGTAACTGATGCACGAAATTAAAATCAGCTACTGATGCACGAAAATTTACACAAAGTTAGTGCACCAGTGTTGTATTTTCGTGCATCAGTGTTATATTTTCGTGCACCAGTGTTTAATTTTCGTGCACCAGTGTTATATTTTCGTGCACCAGTTATTGTTTTATAATTTTCGTGCACCAGTTACTTTTTAATCATTTCGTGCACCAGTTATTTTTTATGATTTTCGTGCACCAATATTATATTTTCGTGCACCAGTTACATTTTATGATTTTCGTGCACCAGTGTTAATTTCCGTGCATCAGTGTTATATTTTAGTGCACCAAGGTTGTATGTTCGTGCATCAGTGTTATATTTTAGTGCACCAAGGTTATATTTTCGTGCACCAGTGTTGTATTTTCGTGCATCAGTATTATATTTTCGTGCACCAAGGTTATATTTTCGTGCACCAAGGTTATATTTGCGTGCACCAGTTACTTTTTATCATTTTCGTGCACCAGTTATTGTTTTATAATTTTCGTGCACCAGTTACTTTTTAATCATTTCGTGCACCAGTTATTTTTTATGATTTTCGTGCACCATGTTATATTTTCGTGCACCAGTTACATTTTATGATTTTCGTGCACCAATTACTTTTTATGATTTTCGTGCACCAATGTTATATACGAAAAAAAAAATACGGAAAAAAAAACCAAACGGAGCGGTTCGGCCCGGAACCGGTTGGAACCGGAACCGGGACCGATCTGGTTCCTTACCGGACCGGACTGGTTCCGACCTTAACGGCCCCGGAACCGGCCGGTTCCGGTCCGAACCGGACCGGTTCAGGCCAATAAGCACCCCTAATCCGTATCAATACCTCCCATTCCTGTGAATGAAATTATATTTAGTTCGTCTGGTTCCCCGGTGAGCCGATCCTTTATTTGTATCAGTTGTTCCCCAAACCCCACCACCATCAGATTCTTGCTACTCGAAGCGAGTTTTGACGAATCTGAACTTAAAAATTTCGAAGCTCGAAAACCACTTTCTTCCACCACGTGTATCCCTGCTAGTCTTTTTATCTTTGCAGCATCTTCTAATATGGAATTGCACTCCTCCTCCATGTTTTGGAAGCCTTCTTTTTCTAGTTGAGATATGCGACAGAGGGCGAGCTCCTGCTCATGACCGAGTTCGGGTATCTCATTTATTGCAGCAATGAATGTTTGGAGAGAATTTATTGCCTCAATCTTGAACTGAGAAATATTAACCGGGCCCAGGGGCGAATCTAGGAAATTTATCGAGAGGGGGCAAAATTATTTACATAAAAAAATAAAACAAAAGTTCATGATAAACATATAAGTTTAAAGACTGTAGGTAAAAACCAATAGATAAAAAAAAATAATGTGATTATTTCAAGAAAGAACTTGCTTGATTTTAAAAAGTAGTACACTAATAATACAATTATTACAATGTTCGATTCATTGATATTTAAGGAATGGACGTGCTCGATTTTAAGAAAGACGAGAGCAAATTCTTTATATGTTTAAAAGACCTATTTCTGGGAGAGAATTATAAGATTACAGAGGAGGCAAGTTAGTACTTTGTTGTGAATTTGTTTGGGTAATTTATTGATATTTTTATATTTGTTAACTAGTGAATTGTAAATTATTACAATGCTACGAGTTATTCTGGATTGGAAGGAAAGGACTGTAAATATGCATTATTTTGTACCCAGAAATCATTGTTTTACAAATAATAAAAATTATTGTGAATGTTTAACCATGTTTACTAATAAAAATAAAATAGGAAAATAACAAAAAAAAATAAAAGGAACGAGGAAAATAATAAAAGAAAATAAAATAGGAAAATAAAAGAGAGAGGTCCCACATATTGGAGCTTTTCCCAACCAGAATCGAACATGGATCCAAATGGATTTCAAAGTCTAGCCCTCACCACTCGTCTAACGCACATCTTTGGTAAAATTACAGCAAACATACATTATAACAAATCTTTTTGAGGGGGGGCAGCTGCCCCCCCTCACTTACAAGTAAAATCGCCCCTGACCGGGCCGAACAGGTTGATTTGATGGAGAATGGAGATCAAAGAAATCTTGTGCTTGATAGGCCGAATCTGTGATTTTTCTTTCGAAATTAAATGTTCTGCCATCGGGTTTAAGGGGTGTATTTTCAAGAAAATCTAGCAAGTATTTAAGTTTTGCTTTTCAAAAGGTCTTGAATATTGATGAGGTTGCAGCAAGATTTGTTCAAGAGTCTGTTTGAGAGAAACTAGAGCAGAAAGAATATTGATCGAGAAACTTCAATTCACTGAATACCTTTTGAGTAGTGACAATAATTTCAAGGAAGTAACATGATGGATTAACAAATTTAAATGTTAAAAATTTAAATCTCTAACTGAGAATTATGTTAATAAATCCTCAAAGAAAATTAAATTTATTTACACATACTTCACATTCTTTTTTAAGAAAATCTTGTTTTTGAACTTTGTCTCATCTTGTTTTTGTTAAATCAAGATGATAGGATATTCCAATTTCTCAATTCGCTTAACAATATTCAAATTTTCTAATTAATTTAACTAAGGTCAAACTTCTCGATTGATATCTATGATGCACGGACATTGACACGACACGTCACGGACACGGCGACACGAATTTTCAAAAATTTCAGGATACGACACAGCTGTCATATGCATATATATGTATATATATTTTTTAAATTCTAAAATCAATGTAAAATTAACAAAAATATTCTCACCAAATTCAAGGAATATATAAATACATGAATATCATTGAAATCATCATAATATAACTCATACTAACACAAAATACATTTTACTTTAATTAATAATTAATTAACAAACACGTCCAAATTAAATATAACACCAAAAATATTCTTACCAATTCAAAAATAATATACATGTCACTGAATCATCGTAATATCCCTCATACTAACAACAAATGTATATTACTTCAATTAAATAGAGTTTAAGTAATACGTCTAAATGTCATTTTAGCCAAAAACTTTTTAAATTGCACAATTATCACCCAAAAGTGTCCTTTCTGTGTCGGACACGGCTAGGACACAGTCTATCAGTCATGTCCGATACGAGTGTCCGATTTTGAGGGGAGTGCCCGACATGGGTGTCCGATTTAATTTATTAATAAAGTAAAGGACACGCCACGTGGCGTGTCTGAGGAGATCAAAAGCAAAAGTCTACTTGACGAGATCAGAAGCAAAAGTCTACTTGGATAATATCAGAAGACTTAAAGGATGTCTGCTGATATAAAGACTTAAAGAGAAGACGCTACTTAAAGACATCAGCTGATTTCAGTCCAGCAGACTAAGTCACTGAAGAAGAGTCAGCAGACGTAGAGTGCAACAAGACAAAACGCATAACATAGTGCATTCTTACAATAGTACAATGAGCGCACTACCATATCAGCGCCACAAATCTTGTCAGAATAAACTAGCCGTTGTTAACGGATTTAGAAAGAAGACAAAAGAAATTTGGACGTAAATCAGAAAGCTGACTCTACGCGATTATTTCCATTTGAAGGCAAGTTGGTGTTAGACTTTTTAGTCTACAAATACGTCAACCTAAAGATTGAAGAAACTCTCGGAATCTCTATGATATTCACGATCAAGCAAAACAAAGAGTTCAATCTTTCAAAACATTTTGCTATATCTTGAAGTTTTGCAAGAGCAGTAACCAAGCCTTCAACGTGATCTTGAGGATCAAAGTTTTCAAGTATACTGCTCAAGAACACTCTAGTATAAATCGAGTTTTATATCTTTTGAGAGAGTGTCAAGTATACCATTGTAATGCTCAGACTTTGTACTGAAGTAAGCGAGTTAATCCTTAGTGATTCTGTGTGGGCTAGGAGTTTAGGCTATCTGTGTGGTATTAGCCTAAGTAGGTTGTATACTGAAATGTGTAAACCAAAGGCTTCTAGTGTATCCTTCCTGCAAAGGAAGAAGGCGAGACGTATAAGCGTTTGTGCTTCGAACTTCCAGAAATAATCCTTATGTCTTTTACTTTCTGCTATTTACTCTACTGCTATGATGCACGTACACTTACACAACGACACTGACACGACACAGGCACCTACACGGCGATACGGATTTTCAAAATTTTAAGGGATACGACACGACTGTGGCATGTCTGTATTTTTTTATATATATTATACATATACTATATTACAAAATACTAAAATTCATATTTTTTAAATTCTAAAACAATGTAAAAGCAACAAAAATATTCTTATCAAATTCAAAAGCATATATATAAATGCGTGTCACTGGAATCATCATAGTATCAATCATACTAACATCAAATACATATTACTTCAATTAATATAATGTTTAAAAAACGCGATAAAAGATAACACCAAAAATATTCCTACCAAATTCAAAGCGCATATAAATAAATGTATTTTACTGAAATCATCATAGCATCACTCATACCAACATCAAATGTATATTACTTCAATTAACATAAAGTTCAACTAACACGTCCAACTTTCAGTTTAGCCAAAAACTTTTTAAATTGTACAATTAACCCCCAAATGTATCATTTGTGTCGGACACGACCATCGATCGTGTCCGACACAGGTGCCCGATTTTTAGGGGAGTGTATGACACGGGTGTCCGATTTTATTTAAAAAAAAAAAATTAAGAACACGCCACGTGACGTGTCCAAGGAGTGCCCGAGTAGTGTCCGACACTGTACCAAGTGATTTCTATGAGTATCCGTGCATTATAGCTCTACTGTCATTTTGTTTTTACCTTCAGTTTATTATTTACAAGCTCGGTAGACACTTTCCGCACTATATATTAGTTGTCTACAGCCTTGCCTTAAATTGATATCCTACTGCAGTACTTAACAGTCTGCTGTAATCCAAAAAATACAATTTGAGTTATTGTTTATTCAACCCTTTCTAAACACTACTTTGATCCTAACAGTAATAACATGAAATAAAATGTCTTAGTCTACATTCACCATTCCCAAAATTGTGTGTAGTTCATTTTCTATATCGATCCCATCTGTAAGTGCTTGTAAGGGTTGAAGCATGAAATCATTCAACAAGTTGTAGCATTGGATGCCATCCAGAAGCTTTAAATCATATAGAAATGGTGGCCTATAGTCAACAATAGATGATGAAAAATTCAAGATGATAAGCTTCACCGAAGGACTTTGTGCACCTATATAAACTCATCACCCTTACCCTCACAAATCATCCCCACCTAGTTATCTCTAAGCTTTTAGGCTTCTATTTTTGTATCTGTGAGGCGTGAGGTGATCATGGAGAGTTGATGTAATTCTCGTCTAAAAATATCAATACATTATGTTTGCTCTCGTGGACATAGAAAATTGCCGAACTACGTAAATTTTGATGTTTGTTGTGTGTGTGATGTTCCCACTTTATTTCGGGTGTCCCATGCACAACAATTTTGACATTTCATAACAAAAACTGAAGCAAAATATGCATATTATTACAATTTGGTTCCAGATTTTTCAGTACTTGCACATTATTTTAGATTTCAAATTATTATGTTTTTTTAAAACACAGATGTGTGTGTCCTGAACTTATTCAAAATACATATTTTATCAAATAGAAGAATTGGAAACCATTTACGTTGCAGGTGCAATTGAACGCAATTGAGGAGCGAGAGATTCTTGATAAAAAAAAATTGAGCTTTTATTCAACCGAGCTGTCTTAACAGAAAATTGATGTCTTGGACTCTTGGCCAGAAATGGTGTCTTAGCTGAACATATTTGTCTGAGCTAATACTATGAATGCGTAGAAAGTGGTCTTGCGAGCATCAACTTCAGGCAATGACTTTGATGTGTATTTATACAGACTGAAGCTGCAGTAATTAACACCATTAATCCTCCAATTATTCTCCATTGCTTTCACAACAATAAATGGACAAACCCGAGCAGGGTGCGTAAGGGGTCGTGCCCATTGAACCTAATGGATGCAGCATTTCCCATAATGCAAGAAACTGTTTTCGCGACATGACTATTATATTAGGAAAAATAAGTTTTCAGATAGCCGTTGCTATATTCTTCCCAATTAATATTGTCTGCACTTCAGTCCCTTAAAAGACAATCATCTTCCCAATTAATGTTATTATGGGCCCTTCAATCCCTTAAAAGGGAAAAATTCTACATTGCAGAAATTGTAGAACATATGGTAATTTGGATTCATCCTTGGCCATTGTATAAGAACTCCAATTATTTTCTGATTCTTGAAATTTGGCTCATGTTGTAGCTCTTTATGCACAATATTCCAACAGCTGTCATTGGCATATATGATAATTTATTTTATTTTTTAAACTGGTTTCCAAGATCAAATATATGTGTAACATGACTCACATGTTAAATAATCAATCTCCTCAAATTTTTAATTTGGAGGATCTCTTGGCATCATGGTGCTATTAGATGCACAGTTCATTAAATACTAATGTTCAAGCGCCACGTCTATCGGGTCAAAAGTGACATCAGGTGCTCACTTAAAACACCAGGTCTCAAGTTTGAGACTCTCGACTCCTCACCCCATATACTCAAACAAACAAAAAAACTAATGTTCACACATGTAATTTGAGATTAACAGATTACTTTACATCTATATATATAATTTTATCCCCCATTGAAATGTATACACATATAATTTCTCTCTCATTTATTAAACCATGCCTTTGCCTGAGGAACAGTGATGTCCCAGTTCTTACCAATTTACAAAATCAAATAACCATTTCTGACCAACAAAAACATAAGTAATTATTGTCTGTCCGAAAAATTTAGAAATAAATTATATGATTTTTTTTAGCATAGACATTATGAACATTTGTCCTTAGAGCCTGATAGGGATGCATTTAGGAACAGATAGAGAGAAGGTGTGATGGGATATGGAAGGGAATATGGATGAGTCAATATTTGTGAGGTAAAACTAACAATGAAATACATTATCTTGAATTTTTTCTCAGCTTAGATGAGACGATTATCTATCTCAGTACTTCTTATTAGATCTGCACATATATCCACTGCATATGCATGATTCTGTATTAAAATTTGATGATTCGGAACTTATTTCGTTTCTTTTCACCGGGAAAAAACGGTTTATTTAATACTACCCCTAAGGACACTGTTCTTAGGGGTACATCTTATCATACATTGGGAATATTCCAAATGGAATATTCCCAATACATGGTGGATAAGCCTTTAAGCGCAGTGCCCCTGAGGGGTAACATCAAAAAATCCGAAGAAACAGTATTTTTACAATTTTTTTATGTGTATTAATGATTACTTAAATATTTTGACATGATTACTATTAATTAGTTGTCGAATCGAACTGTTTCGATATAACAAATGGTGAATTACAAATAGATCACGCTAGTTTGAATAATTATGAATTTTCATTATAATAAGGAGTATACAAAATAATCACACAATCCAACCCGCATTCACTCACCCGCTTTAACTTTTGGAAAAAAATGCTGCAATTGAAAATTAAGCAACCTGTATTTATGTGGACGGGTAGTGGATTGTTGCACATCTATCTATCTACCCACCAAATCCGCCAACATCTTTATATATTAAAGATTTATTGAATTAAAAAATTAAATATTTTAGGATTTAAATTACAATTTTTGGATTTTTAAAGCATCAATATTTCAGTTTACTAATTTGTTGCGTAATATGTAGAGTATAACCGGTATTTATCTTTTTAATATAATTTATTTTACCTAATAAAAAAAATTGTTGATTCATTGTGAAACATCGGTTTGAAGCTCTATTATGAATCTCGTAATAACAAGAAATATTTTTTTTATTTTGGGAACTTCATCTTGTAGTAAGAAGAAATAATTTTTATTTTTATTTTTTGGACTTATGAATCGTTTTTTTTTGTACAAATAAATATTTAAAGTTATTGATCATAATTTGATGGTGGAAGATTTTGATACTTTAATTTATTATATTTTTATTTCGTATTGTAAGATAACATTTTAAGTTTCAGTTTCAGTACATGATTTCGATATATATAATTTCTAGGATGACAGTAATATGATTTATGATCTAGCGTTTTAACTATATTTGATTTTTAATTGCATAGGATTTGATAATTATGTTTAATATAATATTTTTGTTCACATCATTTTAAATTTTTATTGTTTTATCATTTTATTTAATTTTAGTTCAGAATTATTATCATCGATAATAAATGTCTTAGTTTAAGAACTTGTAAAATGCACTATTGTAATGGATTTTTTTTTGTTCGGCTAGCCGTCCGCAACCACCCGTACCCACCCGAACCGCACAATTTTGTATATTTGTTATGCATTTGCGCTTTAACAATTCAGCAACCCACACATTATGGGTTGAATGATTTTTTTTCATATCTACCCATACAAACCCACCAACGTACACCCCTACTTCAAATTGAAAAATAAAATCTACCTCCTATACAAACTATATTTGGTGATTTTATAAGGCAACTATTGAGTTTATATATTATTGTTCAAACCAATGGTCAAAAAATATAATAAAATTATATAAAGGAAACACAAATTATTTAAATGGTATCAGAAGGCAATAAAAAGGGACCCTTAATTTTAATTGGAGTTTTGTCAACATGCATTTACGATTGAACGTCTCTCTCTTCATTCAATGTACTCTCTTTTACTATAGAATTTTCACTCATAATGAAATATATATATATATATATATATATATATATATATATTATTTCTTTTAAAGAAATGATATTTTGCTGGATCAGTGGAATCCAATTTTAACAAAAATTTAAAATAAATTGAGACTATTTAATTTTTTTTTTTGATGATATTAATAAACAAACAGATACAATATTATACAACCAACACCCAAAATATGCAAGAACAAAAAATAGAAACAAATACAAGTACCTAACAGTGACACTAACAAAGACAAGACTAGAAATGAGCGGACTAAACGGTGTAATAATAACGTAAATCTAGCCAAAACAGACGTTGACCACGATTAAACCTTTCCATCAGCTTTAAATGCCAATTTTATTAATTTCATTCTCATATTTACTATAAAAAAAAATTAAGGCACAAACTTATAAAATAATCCGTAGCTTTCGGTTATCAAAAAAATTATATAATTCTTTTAAAAAAAATATTTATATAATTCATATGTATCTCATAAAAAAAACTTTTTTTTTACATTTATAGCGAACTATACCACTCCGACCCTGCATGAGATGAGACCCTCTCTCTCCCATTCGTACCTTTACTGCATTACACACACTAGGTGTGTGTTGTGTCTCTCTGTCAATCTCATGTGCTTCATCTCTTACTCAACCTTCATTCACCACTAAAATCCTTTTATCCATTTCACTCTCTCACTTCAATCATTTATTTTTTATTTTTATCTTTTCACTCTCTCTCTCTCTCTCTCTCGGAATAAACACACATTGTTTATCAATTATCAGTAGGTGCACTAGTATAAGAAAGCCATTTACACTCTACATTTGCATGCTCTTCAATATGCCAAGAAGTGGGCTTTCGAGTTTCTCTTTGTTCGGTTTGCTTTGTTGGTTACTTTTGGTTGTGAGTTGGAGAGTTGATGGCGTTGGTTCTGACGACGTTTTTGTGAAATTATTACTCACCCCTCATGAGTTCTCTAATAGAAATTCAGCCACTTTTGTTTTTGAAGTTTTGGTAGGTGGCAATGGCGGAGTTTGCACTGATTGTTCCACAAATTGCAAGGTTGGTTCTTACATGAGCAAAAATATGCCGTCTTTGTGGCTTTTTTTAGATGGGATTTTGCTCTGATTTTATGTAAATTGTAAAAATTGGACATAATTTCAAGATTTAATGACCATCTCTCTGTAGATGCTTTTGGAGTGGCTTAATCTCCTTGAAGGAAGTTTGACTGTTTAATATAGTTCAATGAATGTACCTGTCTGTAAGTGTTGTCTTTACGTATGTCTTTTAATTTACTAGTCAAGTTGTGAATTTAGTTGATTGAAACATCCAAAAACTGTTAATGGACGGATGGGAATTCAATAGGAACTAAGAACTTGTATTTTTTGAAAAATAAATAAAGAAATTCCAGTTTTCCATTTGAGACCACGCCTGCGATCTGAATTTTTTAATTTTTTTTAGACAATCGTATGTGCCATACCAGGTTTAGTTCCCTTTAATTTTGTAAATTAATTTGTACGAACATTACAAATGCAGCTGGATGATAGCACATTTTCGGCTTGTGAAGGTGGAAATATTTCCTATACAAGTCTGCTAGATGGAAATCACACATTTGAGGTGTGCACCAATGGGTTGTCTGGAGTTACCTGTGCCGGCTATGATTGGATTGTTGGTTGAGCATCCTCCTATGTTTCTTTGCGCACCACTTCCAAATTATTATGTCATTAAGAAGTGTTATCCACCTAAAGTCTGGAAAATTATGTGCTTCAAACGTCTTTAATATACATGCATAAGAAAAAAAGTTTTTTTTTTTTTTTTTCATTCCATTCCGATATTTACTGCTAATTTTAAATAGCTTGCTTCCTATTGCATTGGTGGTGTCAAAAATTTACTCGGGACTCAACAGTATTTTTTTTTTTTGAGCAACTATTACAACTACTTTGGGTGGGGGACGTACTCGAACACGAGACCTCCGGGTCGCAATTGCAACAGGTGCCAGATGAGCTACAAGCCATCGTTGTCAACCATACATTTTCAATCAATGTAATATGAGTTTTCCATCAATGGGTGATCACGAGCTTATAATTCTTGAAGATATATTGCATTCTATTATGCATTCTCAATTTTGCTTTTTGTCAAGGATAACACCCCATGGCAAGTTTTTTTTATCAATCTCAAGTGACAAGATTGTTTATTCAATAATGTGTCCTTCATGCTGATAAGGTTTCTACACACCAAAATGCAGGGTATGCTGAAATATGGATAATAGTGGGCAATGGTGAATCTAGTGGGGTTCTGATCACCATCACCCCTCACATGAAAAAATTTAAAATTTCACGTGGTTTTTTCAAAATTCAACATTTCTCCCCTTCGATTTCCTGGATCCGCCCCTGATGTTAGGACAATTTTTTTTCGCGCAAGTTCAGTTTTTCTAGTCATGTAATCTTATGGAACTTCAGCCTAATTTAGTTTGTACCTATTCTTGCAGACACTATTAACCCAACAGCATATATTACTACTGCAACGCCCTTTACTAGTGCTTCTCATGTCTTAGTGAACATATCTTTCAGTGAACCTTGTGGTGGTGGAGGTGGTTTCAGATGTTCTTCTGTAAACGCCTGCAACGTGAGTGGTCAGCTGAAAATCGATCGAGATTCCACAATGCTCTGTTCCTTTCTAATGGTTTAAATGGAGATTGTAATTTTGAGTATACTCTTGCTGACTACATTCTTTCTTGACAGCTTCTGGTTTATGGTGCGGGTGAGGTCGTACCAAGTACATTTGACGTTGTTCAGCCACATTTGAAATATTCTATTGCCGTCCATTTGTCTCGAAGATTTCAATATGGACGTGTGATCTTGGTAATGGATAAAAGTTTCTGTACAGACTCTGCAGGAAACATATTTTCAAGGAGTAAAAATTCGAGTTATTTCATACACTTTGGTGAGTTCAAGTGCTGCATATTTAGAAAATGAAATTGTAGCCTGATTTCTATATGTAATTGAACGCATACAGAGTGATCTGTTGTTGTGGATTTATGCAGATAGAAGAAGCGTTAATGTGAACCTGAAGACTCATATACCCGAAAGACAACTTCCAATTGAAAGTGAAACAAGAACTGTACTGGCAACTAATAAAAATAGGAACCTAAAGGTGTACTTATATTTCACGGAACCGGTCCTCAACTCATCTGCTGAAATTATAAATTCTATCACCACAAGTGAAGGATCATTTGTGCCCATCAGTGGGGATACCTTAGGAAATCGGAGATTTGGCTATCAGGTCGGTGATCATGAACACTGCTTAATCGAATTTATATTGTGCTTACAAGCATAACAGACCTGTTTTAGTTACAATATTTGTATGTCTTACCTCTTTTATCATGTTGCAGCTAGCAAATGTGGCGGAGATGGCCATTGTAACTGTGAGCGTGCAAACAAACTTAGTAATCAGCAGACAGGGGACCTCTGTTACTCCTATACCTCCTGTCACGTTTCTCTATGGTATGTAACGTTACTTTGAACTCGTGTACTATTACTATACCAATACTTTGTCGTGGAAAATTGTTGGAATTTTTGCTTAGTTTTGTATTCTTTTATGGCTTCAGATTCTCAAAGGCCTACGGTGAGGCTGAGCACAACAAACAAAATGCGAACAAAAGAAACGAGTATTCCAATTGTGATAAAATTCGTAAAGCCCGTATTTGGCTTTAACTCATCTCTTATAACCATCTCTGGGGGGCATTTGCTTGGGTAAGCTGCTTCATAAATGAATGGCAGTTCCTGGAATAAGTTTTATTTGTCATCAGTTTGTTTTTTTCGTATTCAGTTTCCGGGAGATGAGTAAGAGCATTTATGCTGTGCATGTACATGCAATCGCTGACTCTATATCTGTCTATATTCCTGAAAACATAACCACGGATGTCTCTGGAAATAAAAATAGAGCATCCAACACTCTACTAATCAGGCACTGTAAGGGTTCTGTTTGTATTTCTTAGAAAACATCGAATCTTTATGAAAATAAATTTGAGGGAGTTTTTTTATATTTTGATTCGCACTGTTTTTTTTGTTTGTTTATGCAGATTCTGTACCGGTGGAATCTTTGATTCTTTCAACTTTTGCTACTACTGCTTTTGGTGTGACATGTTTAATTGGAGGGTTTCTCACTGTTTCAACAGCAACACTTCTATCTGTTGGAGCATTCTCCGGACCAAGTTCTATTTTATCCTCCGACCCTGCAAGAAGTATTTTTGTAATTTCCTTTCTCGTTAAAGTCGTATGGATTGAAAAATATAATTTAACATTGACCGAGTTTCAATGATTTTAAGACATGAAGAAATTTGGATTCAAATGTGCCAATATACTCTATATCATTGCATGCCATAGGAAAGGAAATGATCATTTTTGACAAAATTTTCATGAGCACTTGAATGGAATCCATATCTACTTGTTTAACTGCATTTTTTCTTGAACAGTTTCGGTAGTTGTTGACTTGTTAAGGGTCTTCATAATCTACTGAACAATAAGACAGCGCAGCATAAAAAACATAAAATAATTTTCCATGTTTATGAATTATAAGCGATTTCCATGTCTTTTTACTGTATGCAGAGAATCATTTACCACATTCAGGTGTTTGCGCTATCTAAATGGCTGGCAGTTACTTTGCCTGTAGAATATTATGAATTTGCAAGAGGTCTGCAGTGGAGTATCCCGTACTTGGAGCTCCCCTGGGAGAGAGATGTCCCGCCGGTGATGGTTGGGTCGAGTTCTTCTAGGAGCCGACTAGTACATAGTTCGGAAACCCGTGATACAGAACTTCTCAAAGGTGTTCAACCAAGAGTTGGTAGTCTGGATTCAGCAGCCAAAGTTTATGGATTGCCACTTACTCCTATGGAATACAGATCCTATTTTGAGGTCATACGTCCTTGCTTTTATTTGGGTTTTTAGCATGTAGTATTGGATACAACAGCATTTGTATGTTCATGTGTACATTTCTCCCACTCAAGATAGGATCTAAGTTGGGTCGAACCAACTCATGTACCTGTCGATTTGACTTGACACAAGCTTGCTTGAGCTCAAACATTCTATTCGAGCTCAACTTTAGTAGTTCAAACGTTCGTCAGATGACTACCGAGCTTAAGTTTTTAATTTTTTTTATATTTTAATGATGCATAGAATATATATATATAATATTTTTATATACAATAATTATTATTATAGAAAAGTGTTGTTAATCATTTCATAGATATTGCTCATGAATTAGCCTTAGCTTGCGAGGCAAACTAATTATCTGTACTTGCAAACATAGTCATGAAAAAAACTAATGAGCCAAGTGGAGCCAATGAGTCAGCTCACGAGCTCCACTTTGAGCTTTTCTATTTTAATCGATGAGTTTGGACTCAACATAAACTTTTCTGAGTCGTCCTCTGGCTGGATTTCTTGAAATTTCACAAGCTCAAATTCATTACATGTCTACACACGGGTGTGAGGGTAACCTAGTGCATCTTACTGCATGAGAAATATAGACTCAAATGGATGTTTGCCTCTTTGTCCAGTGTAGAATTATTCTTCCTATTCTGACCTTATTATTGACTCATATTTTGCAACTTCGCAGAGCCATAATATTGTGCCACAAGCTGAATATATTTTAGATCCGAGAAATTCACATGGGTAAATATTTCAAAAAACTTCTTATGCTCTCATCCATTCGATCTTATTTTGGTGCATTCAACTTTGACAAAAGCGAACTTCAATTTACTCTCGTCTGTTTAAAAGGTTTGAAATCTTATGGCACACTTTTTTCAACTGATCAAACTACTTTTTTTCAAGGTGGAGGGATTTTGGTAGAAACATGTTTTGGTTATCCATAATTGGTGGCTCCTTGGCTCTGGTCCATGTTTTATTCCTTTTTATCCTGAAATTCAAGAAGAAAAATAATGAAAAACAGAGCTTTGGACCGCTTATTTTTCCAAGATTCGAGATCTTTCTGCTAATTCTTGCGCTACCTTGTTTCTGTGAAGCTTCAGCTGCTTTGCTCAAAGGTACTTAAAATTTACAATCTCTGCCAAATTGTGTGTTCGTTCCGAATCATTTTGGCTTTTGATATTATATTTTTCTGATTAAGAAATTACGTTTATTTAATGTGGCAAGGTGGGACTTCTTCTGGAATGGCCATTGGCTTTCTGATACTGAGTATAGTTGCTTTTGTTCTGTTATCATTGTTTTTGTTCCTCTCCTGCGGAATCACGCTTGGAAAGCTACTTCAGTACAAGGAAGTACACCACGAGGGACAAATAATTCGATGGTATAAAGAAATTAGTCGAGTCATACTAGGTCCTGGTAAAAGAAGCCAATGGACGTGGAAGAACCCCCCCGGTTCAACTAATCTAACCATTTTTGGCCCTCTATTCGAGGATCTTAGAGGCCCTCCAAAGTACATGCTGTCTCAGATTTCTGTTGGTCGTCCGAGAAAACGGGATGATAGAATAATCGCTTCTGATGACGAAACAGAAGATGCAGAAGCACCAATAATTCAAAAATTGTTTGGGATTCTGAGAATTTACTACACATTTCTTGAATGTTCAAAACGTGTGGCACTCGGAATCTTGGCTGGCGCTTATGTACAGAACTCGTCCTCAAGAACTCCAACGATCATATTACTTTGTATGACCTCATTTCAACTGTTCTTCATGGTTCTTAAGAAGCCATTCATTAAGAAAAAGGTCCAACTAGTCGAGATTGTCTCTGTCTCAGGTGAGGTCACCATTTTTGCAATCTGTTATGTTTTCTTGGAGCAACGGTTTTCACCCGAAAACGAGAGGAAAATTGGGATTTCGATGCTGTTGATATTCTTGTTAGTCTTTCTAGTCCAAATGATCAATGAATGGCATGCACTATACCGACAGATAAAGCGTCTAGATCCCATTAAGAACTCATTTTTACGAGGTTTGGAAAATGCTTTAATCGGATTCCTCTTGTTCTGCTGTCCCCACGGTTTAGTCAAGGATCTCGACCGAAAGTTCCCTTTAAACAACACTAGTGAAACAGGAGAAACAACTTCTTCTGTGAATAGGATTAGGAACTTGGGGAGCGCGACCTCTGGAGACAAGTCGTGGTTGAAGCAAATACAAGAACTAGCAAGATCAAGCTTTAGTAAACATGGAACCAGAGCCATCCCAGACGATTCATCCACGAGTAAATCGACCAAGATGAGCGAATTTTGGAGAAATAGGATGAGTGGAAGCTCGACTGCTTCTACATCTGCTGACGTTAGTACAAAACATAAGGGATTGCACAGAGAGTTGGAAGAAATTTTTTCATTCAAGTGAGACTTCTTAGATATTGTTATCCCTTCTGAAGTTTTGGCAGTCCTTTCTTATGAGCTTGAAAATTCTACAGGTAAGGGGAAATGGCAGCATTATTTAATGATGATTCTCATGGTTCAGTGTTCAAGAATTGAGAATCACAGTAGAATGAGAATATGAGATTTTACAGGTCATGTGTGCAGCAAATGCAATGGCTGGAGACTGTATCTGAAATTAGATGATGGAAGTAAAATAACATTCCAACTTCATTCTATACAGGGTTGATTATAGCAAAAGTGATATCTTTTTGGGTTAGAGAGAAAAGAGTGATAATTTTTAAAAAATGTAAAATTTCGTTGTGTTAAAATGTAGGGAACTGTGTGATTTGTGTTTGAAAAAAAATCATAAACTTATAAATATAAAGGTAAACATTATAAAATAAATATAATAATATAAAATATATAAATTGGACTGATAGGAGTGGTACTGTCTTAAAAGTTAAAAGGGAACCTAATCCTGGAGATCGTCAGTTCGAATCAAGATCTATCATTGGCACCATTATCACTATCCTTTGGTTATTTCCCTTGTTGTGTATTTAGTTTATTTAGTTTTATCGTTGGTGTAATTTGTTTATCAGCTTAAATAGCGTTTCCCTATTTTCCATATCATGTGCTAAGAACGTCTTCACAAATACAACCAATGCGTGATCATACTCCTTGGGATTGATATGATTAATATTTAATAGACTTCATGAACAGTAGATAATGATGACTTGTCCTTTTTAACATATTATTTAAAGAATAAAAAGATTGCCACAGTTATTTAAAAAACCAATAAACTGGTTGAACTGGGCGTTCATTTAACATTTCATACTCGTGCAGGTGTTGGAGAGTGCCGTTTCTTTCACCGTCTGTAAGAAAAAAAATGGCCATTAATTAGTTTCTGACTTTCTGCTCCATAGAGGAGAAATCAATCAGGGCATTTCATATTCTTACGTTAGATGTATAAATCCACAGGTCAAGAGTCTGTAGAGCTTTCCCAGATGAATGTACTTTTCGGGCAGCATCGACTCCTTCGGACAGATTGTTCACATGCCCACTTACCAACAGAGCAGCTGCTGCATTTAACACCTGTTCAATGTTATCAGCATAGGAGTTTTTAGAATGTCTACCAGCTTTCCTTGTTGAATTTGGTAGTAAAGTGTCAGCAGTTTATATATTTTTGTTTAACACAAATATACAATTGAATAGCTATTTTTAAAAAAAAACACTCGTGTCACATTGCAAGCTCAGACTAAGCTTGTGACCTCAAGCTCGTGCTCCTTTATTTTGAAGTCGATTAGCTCGAGCTAAATTTTTGTAGTCGAGCTCGAGTAGACTCATTTACACCCTTATTGTAAAAACCTGGTTTCCCAACTAAGTCAACCATTAAAGTTTTAGCCAACCAAACTACTCAAAGTTATTTATTCAAAACAATAACTTAATATTTAGATAATTAAGAATTTGTATAAATGATAATATTTAGTTTATATGATTTAATCTTTGTAGAGTTCTAAAACAATTAAAAGTGTATAGATAATTAAAATACTACTAAAGATAAAAGTAAGTGATATGATATCAATCTCTTAGCTAGTAAAACAATTAATAGATAAGTTTGTAGTTAGCAAAATCATTAATAAATGATTAGAGTGCACTTCAAAACCTCAACTAATCAGCTTGGATTTTCGAAAAGCTCCATCCCTCAAGTTCGAAAACTGCAGCCTTTTAATTTCAACAATTTCAGCCTCAAATTTTCGAAAATTTCAGCCTTAAATCAGCCTTTGATTTTCAAAAATTTCAACACCTTTTGTTGACTAAAAAGGTGCAGATTTCAGCAACAAAGTCTTCGAACCAAACACCAAAAACACATACAAATTTCACACAGTAAGCACACTAAATTCGATCTTGTTCAGCAGTAAAGAGGATTTCGTCGTGTTTTTGCAACCTAGTTCTTCAACCACGTTAAGAATTGTGGTAAGTGGGCTTTTGTTATATATTCGTTTCGTTTTTGAAAAAACATATGTATGTTTTGAAACTTCATTGAAACTATGAAATTATGACGTTTTGATGAAAATTATATTTTTGAAGCACTTTAAATTTCAAAATCCAATTGGTGGGAATTCCGAATTATGTTTCTGACCCTGAGGCGGTGGGATTATAACCGACGTTCTGACCTGATACGGTGGTTAACCGTTGTTCTGGAAAGTCCAGACCCTTTACTCATGGGTGATCCGATGTTTCTGACCTTATCTCTAGGAGGGTTAAGCCTAGAGAACTTATATCAGTACCACGAGGAAATTAAAGGATTTAATGTGCTTTACGTATATGAAAAATATTTCTGATATGACATGTTCTGTTCTGGCTCTGATTAGAGCAATTCTGTTAAGTTTATGTTTCAGTATTCATATCATTATGTTCCGATTATGATATATGTTTTGGAAAATTATGAAAAAGTATTATATTGTCACATCGATTGGCCCCCACTTGTTGAGTGTTTTCCAAAACACTCACCACTTACTCTCCCTCCCCAGATAAAGACGAGGAAGGAATTGAAGACGAAGAACAACACCAATTTTGGGGTTGGTGATCCGCTGTGTTTCTATGAATTACAGACTTTAAATTTTGTTTAATTAGGCTTTCGTTATTTTATTCCGTTTTAAGACTTCTAGGAATTGGTTATGCAATTTAAGTTTCAGTTGTAAAGACAATTATTTAATTTTATGGAATAATAGACTGGTTTTTCGTTGAATATGGTATTACGAGATATATTGATTTCAAGTTGTTATTAGAAATAAATGCCGGTGTTATCGACCCCGGTTTCGGGGCGTGACACTTATGCTGGACTCTATCACACAATGACGAAGACGGCCTTTTAAAAGAGTGATTGCTCACACGGAGTTTTAAATATTTTTAAAAGAAAGTTTGGATGCTTTATAAATTTTGGCATAGAAGCTAACTTATACAAGGCATTCAACTCTCGGTATTGGCTAAAAATAATGAATTTCTGGCAACATTTGATTAGTTATGAGAAAACTTTCACACTTAAAGGATGACTCAAAAATGGCAGAATGCTCTACCTCAGATAGAACTCAAGTGTACAAGGTTAGGCATCCAATTTATTTAACTACAACATACAGGAATCAAATAAACAGAAGAGAAAATTTACCAGGGCGTCAGCAATACTCCCCTTTTCTCCTGATAGTACACGACGAAGTACGTCTGCATTGTATTCTGGGCCTCCACCTCGCAAACTTTCAAGAGTGCATCGAGGTATACCAAAGTCCACTAAAAAATCACTATCTAGGTTAGTCTACGTCCTGCTGAATATTCAGTCTCAAGAAAATCAGATAAGAACAACGCAAAAGATTCGTAAATGTAGAAAAGGAAGATTCTTACATGGATCGAATGAGAACTTTTCTACTTTATCCGGGGTGACATCAAGGACTAATCCAGGCCCTGTTAGATTTTATAACAAATATCCATGCAAAATTGCAAATATTAAGAGGATAAGCTTCATAAAATAAGGATATAACCGTTTCAAAATGGATATCATGCCTTATAGGAAAGGTAACAGAAGTGGATATCTTACCAAGAGGACTCATCTCGTCCAGCCCTTCAGAATGAACTATCAATGCTCGTTTCATACCAAATCTCTGGAGTGCTTGGGCCATTTTGTGGACCTAGCCAACGATAGGAAAATTGTATCTCATACTCGAAGCGTATAATGCTCAAACATCAATTGGAAGTAAAAAGAGAATAAGTTTCATGAAATTTAATAAACAAAACATAAATATAACAGCTTAAAGCAAATGAACTCACAAGTTCTTCTTTGTATACCCCAACAACGGCAAAAGGAACTCGGGCTGGATTCAACATGGGCCCTAAGATATTGAATACAGTCTTTACTTTAAGTTTTTTCCTCACAGGTCTAACAACCTGCATAGCTGGATGATAGATCGGAGCCATCATAAAGCCGATTCCTGCTTCATTTACGCACCATTTTACCCCCTGAATACAATGAAATCAGACACGCTGAATAATTGTATGATAACGATGACCATGGTTTTCTTTAAATACTACAACGCTATTAATATGGTCGAGTCAATTCTGTTTTTGTAGAAACAACTGAAGTATAAAAAAGCTTACTGAAAATTATACCTGAGTTAATTATTTCAATCTGGGATTTCTTTTATCGCAAATCATTATACAGATATTAATTGAATCTTGTATTTGGATGTGGCAACAATAAAACATATGAGGGGGACAACAAAATTAATGCAGATTATGGTAAGAAACTTCTCACCTAATCTCGATAAGTGAGCCTTGAAAAAAACTCAAATCATTATGTAATCTGTAACTCTTCTCATTGCACTACATTTTGACACTGAAAAGGAAAGAAATAAACTAAGTGACTGCAACTCCTAACGCATGCTTAAATCTACTTTTACCCTTCATATAAGTAAGAGAGAATCATCAGTTATTGGTCAAGTCGCTGGTCAAAGAAAATGCGAAGAGAAAATTATGAGCGATTTAACGGTCGAATGGCTTAATTCAAGACCCATAATCGAATTATTCATATCTCTGCTTCCATTAACTTGTGCTTTTGGATGCTAGGAAAATCAAAAGCTTTTTAAGTTCATCGAATGTCTGTGCAGCGGAAATATTGTAAATATTTTTCAATTACATGTCATTAATGAAATTGTTTTCCTAATAATACTTCAAATTGGTATCCCCATCTCGCCCTCGACATGATCTTCAATTATATTAAGAAGTTCGATACCCTTGCTCCAATTATTCCTTTGACTGCATCATTTACTATAAAAAAGCAGTATTTAAGCCCACATGTAATGGTGAAACAAACTACAGTACTACAACTGAACTGACCTCGGGTTCCAAGTTAATTGCAACCCCTAAAGCTTCAAGAACATCGGCACTGCCACAGGCAGATGAACTAGAACGATTACCTTGCTGTGATTCAACCATAAATATCAGGATCAATTTACCACAAGTATCAAAACTAATCAACTATGGGAGATTTAATTAATCTATGCCCGGAACATCCACCTTTGCAACTTTTGCACCATAAGCTGCAGCAAGAATTGAAGCTCCCGTGGAGATGTTAACTGTATTCGCACCATCACCACCTGTACCGACGATATCAACAGCATCATTTACTCCTTCCACTTTCTTACATTGTTTAATCATCGCCCTTGCCAATCCAACTACCTATTAATATTTAGTTAGTAATTACTTCAATATGACGTTGTACAGGTAATAGAAAGTTTTTTCCTGAACCCCGAGTAATAAATTTAAAAATGATATACGAAAAACGTGATCTTTGTAGAATGATTGGAAACATTAATAGAAAGAAACGTATATTCTTCAAACAAATAGAAGCGCTTACTTCTTCATAAGTTTCTCCTTTAGCTCTCAACAGGACCAGAAATGCACTAATCAAAGCCTCATCAGCACCATCCAACAAGAAATCAAGTGACGCTTCAGCTTCACCTTCGGACAAATCTACCCCACTTATCAGATTTTCGATCAGCTAACAATTAATTAATGAAAAATTCAGAATATGGCAAAAGACAAAAAGAACCAACAAAAAAAATCAAATTCAATAAAAAAAACCCAGAAAAAGGATTTAAACCTTATTGTTTATATCACACCTGACTGAAAGAGGTTACAGGGGACCCATGGCTGTTTGAATCCAGCAAAACAGATGGCACAAAACTCGAGCGCTTGATATTAAATGAGGCCCGAGAAATAGAATTTTTGAACTCATATTGCGGAATAAAACGGCGATGAACAAAAGATGAAAATTGAGGTGCATAAAGATACAGACAGTGGTGAAATGAAACGGCCATTTTGCCGTGCGCTCCAAAAGCAAGTAAAAAATTCACTGCGTGTTGGATAAAGGAAGCAATGAATGTTTGCTGAATAGGGTGTGCAATAGCAAATGTGGATGTGGTGGACAAGTAAGCATTAATTAGGGTTTCAGGTTTTTTTTGGAATTTTCAGAACTTAAAGAGGGAAGTTGACTTATAGGGTTAGATAACACGTGCGAAAATAACAAGGAGGGGCCATGTTGAATTGGTGCAATACCATAATACTTTATATATTACTAGCAAATCTTTTAACGGGTTTATTCGATGCTAGGGGGGGAGCAGTGTCCCCCCCCTTAAAATTTAATTTTTTTTAAAAAATTTTAATTTTAATATATTATAATAATTATAAAAAATATCATTAATTTATAAAAATTATTATTTAATTTATCAATTTATTTAATTTATCAAAAATAAAATAATTAATTTCTAAATTGATGATATATTTGATAGAAATTATTATTTAATTTATTTAAAAAATAAAGTTGTCAAGATTGACTAAAAATCTAAAATTGATGACATTTATTTAAAATAAATTAAATAATTTATTTTAATAATTGATTACATTTTTTAAAATTATTAATTTATCTTGTGAAAATTTGATCTTTGTAGAATTTAAAACCTTAAAAAAGGGGATAATAAATATTGACCATGATAACTTACTTGGTCCTCAATTTTTTATGAAACAAATTTGGTCATTTTGTAAGAAGTTTGTAAAAATAGTCTTTAGGCAAAAAATACAAGTGAAGTCAAATTGAGACATACCAATCAATCTAATAAAGGGATAATACATGATATAGTTACTCTTAATCTTTAAATCTTAATTATTATGGATATTATATTTATAATTTTTTGACAATTGTTTGTAAACTTATTTTAATTACATAATTATATAATATATTAAATTCTACATAAAATATTTTTTCACTCAAACAAAACAAAAGAAAAATCAATAACATATTGATATACGAAATATACTTCAATGGTTAGTTTACTTATTAAACAAAATATATTTTTGACTTCATTAATTTATATCTATCAGATATATCATCAATTTAGAAATATATTTGATAAATTAAATAAATAACAAAAGAAAAATCAATAACATATTGATATACGAAATATAATGGTTAGTTTACTTATTAAATAAGATATATTTTTGACTTCATTAAATTAAATAATAATTTCTTTCAAATATATCATCAATTTAGAAATTAATTAGTTTATTTTTGATAAATTAAATAATTTTTTTGATAAATTAATGATATTTTTTATAATTATTTAAATTATTATAATATATTAAATTCTTAAAATTTAAAAAAAATAAAATTTTTAGGGGGGGACCACTGCTCCCCCTAGCATCGAATAAACCCTTTTAACGATGCATATATATAAAATAAATTTTAATATAAAATATAATTGGAGAAAGTTCAGGGTGGTATTCAACGGTAAAACTTTATTCATCCTAGTTCAGGAAAAAAACTTGCAATCATTTTAGATTAAAATGACAAAAGTGTCATTAATAAGAAAAGACGGCGATCTCAAAAAATTTCAATCTCTTACTTTCAGCACTTCGTTCGATCTCTTTCTTTTCACCACTGCGATTCAAATCTCCTCGTACACCAGTTACGGTTTCTTACAGTTGGCGACCGTGTTTCTTTACTCATTTTCAGAATTTACAATATGAAACTTGCAACGAAAAAGATGACCCAGAGAAAAATTAATTGGTGCACGAAAATTTAAAAAAATTACTTGTGCACGAAAATTATAAAAAATAACTGGTGCACGAAAATTATTAACAGTAACTGGTGCATGGCCAAAGATGACGCAAATGACGAAGAATATGAAAGCGAATTGTGTTGTCAAAACAAGTGTGACAAAAGTACACACATGAAGCATATGTAAGTATAATTGTATGTTGATGATATGCTAGGAAGCAATATAGAGATCACAGCCAAAATGAATCTCAACCATTACACTGTAGTCTGGAATTGCGGTTGCTGGAGTGAAGGGAATTAAGCCAAAGGCAAAAATTTCCTGAAGGCCTCATGTTACCAAATTTTGTTGTCCTGGTAATTTTAGAGAGTTAGATCTTGATACAATTAGTGTGATTTCTTACTCATGTGTTAGTACATTGGATTTCCTCGGTTTCGGTTTATGTTTTTTTCATTCATGTACCTGACTTGATTCTTTTCTGGATATTCGTTGTGATTATTACATTACAGATACCATTGAAATAATGTAATTACTAGAAAAAAATCGCCGAAAAAGTTCGCTGATTACCTACATTTATAAATCTATGTGGGTTCAAATGATATACATATTATTGATAGTGGTGGATCATGTTGGGTAAAAAACTTGTTAGTATGTATCTTTCGGCTAATAGCAAGCAAAATAACATAATGGCTTTTGAGGATGACCGTCGATGCCATAGTTCAATTCTTTGTCCTTAAAAAGATATTGTTAGCATAAATGCCCAGCAACGTTGGCCCGTTGGGCTTTATGAACCATAGCCCAATTGGCTTAACTCATAACCACTATAAATATAACATTGATTCTAGGGTTAAATAACAATTCCATTCAATAAACAAACTCTCATAGAAATGCCAACACCAAACTAGCACTGGTGTTGGCTTGTAGATCTGGTCAGGTTGATTGGACTCGAGGGACTACCGCTATCAGATTCATGTCGGTGAACGGTAATCTCTTTTCGTGCATTTATATTCGATTTATGCATATTAATATATGAATCAGGCGCGATCGACCGTCCCCGGGTCAGATCTGTTTATTGTATTTTTCCGCTGCGTTTGGATCTGGCGCCGGGGTACGGAAACCCAACAGTGGTATCAGAGCCAGGTTACGATCCTGGGACCTGTGGGTTATGTTGAATCAGGCGCGATCGACCGTCCCCGGGTCAGATCTGTTTATTGTATTTTTCCGCTGCGTTTGGATCTGGCGCCGGGGTACGGAAACCCAACAGTGGTATAAGAGCCAGGTTGCGTTTTGATTCATGTTTTTGATGATTAATTTTGTTAGATCGTTCCCAATCGATGCTAATCGTGTTCGATTTTTTTTGAAATCAAATCAGAAATCAAATCATACTGTCCGAACAAAATTATCAAAAATATCCACTGTTCATCGTTTTTTCAGAATTTTTCCGGCAGCCTCGCGCGGCGGCACACGCGGCGGAGAAGTGTTCTCCACCACCGTGCGTCGCCTACGAATGACTGCGCTTCAATGTTCGTCACGGTCAGTGATTTAATGCGCAGTATGAGTCGCGAGAAGCCACTGGATTTTTTCCCAAAATCATTCGCGTCCGATTCGTTCTCCATTCTTCCGCGCCGAGTTGATTTATCTTGTAGAGAACTCGATGTGCGCGGCTCCAGATCGGCGAGATGAAGGCAGAGGCGCGAGATGAAGGCGGCGGCGCGAGCTAGGGTTTCTGAAACCCTAGCCGCCGCGGCTGTCATTTGTGGAAGGAGATGAATAGTGCCACTTACCCTAATTTTCGATTTTCAATTAAAAAAAAAAAAAAAATTTATTTTTTATTAAATCCGAAAATAGGGTATTATGGGTTGAAATTGATTTTCTAATTTTGGATCCAAATTGTTTGGAGTCCATAAATTTTTTTTGGGGTCATTTTTGATGTTTTTATCCGGATATTATTTTTTGAAAAATAAATCATAAACTTAATTAATTTTATTAAGTGTAAAATAGAGATTTTACAAATTAATTACAAATTAGATGAAAATGTTTCATTTAATTTATTTTTCAATTAATCTTATGATTTGAAAGGTAAAATATAGATTTTATCAATTAGTTGAAATTTAATTAATTAGAAATTAAATAAAATTGTTTTATTTAATTTGTTAATTTTATTTTCAATTAATGATACGATTAGTGGGGAAACGATAGAATAAATTAATTATTGTGCTCTAATTACATGTGATGTGATTAGTTTAATTACATATAATGTGGATGCATGGTGGATGATTACGGGCCTTGACCAATATGTTTAGGTGAATGTTTAGGTTTTATTGTTTCATTATAATTATGATTTTGGTTTTCGGGCCTGCGAGCCTGCTCTCTCTTTTGTTTCTGATGTATCCCACCCCGGATTTGTATCCCTATTCTCTTGTTTGCACGATTTAAATGTAAAATCTTTAGAATTAGTGGGAGATCAAGATTGAAGACGGAGCATCAAGAATCAAGACTTGTATGATGGAAACAAAATGTAATAGGATTGCATTGCATACCTGCATCACCTTAGACAGACTCGTGATCCACATATGGCTCACGTGGATCAATTAGGAAAAGGCCGTAATCGTCCATATTTATTTTTATTATGCATGTGATGTATGATAAATGTTTGTTTGTATGTTTTATTAGTACATATGATTGCATGAATAAAACATAGTTGCATGAATCCGGCAAACAAACAAGCAAGCACTTGATGAGATTTTAAATGGAGTTAAATCCCTCTTTTGAATATGATTCAAAATTTTAATATCAAACTGTGAAGGGGAGCTCAAAAGAGTTTGATGCTTCCTGTCTTCCATCAACAGTTAAGCCATGAGACGCTACTCGTGTCAAGTGTCTTGTCTCACCCTCGTGGGGGGCATCTAGCATGAGAAAGCTGTGTGTTTAACTGCCACTTAATTAAGGATAGGGTTCTGTTAACCTTTAAGATTGCTCACCCTCGTGGGGTCTTATTGGCGGACATTACCATCCGTGGGATGGGTTAGTTTGACGTGAGAAGGCATAATTGGCCTGCCTCCGTAGGGTTATGCCAATTACGAGACGAATATCTTGGGGGTTGCATATGATGCAACTGTTAGCTACCTTTAGTATCATGAAGCTGGCTGGACCCTCGCCCAGGGCTTTCATGAGCTAATTGGACTCCAAGCCCATTAAGAAAATATGATTTTCCGTTCATTTGTCAAGAGGGTGATAAATTCGAAAAATTTAGTGGGAGCATTCAATAACAAAGTCCATGTTTTTGAATTAATTAATAATCAAACGATTTGCTTATATTTTCTGTTTATTTTTCAGTATTAAAATGGCCAAGAATCCGATCGCATCTATTCTCGATACAAACAAATTAACTGGGCAAAACTACAATGATTGGCTAAGAAATTTGAAAATTGTTCTGGATTCTGAAAAATTGACGTATGTGCTTACGAAGCTACCCCCTGGAAAGGTTCCCGAGGGTTCGACTCCTGATGAGATTGAAACTATCCAGAAATGGAAGGATGACGATCTCAAAACGCGATGCTATATGATGGCATCAATGTCGAATGAACTTCAGAGACAGCATGAACAAATGAACCATGCCGCCGAGATTCATACTCACCTGCAAGAGTTGTATGGTGAGCATACTCGTTCTCTACGTTACAGTGTTGTCAAAGACCTATTCCGTGCCCATATGAGGGAAGGGTCTTCAGTCCAAGCTCATGGGTTGAAGATGATAGGTCTTATTGAGAAACTTGCTAGCTTAGATACGATCTTGGAGAACGAATTGGCGTTGGATGTGATCCTTCAGTCTCTACCAGACTCATTCAAACAATTTGTGGTGAACTTCAACATGCACAAAATGGAGTGCACACTTGCAGAGCTTGTCAATATGTTGACTACTGCTGAGGCTGCTATGAAAGAGGAAAAGCCTGTTCTGTTGATTAATTCTTCTTCTAAATCCAAGAAGAGTTCTTGGCCTAAGAAGAGGAAGGATACTGGGAAACGTTCTCAGCCTGCACCACAAAAGAAAAAGGCAAAGGGGCCGACTGCGTCAATTAATGAAGAACAAAAATGCTTCCATTGCGGTAAACCTGGGCATTGGAGGAGAAACTGCAAGGAATATCAGGATCAGAAGCGTTCTGGACCAGGTATATTCTTTGTTGAAGTTAATGTTTCCATTAGTTCAGCTTCTTGGGTATTGGATACCGGTTGTGGATCACATCTGTGTAATAATATGCAGGTGATGACAAGAAGCAGCAAGCTGCAAAATGATGAGATCTTTTTGAGGCTTGGAAATGGTGCAAGGGTTGCAGCCACATCTATTGGAAAAGTTAATTTAGCTCTAGATTCTGGTTTTGATTTAGTTTTAAACGATTGTTTATTTGTTCCAGACTTGATTAAGAACATTATTTCTATTCCTGTTTTGGACAGAGAAGGTTTTTCTTTTAATATTTCAAATGGGATTTGTCATATTTTAAAGAATGGTTCTATTATTGGTTCTGGCACTTTGTTAAATGATCTGTATGATTTGAAACTAGCTGATACACCGGTTTGCTTTCAACAAAAGGGAAAACGTAAGGCTGATAATCTATCTCCTGCACACATTTGGCATGCTAGGTTTGGTCATATTTCTAAGGGAAGGATGAGTAAACTGGTGAGTGAAAAATTGTTTGATTCATCAGACTTGGATTCATTACCCACTTGCAAATCTTGTCTCAAGGGAAAAATGACAAAAAGACCTTTCGGTGGTCATCCTGAGCGAGCCAAAAGTCTGTTGGATTTGATCCATTCGGATGTTTGTGGGCCGTTAAGTGTTAGCGCACGAGGAGGATATTCTTACTTCATTACCTTTATAGATGACTACTCACGATTTGGGTATGTCTATCTTATGAGGTACAAGTCTGAATCTTTTGAAAAGTTCAAAGAATTCAGACATGAAGTAGAAAAGCAACTAGGAACAAGTGTTAAAACACTTCGATCTGATCGGGGTGGTGAATACTTGAGCACCGAGTTCATAGATTACCTTAAAGAGAATGGGATTCTCTCTCAGTGGACTCCGCCTGGAACACCACAGCTTAATGGTGTGGCTGAGCGAAGGAATCGAACTTTATTAGATATGGTTCGATCAATTATGAGTTCCACTGAGCTTCCGACATCGTTTTGGGGCTATGCGCTTGAAACAGCATGTCATTTGTTGAACAGAGCTCCTTCAAAGACAGTTATTTCTACTCCATATATGATATGGAATGGAAAGTCACCTAATTATAATTATTTAAAGGTTTGGGGTTGCACTGCTTATGTGAAGCAGATGGTAGATGACAAACTGGATATGAGATCCATATTATGTTATTTTGTGGGATATCCTAAAGAAACTAGAGGTTATTATTTTTATAACCCACGGGAACAAAAGGTGTTTGTTTCCAGAAATGCTACATTCTTAGAAAATGAGTTTCTGAAGAATATAGATGGGAAGGATATGAACCTTGAAGTAGTTCAAGAACCACAAATTTCTACCCCAATGGAAGCAAGTATAATTTCTGAACCATCAATTGAACCTGAAGTACACGCACCAAGGAGATCTGAAAGGGTTTCAAGAGCTCCTGATAGAATGAATCTACTCCTTGAAAGTAGTCAAGAAATAGACCATGGATATGATCCTTGGACTTTCAAGGAGGCGATGTCAGATATTGATTCGGGAAATTGGCAAGATGCCATGAAATCTGAAATGGACTCCATGTACTCTAATAAGGTATGGACCTTAGTGGATCCTCCTGTGGGAATTGTTCCCATAGGTTGCAAATGGATCTATAAGCGAAAGCTTGGGGTGGATGGAAAGGTGATTACCTATAAGGCACGTTTGGTTGCAAAAGGTTATACTCAAAGACAAGGAGTTGACTATGAGGAAACTTTTTCACCAGTAGTGATGCTAAAGTCTATTCGGATTTTATTAGCAATATCTGCATATTATGACTATGAGATATGGCAAATGGATGTGAAGACTGCTTTTCTCAATGGTGACATTGATGAAGAGATTTATATGAAGCAGCCAGAAGGCTTCACGTCCATTGGGAGTGAGCAAAAGGTTTGCAAACTCCAGAGGTCCATTTATGGGCTAAAGCAGGCGTCCCGAAGTTGGAATATCCGTTTTGATAACACTATCAAAGAGTTTGGTTTTGTTAAAAATCCGGAAGAAGCGTGCGTATACAAGAAGGTTAGTGGGAGTGCGGTTACATTTGTAGTGCTCTATGTCGATGATATCCTACTCATTGGGAATGATATAGGATTGATGAAATCGACTAAAGCATGGTTATCTGCTAAGTTCTCTATGAAAGATTTGGGAGAAGCATCCTATGTGCTTGGCATAAGGATCTATAGGGATAGATCTAAGAGGATGCTGGGGCTCTCTCAATCTATGTACATAAATACTGTGCTAAAAAGGTTTAGCATGGAACAGTCAAAAAGGGGATATCTTCCAACATGTCATGGTGTTCATCTCTCGAGGTCAATGAGCCCTAAGACTAATGAAGAGAGAGAAAAGATGGCATCAATACCCTATGCTTCGGCTGTTGGTAGCATAATGTATGCTATGGTATGTACTAGGCCTGATGTGGCATATGCTCTTAGTGTAACGAGCAGATATCAGGCAGATCCCGGTGAAGGTCACTGGAAAGCTGTGAAAACAATCCTTAAGTACTTGCGAAGAACTCAGGATATATTCATGGTTTTTGGATCGGAAAGTGGAGAGCTGAAACTTGAAGGCTACGTTGATGCTAGCTTTCAGTCAGACGTAGATGACTCTAAATCGATGTCCGGATTTGTATTTAGGCTTAATGGTGGTGCTGTCTCTTGGAAGAGTTCCAAGCAAGACACCACAGCGGATTCCACCACTGAAGCTGAATACATTGCAGCATCAGATGCAGCTAAAGAGGCAGTTTGGATGAGAAATTTCATCCAAGAGTTGGGTGTAATTTCCAGTGCAGTTGACCCAGTCTCTGTGTACTGTGACAACAATGGAGCTATTGCACAAGCAAAAGAGCCAAGATCTCATCAAAAATCCAAACATATACTGAGAAAATACCACCTAATTCGAGAGATAGCTGGTAGAGGCGACATCCTTATCGAGAGAGTTGCTTCAACAGACAATGTGGCAGATCCACTGACGAAGCCTTTACCACGACTGGTGTTCGAGAGACATCTTGAGAAGATGGGCTTGAGGAACATGGGTAGTTGGCTTTAGGAAATTATTATAGTCATAAATGATATCATTTGAATCAATAGTTGATTGATTGTATTTATAATCATATTGTGACAGATCTTTGTTTGATTATTAATAAATGTGGCATTCTTCATCTATTTACCCATGTATCATGATGCATTGATGAAGTTCTTGAGATTGCTATAGTCCACAGAATGTGGTTACGCATATGATGGTGACCATGAAATACATTCTCGACTGCGATTTCTAAATGTTCCTGGTCGATGAGCCTTCGAGAATGGGATATCGATATATGCTCGCTAGAGACTGGTATTCATGATGTGTCTAGTGTAGTGCGCCGCGTTTCATCGGCGTTGGCTTGGAGAAGTCAGCACACATGAATAGGTGCTCATTAGGAATGAGTTCACTGAACGACCCCACTCGGAATTCTATAAGTGGTTACCACTTGTCGAGTATAGAATTTCTAGTCATAGTTGTGCACCATTACTCCTCATGACCCGAGGCATCATTGAGGTCTTGACAGATAGCTGTGTACTTTGATTTAATGACTGATCACATGCGGGTCATAAAGTTGTTATTTTGGGTATTCAGTGATGCTGTCAGAGGCCTATGATTGTCGTTGGGGATTCACCACTGGTCTTGATGAACCAGGATGTCCTATGTGTTTTTCTATATATGATTCGAGGAATCTCTGGCCAGAGTGGGTAGTGCTTGTGAAAAAAGAGTTTTTCATATACGCACACAAATGAATCATATAACGTGAAACAAATACATAGTTATTGAAATCATAAAGGGTCTCGATCAAACCAATGCTCTTGATTCAATCGGGACATATTGAGTGAAAGGAATGTACTGCACGCTAACTATGGCTGACAGGTTCTCGTACGCTGCTAGTCATTTGTATCTAGGTCTTCGTGAAGCGCAGATGCTAGGCACTACCCACGATCGGTAGGTTGTTGCTGAAATTGTATTTCGGTCATTGTCTATTAAAGGAGTTTAATTGACAATGAGGCATTCAGGGTAAGCCCAAAGAAGTTGTTTAACTTCTAAAATCACAAAGGTTGTGATCCTACTGCTATGATACACTTGAGCCTCGCTGGGTCACAATCAACCGGCCGTCGATCTATCGATGAGAATTGAAACTTAAATGTTAAGTGCTCAAATTGAGTGATTTAGAATAGATGAATTTAATTTTTGAATGCTCCTCAATTTAGTGGAGTTTCTATATTTGAAAATGTTTCATTTATAGAAAGTTCTAAAATTAAGTCGTTTGATATATTTATGTCTCATAATTATGTACATGGATAGTACATCAAGTTGTTCAATTAATTGAGTTACTTGGATTATGAGTTTGTAGTTTTGTGTTGGCTTTTGGGCAAGTGGGAGATTGTTAGCATAAATGCCCAGCAACGTTGGCCCGTTGGGCTTTATGAACCATAGCCCAATTGGCTTAACTCATAACCACTATAAATATAACATTGATTCTAGGGTTAAATAACAATTCCATTCAATAAACAAACTCTCATAGAAATGCCAACACCAAACTAGCACTGGTGTTGGCTTGTAGATCTGGTCAGGTTGATTGGACTCGAGGGACTACCGCTATCAGATTCATGTCGGTGAACGGTAATCTCTTTTCGTGCATTTATATTCGATTTATGCATATTAATATATGAATCAGGCGCGATCGACCGTCCCCGGGTCAGATCTGTTTATTGTATTTTTCCGCTGCGTTTGGATCTGGCGCCGGGGTACGGAAACCCAACAGATATTGCCCGCTATGGTGCTCATCTTTCAATGACAATTTGTTTCCCAATATACAATGACTATGAGTCTTGATTATAGCACTACAAATCACAAATCATTAAACCACAAGGTTTTAAAGGCACTAAAGTTTGAACAATGGATGAAGATGAACAAAATGCACAAAATTTGCACTTTAATCTTGTGTTTAATCGTTAGAAACATGTGTATTTAATTAAAAAGAGGTTGTTCTATTTATACTTATCCAATGGATGTCACCAAAGGACATCACTTGGAAATATTTAATCACGAAAAAATCTACATGCCAAAGGATGCACACTCATTCAGAAAATTGTTCCAGAGGTGCGTTCACGCCACCGGGGAGACATCAGTTGATCTCTATATCCTTGTCGTAAAAAAAATCCACCTCCTTCTTCACTCCACTATGCAGTTCAAATGGCAAGTCCACATCAAAACACAGATCATCATCAATTTCCGAGAGATGATCCCTTTGTATATCACTGATAAACGACTCCATACATCCATCTTCGAACAAATCATGATCATCATCAAAACTGAACTCCGGGATCTCATCAAAATCATGTTCAGACACCATCTGATCAACTAGGCATGACTCTGTCTCTAACTTCTCTGACGAATCCTTATGATCAGTTGGTGCAGGTGCATCGTTTCTTGATCTGCTACTACTTCCTTTCCCGAAATTAAGGCTTTTGATATAGTTTTGGAGGAGGGAACTTGGTTTTGGCCATTTTGTCCTGCATTTTCGTTTCGAAAACTGTCGTCTTTTTGTTGCATTCCAATGATTCTTGATTGAATTCTCAGTCCTCCCAGGTAGTTTTTTGGTGATTTCTGCCCATTTGTTACCTACTTCTGCATGAGTCTCAATTAAAATCCTGTCTTCCTCCTCTGTCCATAAGTCCTTCTGGATGTAAATAATGGCAAACATATATTAATTTTAATTCGGTTTTATTTTTCGGTTAAAGCGATAATACAAATGGTGAGAACTTTGAACCTTCAATCTCATTATTCCTGAATCCTAATCAATTAATCGAGGAACTGGGGAACCAGTATTGATTCTCTCAAATATATATAAAAAAGAAAAAAGGGTAACGACACAAAAGTTTCAGGAAGTACAATTATACATTAAATTTGATTTTCTTTCCTTTCGAAAGACATGAAGCCATATATTACGGAATTTAGAATTGAGTCTATTCATGAATTAGATTATATATCCTAGCCAGATCAATATAAACTGAAACAAAAAAAAAAAAATTATATTTTGAGCATTCGGAATAATTAAATCTAACTTTAATATCAGGCCTCAAATGGTTATGCCATCTCTCTCTGCATTGCTTCCCTATTCTCCCCTTCAGCATTTGAGCAATTTGTGACCATTTTCTCACTCCATGTTTCCCCACCAATTGGATCAAAAGTCTGCACAGTCACATAGAATAATTCACAGTCTAAAAAAAAAACCAAGAAGAATTAAAGGATATAGATATATAAAAACTCTGTTTCTGTTAGGTTCTGGGATCGATTTTGTTTATTCGTTTCTTCATTTCTTACTTGTCTTCATCAATGGTCCATTGCCCCTTGGCTGATTTAGTCTTCTTCCGGCCTCTACCTGATTTTTTAGCCGATGCTGGTTCACTCTCATTTTTGTCAGCATGCTGAGTTCTCACATTTTTGCTTCTTTTTATGGTATACTTTTTGTGACTGACAGTTCCATTACCAGTCGAAATACATGAATTCCGATCATCCTCATCATGAAAAACAAAAGACAATGGCTTAGGATCTCGACAGTTTATGGATGTTTCGACATCCATTAGTGAATACTTCTTATTCAAAAAATTCCGGGATAATCCGCCATCTTTGAAATTTTGCATGGCTACTACACCAGTACAAGTTCTATGATTTTCCTGATCATTATGGCTAATCTGGTATAAGTCGAAATCAGAAGAAGAATCATTAAAAAAGGTATCAAAATGATTGAAACCATCATCCGTGTGGATCCCAATATCCGGAATAAACGGCGAAGAATTCACAGGGAAATGATCAAGATCGTTGAAATCTTGGAGGAAACTCTTTGATGCTGAAGATGGTAAATTCTCCATGCAAAAATCTTGGCCTGACATTTCAAATTTCAAGTCGATAATATTGTTCGACGAACAAATTGGTAGAGGGGCATCATGGTCAATTCCATGCATTGATACGGACTCCATTGAAGAGCACATGAAGGGATGAAGAATAATGCTGTGGTGCAAATCTTTGTCGGAATTCCTTTGAATTTATGTATTTATTTGGGATTAAAGAGATATTTAATGTAGTAATAAATTCATATTGACCATTGTTCGGGATTGATCTGACGGTGGGGGTTGCATTCATGGGCTTGAGATTGGCTGTAGTCAAAGAACTTTATAAAAAATATTGACTTACCAAGTGAGAACACTTTCAAAATTGAATAGGAAGATAAAGATAAGAGTACAATTTATTAATTGACCAATAAATGTAATTATCTAAATCGCATTAAGGCAACAATGCACGAGTAGATTAATCTTCTCCTAACTTTTTAATATTATATGTAATTTTTCTTAAAAAGATATATTAATTCTTCTAAATTTGTGAACGCAATCTTCTTAATCAATATAATATGTGTGTGGTGATCTTGTTTATTAAGCTATTAAGAATACATGGAGTTTCAACTCAAAACCAATTGGTGATGAGTGGAGTAACTCATGTATCTTATAAATAACATATCTTGTCAATTCTCAAGGTTGGACAACTCTCAACACGCCTCCTCACATGTGGCATTATATAAGTCAAACATGTTGGATTGATAACACGGATGACGGTGAGTATGCGGGCGAAATAATCAATCACATGAAAAGCCTACTCTGATATCATATTAAGAATAGATGGGGTTCTGACTCAAACCAACTGGTGATGAGTGAAGTAACATATGCATCTTATAAAGAGCTAACATAGCATGTAAATTCCCAACGTCAGACGACTCTTAACACGCTCCCTCACCTGTGACATTATATAATTCAAACACGTGTATTGATAACGCATGTGAAGGTGAGCATGCGGGCGGAATAACCAATCACATGAAAAGCCCGCTCTGATACCATATTAATTAAAAATACATGGGGTTGCAACTCAAAAACAACTATAACCCGCGTTATCAATCAATGTGTTTGACTTATATAATGTCACACGTGAGAGAGTGTATTGATAGCTGTCTCACATTGGGAATTTACAAGCTATGGTTGTTCTTTATAAGATACATGTGTTATCCACTCGTAATCAATTGTTTTTGAGTTGAAACCACATGTGTTAAGAATACATGGGGTTCCAACTCAAAACCAATTGGTGATGAGTAGTATCTCATTTATCTTATAAATAACTAACATAGCTTGTAAATTCTCAATGCGAGACAATTCTCAACACTAATGTTCTTCTAAAACTTTTAATTTAAAGATATAAATACAAGGTCTTTCTAGTTTTCGAGTATAATTTTTTTATTTTAATTGAATGATTTCATCAACCAAAATTATGATGGGACACTATTCTTGAAACATGTAAATAGTTGTTAAATTAGATATTACAAAAATTGTTGAATTTTGATATGGTGAGTTTTAATGAGAGCAAAGTGGAAGTTGCAAAATGACGTGATTAGCCTCCTCTGAAAACATTAGTTAGAAGCAAAGAAATGCTGACTAATTAAAGTTGGTAACCGTAGAAATTATCTTTGCTTACTAATGACATTAATTTCAAAATTACTTAATTGGTATTCAAAGTGAATATTAATGCCAAAACTGGTTTAAGAGTTGTTAATTTTGTCATTTATTTGATAATAAAATACCATACTTGTGCACAACTAATTGTCGTGTAGACTAGCCCTTCTAACCAGGACTTATATGTAACATTTTCAGGTGTTTTTGGCAGATTACCCCCCATGATTTCCGAAATAGACAGATTACCCCCGTAGTTTGAAAATAGGTATTTTACCTCCATGTAGTTTATAAAATAGACAGTTTACCCCCAGTAACTTGAAAATAGGCATTTTACACCTGTGTTTTGTGAAAATAAACATTTTTATCTCCTTATAGTTGTGAATAAGTGTGAAATACACCCTACACATAGGGGTTAAACTGCATATTTTGTAAACCACAGAGGGTAAAATGTCTATTTTCACAAACCACAGGTGAAAATAAACATTTTATCTACTTAAAGTTGTGAATAAGTAGGGGTGCTTATCGGACCGGGTCGATCCGGACCCGGTCTGAAATCGGATCGGTTAGTCCGGTCTGAAATCGGAACCGGACTAACCGGTCCCGAACCGGTTTGATACAGGACCGGATCGGTTCTACCGTTCTGGATCCGGTATCTTACCGATTCCGGACCAAACGGATCCGGTTCCGGATTGAACCGGAACCGGATCCATTTTAAAAAAAAATTCGATAAATCCTTTACTTTTTTCTTTTTTAAAAAAAAAAAAGAAGAAAAATCCGGTTCCGGGTTGGAACCGGTCCGACCCGGAACCGGTGGAACCGAAATCGGATCCGATCTGGTTCCTTACCGGATCGGACCGGTTCCGCCCATAACGGGCCCGAAATCGGCCGATTCCGGTCCAGACCGAACCGGTTCGAACCGGTAACCACCCCTATGAATAAATGTGAAATACACTCTACACATAGGGGTTAAACTACATATTTTGTAAACCACAGAGGGTAAAATGTCTATTTTCTCAAACCACAGGAGGGTAAAATGCATATTTTCAAACATGGGGTAAACTGCCTATTTTGTAAACCACATAGAGGTAAAATGCTTATTTTCAAACCATAGTGAGGTAATTTGCCTATTCAGTTTTTAACTTTTTGTTTGATCTTTGTTTTTATAGATAACTGAAAATTTGAAAAAAAAAATTAAAGAAAGTTAAAAAGCAAAAATAAAAAAACATGTTAATTATATATCAAATGTATTATCTCAACATAAATATAAGAGAGAACATAACAAATCCAAGGCATTTGCTGAGTAGAAGAAGTTGGCTTTAAGCCTTTAAAAAATGAACTATATATTGCACCCCATAGCGCTGCTCAGGAAAGTTTTTTCAGGATTCTTTGCGTCGATCTCTGTATGAGGGGGGAAATCATACGACAGGGCCGAGAATCCGGCTTCGTCGAAGACTTTATTAACTTCACGGAAAACGATAGTGTTTCCTTCGGGCGTCAGGTGTAAGCCGTCGCTGTAAAAAAAAAGACACGAATATTACTTCCACAATGTTTTAATCTTGATGGAATATATATGGCAAACATGAGATCATCATTGTAAGGGCAACAAGCCGACACACGAGCATCTCGGTCCAAATCGAGCACATATAATTCAAATCAAGTGATCGTCGAGATGTTCAGTGTTACATAATTACAATACATTAGAAATTCTTTCATAAATTACTTAATTCAGCAATAGATTCAAGAAACATAAGTAACAGTCAGCAAATTTCAAGCTATTAAAAAATATTCAAGCCTTTTGAGATCAATTACCTAAATATTCATGACTAGAGTTCGAATATAACAATTGAATATTCGAGTCCTCAAGTAGGTGGACTGCTAGAGTTGCACTTGAGCCCAGCACTACGAGAGCTCAACTTCAAGTTGTAACACTTGCCTTCAACTTTACTTGTATGTGTCCTAGTATCAGACTCATATTATACAGGACTTGGATGAACAAACCTTATGAATTTTTTCTGCCAACCCTCGGTTTCCTGCATCTTGGACCATAAATTAATTGAAAGGATACCAAGTTCTTTGGCTAAACCAACACATTGTTCGGCATATGCTCCAGTCACTTCATTCGTCCTATCAGGCGTGTTTGATGCCTTGTCACCATACAGAGACCTGCTCAAGTTATATAATTAATATATATTTTCATGCTAACTACACAGCCAAGACGTCCTTAGATACAAATCATTACTCCCTTTCTAAATAAAATTAAGAAAAGGGCCATTTCGCTAAAGCCCGAGTAAGCCAATCTGTGTTTGAGGTATTCAAAGCACTTCACTAATGTAGTAACAAAAAGAGCAAACACTATGCAAAGACTATAGTATTTATGATAAAGAGGGAAGTTCAAGGTCCAAATTATGCCTTGAGATTCTATTTATACAATTTTGTGAATCAAAACTTAAAGGTGAAGCAAAATCGACTACTTCAACAAAAACGAAGTGATCCATCCTGGGCCAATGCCAGTGAGAAGTTAAAAGCTTGTTCTTGGAAAATTGATCTTATGAGGTTGGATTACCACTCGGTGATTGTTGCATTATAAGTACCATAATTCATCATTTCCACTACTTTTTAGCCTCTGTGACAAGCATCAAAGTGAAATAATCTGCTGTCAAAAGGATACTTGCACATCCGTGAATTCACAATTTTCATGCAGCTAGGACTGATGGAAGATGCTAAATAAAAACATTTGATACCTTGCAAATTCTCGACGCCCTTCTAGACAAATGGGAGGTGGAGATATGAGCACAACAAGGGTATTGGGAGACCAACTCTGCAGTTGTCATCAAAACCAAACTGTGTAGTAAGTGTTTGGACAACTAAAACTATAATTTGAATTCTTTTATTATCAATATTTAATTATATACACCAAGTTAAAAGCGTATACTTTGAATTTCTACATGATCAGTTTCTCTCTGCTTATAGTCTACTATACAAAACAAAAGATCACCAAGGATTTAGCTTTTCTCGGAATTCCCAGAACAGACAAGATATCTTACAGATAAAATATTAATCAATTTCAAGAAAATAATTTAAATAAATGATGAAAGAAATGTGAAGTGTCACAAACTTTTTACTTTGCTAATTAAGCAAGGGCAAAAGTTATGCAAGACAAGTCCTTTCAGATGCATAAAACTTCTTCAAAGATATTTCTCAGCGATGATAATTATCATAAAAATATTTGGAGAAACTTGCGTCCCATTTGAATGAATAATAAGCATCTATGGTATTATTTGTGCTCACAATCACCTGCAAAGATTCCAGTTAAGATGTTCTCTCTGCATAATTGAAGAACACATATTGAACACAGATGAAAGTTGAGAATAAAACCTTAATATGTTGAACCATTTTTCTAAGATTTTCCTTGTACTCTTCAATGGGAACATGCTGCTTTTCACCAGTGCCTCCTAATAGAGCAGCATCATTAGCCCCGAAAAATATGGTAACAGCCATAGGACGTGTTGCAGATCCCTGCATAAGATGTTAAATCATCGAAAAATCCATTAAAAAGAAGATAAAAAAATGGGTCCCCTACTGAGTCTTAGCACATCAACAGCATCGCGCACTTGACGCAACCCGCAAGAACCAATTAAGTTATTTCCTCTGGGTGCCTCATAAGCTAATCTTTGTTAATATGATTAAAATATCATTAGACATACTTTTTGCAATAGATCTGAGCAAAAATGTAAAAATCCAATTCAATGAGCCAGCAGCACTTCCAGATATAGCCTACAGAAAAGGTTCTCAATGATAACTTTCAAAACCTAGAGAAGCCAAGATCACACTCCTTGTTTCCCAGATGACACAGTTGAAAAACAGTTGAGATAAGTTAATAGTTTGATATTGCATTTTGCTTCTGTACGGTAGAGTTTACATGGAGTCTGATATGAAATAAAATCATAATTGAAGCCTAATTAAGCAAAAGTAAATATTTTTTAACTACTAATCATCAAACTAGTTTTCTTCTTATCACTAGAAATTAAATAATAAGAAAGCTAGTGATCAATAACTAATTTGACCACAATTAACTATTCTCTTTATCATGCCCTCACAAGATTGAGCTCCTCAAACACAACGTAATCTTACCATGGACAATGACCTCCTAAAGATTTTGAAACTCCGAATGTCAGGATATAAGTCCTAGAAACGAGCTCAAAACCAAACAATGAGTTCAGTGCATGGCCTACTTTGGATGACTTCAATTCACCTATCAGAATTCAGTGCATCATTGACACTGTCTCAATGGTTTTGCTTTGTGGAAATCAGTAACACCACAAACATCAAGATAGAAGTTCAAGAAGAAACTAGAAATCAATAGGATAGTTCGCCAGGAAGGGGGGACTCAAAAAAATTTAAGTGCACAACTGATCATGGTATCGGTGTGAGATTGAATAAGATTATTTCTTGTTCGGGAGTCATCTTAATCTTTGCACATTCCAATGCATTCTATTATGGGGCAAAGAGAAAGCCCATTCAATCCACATCAACTTATAGGATCCCGGAAATTGTACTCAAAATATAGGTACAATCAAACTTTATTGGAGAAGAACACTTCAACTGAATTCCTTCAAACGGAATGAATCAGAATACAAACAATGACATCAAACAAATGTCAGCCAAGAACACGATTCAAACACGAGATCAATATTAGTTAAACTTCAAGAATGATGATTACCAGAGGGAAAAGGTGATGCAACAAGAACAGAGCCCACCTAGTGTTATATCCACCATACCCACGAAGAGCTACATCAACCTACAAACGTCAAAAGGCCAAATTTTAATACATTTATTTGCATACCCAAATAAAAGTATACACAAATAGATCGCCCAAACGAAGGCCTTTGGAGCTAATTGCAAATTAATAGAAAGAAATCACCTTTCTTGAGTAAATGTCAGCAAGAGCAGCACCCCAACCCCCTGATCCAAATGATCGTTGTGTCAGTGAGTCCCCAAACAATACTACCTGTGGCCTCATTCTGTTCTTTTGTTTGCCTCCGCCAATCGTCCGTGCGCTCTCTCTCGCTTTACGCTGTGTCTGTGAGGGACGACCTCCCTTCGTTTTTTCCTTGTAGGAAAATCAATTCAAGTAATTTTTAAAAAAAATTATATTAAATATTTTTCTCCAAATTAGTAATTTCAGAATATAAAAAATATTTTTTGATTTTATTATTTTGCAAACTTGGTCAGAGTTCGACTGATATAGTTAAAAGTAGAACACACATTAATTCTTGGAAAAGTTAGTAATTCACTCTTGATTCTTTTGATTCGAGCTTGAGCACTAAAAGTTTATTTATAAAAATTCCCTTCAAATTGTAAAAAATTAAGTGTTAAAGTATATTTTTTTTTATGAGAAAAATCCCTTTAAATTGTTAAAAATAAAATGTTAAACTCGACTCTAGAGATAAACTCGAGCAACTCAAGCTCGACCCAAACAAACTCAGTCAAGCTTAGCTTGAGACGAATTTTACCTTCGTACGATACAATAACCAATTCCTCGAACGCTCTTAATCTATATAATCGTTGATGTAAGATGATATCATCATCTGCTCTTATTTTATGATGCAAGATACTCTTATCCTATCCATTTTTTTATTAATTCTACAAAATATTCGTGTCACAAAAAAATATCCGTGTGATCTATTATTTTAAGAGGAAATTACACATAAGTACCACTTTTGAAAACATGTTTCAACTAAATCTAGCAAAATATTTTCTTTTCAATTAAATACATCTTGTGGGAATATTCTTTCAACTAAGTCCATTTTTATGAAACCCTATTCTAAATAGTCATTTGCTATTCCTATAACACCCTTTGTTCTAAAAATCAATTTATAACAGATGAATTATCTCTTCATCGTCGTGAGAGTTGGTGTTGTCGCGTATTCTGGGAATCAGCAATGGTGGTTATGCGAGGCGTATGGAGCGGCGGCGGCGTTGTGGTGGATGCGACGGTGACTTTTTTGTCGTTTCGCCAAATGTCCTTCTTCTCCAATCACAGAAAACATATGTTTCGTTTCAATTTTGTTTGCTGTTTTTATGGTATTTTTGGATTTAATTAACATTGAATTTTTATTTCAATTTTGGTGCACATTATGTGTTTGCTAAAAGGTCTCTTTAGGTAAACAAATTTTTTTGTAGGAAATTTGGAAAAGATAAACAACATATCATCTCCTTCCAAAAGTTTTGATTTATTTTTTTCAACTTTTATTTGTTTATGTACAACATACAAAGTAAAAAATAGACTCGAATATTCCATTTTCATTCGTTTACATACTGTTTTCATTTTTAAACTTTCAGACATCATGTCACTACGTTAGTGGAAGGATCTATAATTACATAAACAGTGCATATATCAAATTCCCGACAATATATCAGTGAGGTAGCAGTATCTTATCTTCCCAAATCAAAGTAGAAGAATTAACAATCTTAAACAAGCAAGTAACGCATAGCGGTGCATGTAAATTACATGCACCGCTAGTCTAGCGGTGCATGTAAATTACATGCATCGGTAGACTCAACATTTGACCGGTGCATGTAAATTACATGCACCGATAGTCTACCGGTGCATGTAAATTACATGCATCGGTAGACTCAACATGAGTAATTATAATTTGCAAATATTTTGCATTATATTTCTCTTCAATACTTGCTTCAATAAATACTCTTTCGATTCGAATATATTAGAGATAGGGCCCCATCAAGTATTAAAGCTCTGCATCATTTCATGCGAAAGGAAAACATCCAAGAAATTTCCTAGTATTTTCCTAAATCTTCCCACTAAAGTTCTACTCAGACTTGGCAAAAAGCAAAAGCAACGACAAAGATAAATTTGTTGGAAGATGATCCGATTTCCGGGCTGGGGATATTAGAAATCTGTGGTTAGGATTTGTGAAATTTGCAGTAATCGTGCTCCTGTTTTCTTGGAAGGTTGAACGAAAAGTGCGAGTCAAGATCAGAATATTTATGTTGACTTTGGGGTTTTGTTGGAAAGGACGTAATAGCAAACGTTGCGATGCATGTAAAATTGAGTAATGAGATGGATGTAAAATTACTAATGCGGTGCATGTAAAATTACTAATGCGGTGCATCCCAAATCAAAGTAGAAGAATTAACAATCTTAAACAAGCAAGTAACGCATAGCGGTGCATGTAAATTACATGCACCGCTTGTCTACCGGGTGCATGTAAATTACATGCATCGGTAGACTCAACATTTGACCGGTGCATGTAAATTACATGCACCGATAGTCTACCGATGCATGTAAATTACATGCATCGGTAGACTCAACATGAGTAATTATAATTTGCAAATATTTTGCATTATATTTCTCTTCAATACTTGCTTCAATAAATACTCTTTCGATTCGAATATATTAGAGATAGGGCCCCATCAAGTATTAAAGCTCTGCATCATTTCATGCGAAAGGAAAACATCCAAGAAATTTCCTAGTATTTTCCTAAATCTTCCCACTAAAGTTCTACTCAGACTTGGCAAAAAGCAAAAGCAACGACAAAGATAAATTTGTTGGAAGATGATCCGATTTCCGGGCTGGGGATATTATAAATCTGTGGTTAGGATTTGTGAAATTTGCATTACTCCTGCGGTGCATGTAAAATTACTCACTCGGTGCATGTGAAAATGAGTCATGCGGTGCATGTAAAATTACTCACTCGGTGCATGTGAAAATGAGTCATGCGGTGCATGTAAATTATTCTTGCGGTGCATGTAAAAATTAATTATGCGGTGTAGCGTGTTTTCATAAGTGGGGTTAGTTTGGTCATTGTATTCAAAAATGGACTTAGTTGAAAGAACTTTTTATTGGGTGACTGGGCCGAAAAACCTTTTACCTAATGATACCGGCCCGAAATTTTCCCTTATTTTAATTAAAACAATATGTCACGTGGGAGTTTCAATCTTAATTTAGCCCATTTATACTGCGATAGTATGGGCTGATTGATATTTGAGGATATAGACTTCAATGAGTAAAACTATTTTGGCAAACTATAAGCCCAAAATTAAAAATGGGCTGGATCTTTATACAGGTTGATTCATGTCAGATATGGATTTGTTATATTTATTTATTAATCAAGGCATGTTATCTAAAATAGTTAAAAAAATAATAAACTGTATGTTATATTTTTTTATAACTTTTTTGAAATGATCTTCTAATGTCTAAATTTTTTATAAGATAAAAGAATATGATTACACCCACTTATTAAATAATATTTAATAAGAAAGTTGATTATAAAAAAATAAAAACAATTACTTCAAAATGAATACAACGACAACAACCACAAACTAAGCCTGTAATCCCAATAAATTGGAGTATGGTACATAAATAACAGAGGAAATCAAGTCGGATCGGATACGTGCGTCAGTCTTCTCCAAAAGTATGACAAAATAAAAAAATTAGTGATATCAAATAAAATAGTAATATGTTAATTTAAATTAGAAAAGATATATAAATTTAAGTATTTCAAGTTATGTACTTAAAATAATTGACCAAAATATTTTTAGGTCTTTTTTTTATTGAGACTGGTTCATGAATAACGTACATTGGAAAAAGAAATTGCTCAGATTTTAGATGACAAATCATCTTATTAACAACTCATGTTAAGTAAACCAACCCTAATATTGAAATATATATTAGCTTAAGTACATTTGTGCCATGTGACATATGATTAAATTAATCCCTATATATTAGCTTAAGTACATTTGTGCCATGTGACATATGATTAAATTAATCCCTACACTACAACAACCCTTATTAATTAATTAATGATATATTTGTCTTAAATAAAAGACGAACATTAGGGTTGGTAAACATGCACATCTCTACCAACTAGTTAATAATTCCTACATTATGCCATATCATAAGTTTGAATGGTTGGATCCAGTGGCGGAGTCAGTATCAAAAATACATAGGGTTGACCGGGATATGTAGGGCTAAAAGGGTTATCACGATTTAGATGGTTGGGCTAAAAAATCAAATTTCCGAATTGAAACTAATAAAACTCTTTTCTAAAAGAAATTGCATGAGCTGAAAACAACACTAGCCGGTAGGGTGGCTCCACCCTGGTTGGATCATATGTAACGGGTGGTTCGATCCTAAAGCCATAAGGGTAAACCCAACAGCCGAGCCATTGGATTGTAGTGAGGGAACATGGCCAAATGACCCGTAATCGGTTAGCTCAGCCAGGGGTGGGAATCGGGATGGGTTTCGGGGAATCGGGATATTCGGGTATCGGGAATACTAAAAGCATACCCAAACCCGAACCCGAATATGTCGGGTACCCGAACCTTGAATTTTTTTTAATTTTTTTTTTAAAGAAACGCTACACAGATTTAAACCTAAAAAAAATACTTTTTTATTTTTAAAAGGAAATCGGGTTCGGGTACCCGAACCCGAACAATTTTTCTCCCGAACCCGCCACTACCCGATCGGGGAATACCCAATTATCCCGAAAAACCCGATTATCCCGAAAAACCTGATTATCCCGACCCGATCGGGTTGGGATAATCGAGACCCGAATTCCCGAACATGTTTCCCACCCCTAAGCTCAGCTAAGAGATCTTTTTTCAAAATAGACTCAAATTTAAAATACACTAGAATCTAGATTGACTTGTATTTTTAAATGGCAACCTTAAAAATCTATATATAAACAAGTGCATGTATTGCTCAATAGCCAGATCCAGGGCACACATATTGTAATCTTTATCTACGAATACCGAAAGCTAAGAAAATTGACTTTCACACAAACCTAAAAACTATCCCATCTTTGGATAATTGTTTCTGCAACTCATGGGAATTGAATATATTATTCTCGTTTAATACTAAGTTCAGGAGCTAGCGTTTATCAATGTCTCAAATGCTATAATTCTTGTAATAATCCAAATCAATTGTTTTAAATTATAGAACATTATAAAGTCTAGATTTCGAGAGCTATGATCAAAAGAAGAAGAAGAACAATAGCACGAAGGAGTGAAGGACATGCAATCATAGATGTTAGGTCAGAGGTCCTTATATTTTAAGAGACAACAATGGTGTTCTTGCATGGAATCCACCAAGTTTTGTGTCCTAAAATTTGATTTGATGCCTACTTTTCTAGCCCATCCTTTTTTCTTTTCTTTTCTTCTTCTTATCAATAAAAGATTGGGAGAGGAAAGTAATGCTACAAATGGTAATATGTTAAAAGACTATGAAAGTATTTGGATTCAAATCCTTATTACAAATCGATTCAAGTTCAAATCCATTATCTTCAATTTTAAAGCATTTTTTTTAAATACCAAATACATGATTATTAAAGTCATTCCAAATCAAATTTTCTAAATCGAACATCGAAATGAAATCTTTCAGTCTGAATGCAACCAAGTGAATTGTAGCACATAAACTGAACATTAGGTCAGCCATATCTTCGTTTAAGAAACAAATAAAATTATAGATACACATCCCATGATAGTTCACATAGAATGAACAAAATATTTTGATTAATTTAAATATATTACATTAATATTAGAACACATTAAAGTAGTCATTTTCATTCTTGATATTTCATGGTTCGAGTTCATAAAAAGTATAAATTATTTTACAACAAAGGTCGGAGATGGAGGAGACGACCCATCCCGGGATTATAATAATGATGTCGAGAATTTTGTATCAGGTCGAACCATGACCGCTTTTACCAAGGGGAGATGGACGTGGACTCCGAGTCTGCTTTGTTTCAAGTCCTTTTTCACTCGATCCTGGGCTTCTTTCCGTTCTTATTTCAGTCATTGGAAACGAAGCCATCCGAGATAAACGTGGGCTGTAAACTGATCTCATCTCTTCATGGGGTGATGGGGTGGAACTCGTTATTTTCGGGCTATGAGCATGCCGTATCTCACCACGACTTCGTGTGATAATTTCATCTAATACCTCGGCGCTATCAATATTTGGGGATCGTCCATGTGCGCTTTGATCCTGTATATTAGTAACATAAAGTTAAAAACACTAACACAATCCATCAATGTATACAGGAGCATATCCAGCAGGAGGGTAGGACGGCGGGAAGGGACAATCTGCTAGTCTACTCCGGTATAAATCTTGTTTACGTCCCTCGATATATAGTACATGTGGTATAGAAATATGCATACAAACTTACTTCAAAGGATAAGGTATAAGTTATGGCAGGGGCTTCTTCATACTCTGCAGCATCTAAGTCTGTTAAATGAGCTCCTTTGAAAAATTTGGGAAGTGCATACTGTCGTACGGGGACAAGAAGCATAATCAACAGGGGGAAAAGGACACCAGCAATTGGGATCCAAGTTAGTCCAAAGCAAAGAAGCAAGTACACCGTCTGGAACAAGGTGAAAATGGCTATTGCTTTAAACGGTACTGTCTCCACGAAGGTTGCATGATACTCTTCCAACACCCTGTGTCATGTTGCAAGAATTGCAGAAAAATTTTGATTACTCTGAAATGGAAATGTACATAAAAATAAATAATACACCAGAATTATAGAGGAAAACGTTACTTGTATCGTCGACTTGGAGCAGTAAAAAGCAATAATATTCTCTCCCAGAATTGATTTCCAGGCAAGCTTTCGATAGCCATGAAGGCGAAGTAACCCCAAAGGACTGAAGTTGGAATCTTTTTTAAAAGGGGCATGGCAGCAACACAGCATCCAGACAACAATGATTGAAGTAGATTGCTTAGACGTTGTTCTTTAACTTCCACAGGTAAAAGATCATCAATATCCTTATCCACATCGAAAACCGATTCATCAACGGGAGCATCCATGTAACCACTTGTAGAGGCTTGTTGGATTGTTGAATCTTTCAACTCTTTGAGTCCCTGCTTAAAGAGTTGAATTCGAGAAACATGCCAAGGTTTTCATATATACAGATGGTTTTAGCCACTCAAAATAAAACGAGTATTGATCCGTAACATACCAGAGCAGGTGGAGTTTGAAAAACAAGAGGTGTTTGCATTTCATTGTAAGCTTCTTTCATGCTCTGATACAGCTGAGACAAATTTGCATTTCCCCGAATGCTTTTTCTAGCTGCCGAAGACAGCTTGTTTCTCAAAATCTGGTTCAGAAAGAAATTGAGACGAGTTCGATAATTCGATATTGAAGGGTAATCAAGACTAGTAGCACCATGACCTTTATGGCCAAAACTTAACTATTAGATGACATGCTGTTCGATCTACAAATATTTCGCAAATCTCAGCTCTATCATTTGTCAGGATCACAAAATTGTCAGGCACGCCCCAGTTAAGTTTTTCAATTTTCCCTTCCATATCATATTCAATATCCGAACTTCAAAATACATTACCTGATGTTTCAGAGTGGCCAAACTTTTGGTATGCATTGGGGATTGTGGAATAACGCCATTGGAGGGAGGAATGCCAATAAGACCACACAGTATCACCTGAACAAGAATATTGAGAATGAAAATCTGTTGCATGTCTCGGAGGTGCACTCAAATATTTTTACTCGATGAGAATGAGGAAATTACTCACCAAAAATCCCAATAGAAGAAGATCATAGTGGTAAGAGGAAGGCTTCTTTAAATTGAACTCCTTTTGTTGGGAAAGCTGAGATGCAACACTATGATCAAAGTAGTAAAGTACAGCAATCATTGTGGCAGGAATAAATGCTCCGATAATATAAAGTAAAGGAACATTCGTCATATCCTGTCAACAATCCAAAAATGTTTTGATACTTCAAATTAGAAACCAAACAACATCATTCAAAATATGGGAAATCTGTGTAGAAGCACCTTTATGACTGTCCAATTTGAGTAAGCACCTACAGACCATGGATTTGGGCTAAAAAGGCGACGTGGTATTCCTCTTGGAACATCATTTACTGGTATAAATGATACAGCAGTCCATACGAGCACCATCAATGGGACACCATAGTCCGCAATAAATCCTCGCAGCCATCCTTCAAAATAGCTGAATTAGTTAGCAAACTAGGAATATGTGAAAATAAATAACAAAATTGCATGCTTATCTATAATATCTATAATATAATATGTGCACGAAAAAGACTGAAACAAAAAGTTGAATCTTTTTAATGAAAATATTGATTTTTCTTTCGTAATTTTCATATAAAGTGCCTAAACAAACCTGCTCCGTACCGCCAGGACCTAGCTTTACGGCTCCTCAATGCAGTAAGAAGAAGGCCAAAGGACAGTACCAGAGCAAACATTCCATTTCCAAAGCGCCAGGATGGTGACAGTGCAGTTTCATTTGCGAGAACTCTTTGAGGAATGCCAAATTCTTCCACAGCTCCCTAAAAGAGAGCTCAAGAAGGCTGGTAAGAACTTTCCACAAGTTAAGACATAACTACAGCTAGGATCGATGGATTTGGTTTTTATAAGTGATTTTCAATTAAAGGATTTGAAGATAAAATGGATTTGGAATTACTATTTTTAAAGAAAATACAGAGGGCCTACAAGTGTCTTGGAAGATCATTTATACTTCACAACTTTTTGATGCTAGATTTTAAATCTGTATATCTCAAATTCATCAATCCAAACTGAGTCTGAAAGAAAAATTCAGTATTGTCACGAGAAGACCAAGAATTTGAGCTGCACAAGACAAGATCTGTAAATCAATTGACCATCAATCCTTTCTTTCTGATCTATCTGGTCAGGTCAAAGTTAAGCAACGTTGCTCAGATCATTAGGTTGACTTAAGAAGGGATTCAAATTTCGTTTGAGGAAGTCAATATGTTAAACCAATCAAATATTCATCTGTAATAGGCTTCACTACAAAAACAAAATGTAGAAGAAAGGGATGATGATAAACTTTCATGGATACTCACACGAATCGCCTGCTGCATGAAAAGCATTGCAATCAAAAGGCCAAATAATTCACCAGCCACACGAGTAAATCGATTGATCAGTGAGCACGCCCCTAAGATGGCCAGCGAGAAAAGCAAAAGTGATGTCCACACGCAGACCCTAAACACAAGAAGATTAAGCTTCATAATCGATAAATACTTGAGATTTGAAGAGTTCAAAGTTGTTACCATCCCGTCCAAGCTAAAAAAAGCTTCTGCCCCAAATCTTTTCGATCTTTGGCGAAATTGAACATGAAAGTGTACATTAAAACTGTTGGCTCAGCTACACCCAGTATAAGTAGTGGTTGTCCTCCAAAAATTGAGTGGATCACACCACAAAGTGATGTTGATGCAAGTGTTTGCACTGCAGTCAAGGTTCCATCTGCATCGACTTGGGTGTTATCAAGGATCACAACTACCTACTACAAGATAATGGCAAAACAATAATATGAAGCGAAAATCAAGCCTACCTGTGTTTCTTTCTAGTTGCTCCCCAAAAGATATAACTGGAATTGCTGATGCAAAGAATATATATGTTGTTGGAGCCAAAATCCTTCAAAACCATAATATGTTAGTAAGTTACGTGCATCCATTCAAGTAGTAAAGAAGAATTCAGTAACGGATGGACCTAGGAATTCCATAGAGGGGAAGCCTAGACAGGAAAAAGGTTCAGTACGTATAAAATTTCATTTTTTCACTTAAAAGGAGGACCGCTGGCTTCATTCGCCAATTAAGTGGATATTACTTAAATTAACCGCAGCATTATCTTACTGTCGAATTGATAGCAAGACTAAAAGATTATTCAAATCAGAAAACCTTAAAGAAACAGTTCTCCAAGAAAAAGTACAGTGCATATAATCAACCACTTACACACCTCTAAAGATAATAACTAATGTCATTGAGATGGATTTATATTTGAGGTATGGTAAAGTACTGATACCTGATACCGGCACGCAATCCACCACTCCAATCTTGTTTATAGCAGAGAAGCCTTCCTTTAAGATCATTTTTTATTCCTCGAAATGGAACAAAAGTTTCCTCCATGATGATTCCGAATTTACTCTTACAAGAGCAATTCTTTTCTTTTTTTTATATGAGGAAAGGAGTACTTAAAAGCGACACTAAATCACAATTTTGAAGGGACTCGAGAGATCAATCTCACCCAAGTATACAAAAATTGTTGGTATAAATACAATACCTATTTGATCATTCAAAAATTGACTATAAACTAATTATGGATGCTTTAGACCTTTTAAGAGGTCCAGTGTCAAAACCGTACGTAAAAATCAGAAGCTTTTCATTTTTTTTATCAGTATGGAAACATGAAAGAACAAAAGAATTGGAGTAGCAATGAAGTAGCCTTTGGAGAAATGATTTTGGCCTACTTACATCACTAAAGAAAAAAAAAATTAAAAGCTGATCAAGAATTCAAATGAACAGATTTCTTCCACTATTTTAGATACTTAAACGAACGGTTGACTTAAAAAAAGCTCAGATCCATCTATTCAGCACCTTTTGTTTACATTAAAGGAGCAGCTTTCTACTCATCAACTACTCTCCGCCAAGTTCTCACGGAATTAGATGAAAAAAGGGAATATTGAAAACTTGAGATCAGTTACATGGTAGAAACAATTATCCCTAACCTCATAGTAACAGTCTCAAACTATTCAAACTGAAAAGGGACAAAAGTGAACTCCAAAAATAGTTAGCGAGACCCCATTCATAAACAAAACTGAATTCAACACTTTAGCACAAGTCCAAGGAGAATGACACAAGAAGAAAAACCCCAAGTATGAAAAATTAGCGAGAGCCCATCATTCATAAAGAGGAATCCAACTATTTAAATCAGTTTTGAGCATATGGGCGTTAATCGAGGGAGCAAGATCTCAAAGATTGTATCTCCTCAAAATTACATTACCCAGAAAAAAATACCCTTTTTTATGAAACGCACAGATCAAACACAGCTGTAAGAACCTTAAATTAAACGGGATTTGAGAAGTTTCGAGGAAGCGAAAGTCGCACACTGAACCCACAAGAATAAATGCAGCTAAGAATGAGCAAATCAAGGCAAAGAGAGAGAAATGCAGCTAGTACTACAATTTTCCGTCTTTTATTATATTACTATTATAATTTTTGAGAGAAAAGAGAGGAGTGACGATTGGTGTGATTGAGCAAAGGTAGCGGAGCGATGATTAGGAATAAATAACTGTCTCTGAAGCCCAAAGCAAGCAAGCAAACAAGTAGGAAATAATTGAAGATTGAAAAAAGTAGTATTTTATAGGGGAAAATGGCGTGTGACTGTGTGAGTGTATTAATACGGTAGTTTGTTCTAGCTGTATTTCATGGTCTTAAGGGAGAGAATATAAAATAATTGTTTTATAAATTCCTACATTTTTCTATTTTTATAAAATAACTTTATTACGGTAGCATTCTTTCTAGTTTGTAAATATATATAAAAAATTAAAACTATATTCCCTCTGATTTGACATTAAAATACACTATAGGGGAAGTATATGTTATTATTCAAACTAGATAGGTTAAAATGATAATTATGAAAATTATAGAGGGTCAGTATGAAGTTCACCAACGTATAATAGTTTTGTGTTTATAATTATTTTAATAATTTTATTTCATTTTTATTTTTAATATTTATTTTTTGTGTTTTTAGGGATTACATAATCCATGCCTCCCGAACAAACGTATCAACTTTTCTTATCTGGCGGAATATCCTGGATATTCGAGAATACTTACTGATTAGGATATGGCCACATGATTCACAATATATGTATGGAGTTGTATTACTACATTTGGTCCAAAGAAAGAACACCGAGTTGAAGTGTCCTATATTAGGTGTAAGAAAATGATAACGTGAATATCGGGGAACTTTGCAAAGCTCGATACATTGTTGTTATCAGATCAATTTATATATTAAATTTATGAAAATTGTCCTGACAACAACAATAATGATCTATCAATATCTTAATACAATTATTTTATCACTAGTATTTTTTTTTTGAGATGGGGTTGAGGCGAAATATTTTTTACATACAACAAGACTCGAACCCTTGTCGATCGAGAGGGGAGCCAGATGACAATCCAAGACGCTATAAGTTGTCATTATCACTAATAGTTATAATCGTCGATATAGGAATAAATCCATCTTTACATCTGTCTACCGATATTACTCACCAATCTGTAATACTTGAAAGCTGGTCATAATGATATTAATAACAACGTTGATGTAATGATATAAACTCATATATTAATTTGCTGGAAAATGTATAAAAAGATAGGGTCGGCTTCATTTTGGCCCTTAGTCTCACTCGACACATTGCATCACTTTTTTCTTTAACGTATTATGTTGTGATATTGCTTCATTTTTCATGATTCAGTTATGAATTACTCGATCAACGAATGTTTTGTAACACAAAGATGAACCCAACAAGCAATTTCTATAAAAAAGTTATTGTCCAAGAAGTGATTCACGATTCTTTATTGCCATACCCAGGACACAAGCACCAACACATCAGATGATAGACATGAATAAATCATAGAAAAATAATCAAAGAAGAAACGGGCAGAGAACAAAGCACACAAGACGAAGAACCACTTGAGTAATACAAAGCAACTCTTACAAGTACATGAATTCTTTCAATCCACTCCTATGGATTCCAATGGATCACAAGAATTCATTCACTTCTCTCATTGCTCCTATAAAAACTCTATGTGGCTCATGCCTTTTTCTTCTCTGTTTTTCCTCTCTTCTCTCTCTCGTGTCCATCTTTTTTCTTGCTGAAAAATCTTCCTCTCTTTGCAATTGAGGTGCACAGCTCCTCTTATACTAGAGATGAAAATAACTTCCAGTCACCAACCCAACGCGACCTGCTGCATCCAGTCAACTCACAACTGCCGTTTCTTGTTCTTGAAAATTGTGGAGCCTTCATTATGTTTCTGGTGCATTCGCAATAATTGATAAGTTGATACATCATTTTACAATTCAAATATTTACTTAATGATTAACTTTTAAATGCTAAATTGGTGAATACGATCTTAATTTTACTAAAATATGTATATTCACCTTTCTTCTTCTTATTTTTTAGTATTGGAAGGAATTTTTGTATAAATGGAATTCTGAACTTCTCACATTGGGGAGGGGATGACCGGATAAAAGGAAGGCAGAGGTCGAAACAACATTGCCGTTTGAGGGCTCATCATCTCAAAATAGATGTCTCAACTTCTTTATTTTGGAGACTAAAAATAATTATTGGGTATCTAATTTGGTACATCCACTAGCTAGTTTAAAGAAAGGGAATTCTCTTTTATGTTTCTTTAATTTTTATTTGGGTAAATTGCATAAACCTCCCTGTGACTTGGTAAATATGTACAAACCCTATGTGGTACCAAAATACGCAAAAAACTTGTATATTTTCTTAAACTCGTCATGAAAATCCATATATGTTATAAAAAAGGCAAAAAAAAAAAAAAAACTCTTTTTTGGAAACATTCCACGGATCTCACCGTGTTAAACAAATTAGGCAAAAAAAACTATATGTTTTCGTAAATCCTATATAAAACTCTATCGATTGTCCAATATGCTCTTTAATTTTTTTACATCTACGTTATTTTTTTTTCTGTAATGATTCATTCTTTCAGTTTTAAAACGAACAATATTCAGAATTTTAAATTGAATAATTTCTAAGTTGTATTTTTAAAATAGATCATAAATAATATTCTGAATTTTTATTTTAATGTATGCATGCTTAATGACCAATTCAAATTCTTTTTTCAAGTTTTGAATATATTGAGTAATAAACAATTGCATATGTAAAAACACTTATTAATATTTTCAAAAAATCATAAAATATATAAACGTATATATAAACAAAAAATAAGTTATATATAAACATATAATATATATGAACATTTATGAACTTGTTTTCATACAATTACATATAATTTTAATGAGATTAAATAAAATCTGTATAGTTGTAAAATCGAGGGGTTTTGTGCAGGATTTAAGAAAATATATGAGTTTTTTTACCTATTTTGTTTAACACGTGGGTTTCATGCAATGTTTCAAGAAATATATTGGTTTTTTTGCCTTTTTTTACAACATATGGGGTTTCATGCCGAGTTTAAGAAAACATAGAATTTTTTGCATATTTTAATAACACAATGGAGTTTCGTGCATATTAACCAACACATGGGGATTTTATACAATTAAATTTGTATCATTTTAGTTTTTTATATTTGTTTTTTTTAAAACGATGTGTGTTCTACGTTCACTTTTAGAGTCTAGACCATAAGAACCAACTATAATTACTAACACGTGTGTATATAATTGAACTTGCAACCTAAACCAATGAAATGTAAGCAATTATTGGGATAATCAATAATTGTCATTATTGAAATTAATTTATGATTAAATCTATTTACCCATATCCAGAATACAAAAAGGTTGGTATACATTTTAGACGGACAAAAATTAAATTTGGTTTTATATTATTGTTTTCGCATTATTTTATATCATTTATTTCTATTTTTTGTTTCAAATGGAGTTCCAACCTTGCCATGATTCATGTAATGCAAGAGGAATTTAAATATTAAAATAAGATATTGAAATATTACTTTTAATACGAAATATAGACTTATTATCAGTTTTCCATTTAACAGAATATTAAGCCTTTTCATAAGTACAGTTAAACCTCTATAAATTAATAAATATGTGATTGACCAAATCCTGTTTATTTAGCGAATATTAAATAATCGATAAATTAATAATTGTCAATTTAGAGATTAATTAGTCACATTGTTGGAATAGTGTAGATGTCGAATATCACTTGAAGTACATTGAAAAAATAGAGATATTGATTACTAAGCAAATAATTAAAATTGCCATGAGATCAATTAAATATTATGAAGTTGATATGATAGTTCTACTATAAAACTCCCTCGAAAAGAAGCTATTAAAGCAGCAATGATATTAACAATTTTTTTGTGATATGAGCAACCAAAACCATAAGTTCTTACTATTTAGAAAAGTCAGAAATGTTATTCGAGATGATAGCAATTGCAAGAAATACAAAACAATTGAGTTGTTTTTATGAAATCTTCATAGATTAATTATAAAGATACTATTAGAAATTATTAATTTACATATTGCATGGAGCCTATATGAATTCCCATATATGTAGTACCTTAAAAATTTAGCGAATTATTAATTTATCACGTTGTTTTCAAGTTGAGATCGACTAAAAATATTATTTAAACAATGTTATTAATTAATCGAATATTAAATTATCTAGATTCTACTGTATATATCATTAAGTGGATAAATTTATAAGCCTTTTTGAAAATTCCATTGATGTATTATATGCAGGGGCAATTCTGTGTTCAGAGGAGAGGGTATATATATATATATATATATATATATATATATATATATATATATATATATATATATATATATATATATATTATTTTTTACCCTAAAAAATTAAAAGCTTATATTTTTGCCTCCTCAATTAAAAAATTTATAATTTTGCGCCATCAATATTTAGGTTAAATTTGCTCCTGAATATATGGTGCACAATAAAAGTACTCAATCATGAGGTTATTATCTATTGTTGTAACGTTATATTAAAAAAATAATCGAAGTTGATAATGTGAAGATTGATATAACCACCTTAATGATTGGTGGAGATTGTGTATTCAATATATAGGCAAACATATACAAGGTACAAGATAAAAGTGAATCCTAAATATAAGAAAAAAAATCATACAAAATATATCTAAGTATAACCAAAAGATATAGCCTAATCTTGAGAGGATTCCAAAGAATCCTCAACATCCCTCTCAATCGAAGCATTGGATTTGGCCGAATGCGAAGCTTGGAACGGAGGAAGCCAACCAAAGGGCGTGATAAGTTCTTTGTGAAGATATCAGCAACTTGAAGGTGGGATGGAATATACTGAGTATTAATCTTGTCAGCGAGAACGAGTTCACGTACGAAATGATAATCATTGTCAACGTGTTTAGCATGTTTGTGAGCAACTGGATTAGGACTAAGAAAAATAGCACTCTTGTTATCACATAGGATGATGGGCGTAGGATGATGAACAATACGGAGATCTTGAAGCAGGTGAGTGAGCCAAACGACTTCAGCAGATTCATAGTTGGATCGAGAGACAGTAGGTTGTTTTTTAGCACTCCAAGAAACCAAGGTAGGGCCAATAAAGATGGAGAAGTCAGAGGTAGAACGGCGAGTATCAGAACAACTGACCAAGTCAGCATCAAAGTAGGCGAGCACATGCATAGAAGAGGAGCGTGAAAAAGTTAAGCCAAAAGTTATAGTACCTTTGACATAACGTAATATATGCTTAACAAATAAAAGTAATGTACCTAAAGACTTTAGAATGCAGAGTTTGCTACGCAGTCACTAAACTCTGGTATAAAAATGAATTTCTATAATAATTTTTTATTTAATTATTATGAAATCAATAACATTTAGGAAGACCCCATAGACAAATTGTGGTTACTTTGATATTAGAAGTAGATCTTAGTATACACTAATATATTTTATTTGGAATATTTCCAATTAGTGGATATATCTCAGGATACTATCTATGGGTCGCAAATTCTCACTTATTTCACCTGGGTAACGTAATGATTAAATCAGTAAATTATGGCGATGTATGCAAATTTGAATCATTCTTTTATATATGTACACTTACCTTTTGAATTTGAATTAAATATTGCGATTTCCGCCAATTTTTGTTTGATCGAATTTACAGTTGAAGTTATAAATAAAATATCAGTAGCAATAGAATCTCATGGCGCTATTACTTAAGTTCTTAATAGTGAGATTAAGTTTATTAAAAGCAGGGTTTGTCCATTATATTGAAAATTACTAGTCACCTTCTTGTGATTGAGGATATGGTAAGCATCCACGATCATTTTAATTACATTTTGAAAACTTCTATTTTTAAATTAAAGGAAAAAAGTGCTTATTTGAAAGCAGCCATGACATTATATTGAAAGTTATTATCAGTTCTATGAAATATTTGGCCTAGCTTTATCAAACACAGTTGGTATTCCAATATGATTACAAGTTTTACAGCAACTACAAGAATATTCTCTTCCCCAAAAATGGGTTAACGGTAGGATTAATTCCATTATATGGTTCCCTTTGATGTTGCTGCTCATGAGAACAGTTTGATCATTGATATGTCATACCCAACACCGTCAGTGATTGTGTGTGCCGTGTCCTGCATACACCCAGATAATGTGCCACCCTCAAGGGTGGCACATTATTTGGGTGTTTTTTACGTTTCAACGACCTGGGATTGTGTCTATCACTCTCACCCCGTTCGAATCATCTGAGATACTGATACCCTAATCGGGTAGCAACGTGGATTCACGTAAAACATCGCGCCCGCTTTCCCTTCTCTCTAGCCATCTTAGTCAGTGGCACCTCAGCATTATTTGGATGATATGACCTTTCCAATCCATTGTCCTTTCCTTATGTGGATTTTCTTAGTAAGAAAGCCGTCTTTTCTACCTAAATAATAGAAAAAGCGTGGCTAAGGGATAAGGAAAGCAGGGCGCGAGATCGGAATACGGTTTTTTTTCTACCAGGGAAAGCAGCGGAGACGTTCTGATAATCCAATGGAACAAAACTTCTTTTCTCACGGGTCAGACGTGGGCTGTCCAGCCCGGGTGATGAAACTGAACGGAACTAATAAGACACCGATGATATAATCCTTCTGCGATTTTGCTCTTCTTTATTGTTTGACATATAAGCAGGATTATTTTTTTGCTTATGTACTGTCTGATTTCCCTAAATGGTGGCACATTATCTGGGTGTATTTTTTGGCACCCATAACCTAAGCCCATCACATGACCTCTACAGCACACAATATGACATTTGGCGAAGGGATAAAATTCATTAAAACATTTTCTATAAGATGAATATTCATGAATACAATCACCTGTACAATGAATAATGAATAAAAGATTGTCCGGAGATTAATATTCGCACACGGCACACCACAATTAGACGGGACGTTTCATTTTCCAATTCTTCATATTCTGTTTTAAGGCTTTTATGTAAGACACTTTTAACCACTTAAATTAAAAATGATACCACAATGTTTAATACGTGTTGGCGGAGTTGACAGCTCATTATCCAGCGCACAAACTGTCACCACCATCTTGAAATTTCAATAACATGGATGGATGTGTAGTTTGAACAATTACGAATTCTTCTCTGATTTAAAAAAAAATAACGTTTATCTTTCATGCTTTGTATTTTTAAGTCAAATCATAAGGGATATATGTGTAATTTTCTCTCAATCCGTTACAAACTAGAGTGTGTGAATTCGTAATACAGTTATTGTTAGCATATGTGACATGCAAGCCAATATTTAACATATTGGGCTTTATGCACTCAAAACTCATTATGTCAATTTCACCAGTTATAAATAGATCACTCATGTCCATGTTTTAGGAAGACCAATCGATACACAAAAACATCTTTCCTGTTGAAGAAACACTTACACCAAACTAGCACTGTCGTTGAGATCTTGGATCTGGCCAGATTGTTTGGACTCGAGGGATCAACGCTTTCAGATTTATGTCGGTGAATGTTAATATCTTTTCGTGCATTTATATTTGATATTTGCATGTTTATATATCTGAATCTAGTACAATCGATCGTCCCCGAGTTTAGATCTGTTTATGTTTATTTTTTTCTGCGTTGTATCTAACGTCGGGTGACGGAAACCTAACAATTATTTTACTGAGAATACATTCGTTATTATTAAAACTAGATATCGGAAAATAAAATAAAATAATTATACAGGCGAATCGATCATAATTTTCCCTATTGTAAATGAATATGCTACACCAATGGAGCATCCCACCGTTGATTTGATATAAGGTACAGTCTTGACTTTTTAAATAATTTCATAATACAAGTAGTATGAGCACCGATCATTGCTTAAGATATATATATTTATTGATTTGCATCACAAACGACTACTTATGTATAAGTAATTATTTATTCCCAAAAATGAATGATTGATAATTTGATATAGTTCAAATTATTTAATCAATTAGATCTCACTAACCACTGAATTAAAAAAAATAAAAATCGTGTCTCATATTTAATTTATAATTATAATAAGAAAACAATTTCCCAGACCGTCTAGAGCAAGTGTTTCTTGTTAAAAAGTCGCAGGCTGATGTTATCACCCATGCTCAATAATAGTATACAGGCTTGGTGTTAGGTGAGGCCGTGACGCAGTATTACATATGTATATTGATATCACCAAAAAGTGTGATCTTCTATAAATGTCGTGCTATGATGAAACAACGGTTTATCTTCAATTAAACCGAATTGATCTGCTCCAAAGTATCTCTGTGTATCAAAAAGAAAGGGTAAGATGACTCCGCCCGTAGGCGAAGACACTCCGACGCTCAAGTCAGTATATGTTTCAATAGAAAAAGTATTGAAATTGTAGGAATAGCGTGTAAGTATTGCGTAATTGAACGTACCTCAATGAGGGTAGGAGCCCTCTATTTATAGATGTAGATGTAGAGTTCTAATCAATATAGGAGAAGAATTCTAGTCAATCTATAATTGTAGAGTTCTAGTCAATCTGGGAGAAGAGTTCTAATCAACATGAAATTGTATTGTATATGGCAGCTTAGCTTGATCCATGTCTATCCCGAGAATATTGAGAAAAACCCTACGACTCCTTTTTTGTTTATTAAAATGGGCTAATTGGATCGGTTAAAATCCGTTAGGTAGATCGATCCTCCATAGAGGGGTATCATATATATATTATTATTATTTTTAAATAATAATATAAAAAAATCATTTTTCAAAAAAAAAAAAAAATCAACAAAAGTAGCGCATTTTCTTCGTAAAAAGAATATATTTGAAAACGCAGTAAATTTCAATATATTCACGCATGACGTTTAGCCTTGACTTTTATATCTAATTTGTCTAAACATTTAATCGACAGAATTATTTTGTGTGTATACATGTTATACAGACTACCCCGTCGTTTTCTTTCGTTGGAGGGGGAATCGAAACCTATATTTATTATAATGGTGAGCCTTTTACAACCATTGGTAAAGCCCAAAAGCTCAATTATTTGATTTTTGAATTGTCAAGAAAGACAAAATAAAATTATATTATAGTATTATATCTTAAAAGACGCAGATCGCACATTCACTGCATATTAACTTTGATGTCCCACATGTTCATATAGATGATAAAAAGTGAGAAGAGATAGTTATCTAAACTTCACCTCAAATCATGAACTCCTTTTTCAGTCGGGCTAACTTTCTTCGTAAATATATAATTAAGTGTTAAAAAATACTAATCCAAATAATAAATAGTAAAAAATTATTAGTCAATATCCTTTGGGTGCACACTTGGTAAACCATTGAGCTGACGCAATATACTGCAAACCACGACAGCCAATTAAACCGCATTAGGCAACCCGCGTGCAACATGCTCGACCAAGAAATTGGTAGAGGAATCGAACCGTGACCAAAAATCTCAGTGCTCACCTACTACACCAACTTGACAACACCATGAGGGGCAAAAATAGAGGTTGTAAACGAATCGAACATATTCACGAACTTTTCGATCTGACTCGAAAAATATTTGATTCGTGTTCGAAATTCTCGAATTTGAACATAACTCGAAAATGTTCGAATTTGTTTTCGAGCTCAAATTACTTCGTTCGATAGTTCGCGAGCGGTTATTAATATAATATATTTGTTGGGAAAATGGTGCGTATTGAATTACAATTAAGCATCGAAGATCAAACGAAACGAATCCGTACGTCGAAGTCTACTGGAAGCCGCGACTGGTCGCCGTATGTTGGCCGATAGATCGGGACTCGAATGAAAAATATGTTGAAAAGTTCTGCATGGCTCGATCGCGCTCTGTGTGGGTTCAGCAGATTGGTGCATCTCCTAATGTTTCAATGCATTTTTTCATGATTTGATGCATCCAAATTGTGTTCTTTGGAGGCACAATTTGATCTAGTATAAATAGTACAATCATTGGTTGGATTAAAAACACAATTTTCGAGTTTAACAAGAAGAGAGAGATCAAAATCTGAAACATTTTGTTCATCTTTTCCATTCATCATTTTGAGTGCTTTCAAACATTTGTGGTTTGAGGACTTGTGATTTGGAATGCTCATATCACAAGTCATAGTTGTTGTATCTTGGGAGACAAATTGCCAAAGCAAACCGTTAGCACCAATGCGGGACAATATTATCTTAAGGACGGAGATTACATATCTCGCCTCGACATAAACTTTGAAGTCATTGTTATTTTTGTTACTACATTCCTAAGATACACATTGATAGAGAAAATCGGACAACAATCTTAAGACAATATCGGCAACAAATGGCTTCTCGTGTGCAACAATGACTCATGTTCATCATGGTGAAAGGCCTGAAAAGTTCAATGGGAACGACTTCAAGCGGTATGCTCTTTTACTTGACCACATTGAGTTTGACAATGTTCTTAACCGAACATATGGTTGAAGAATGAGAGACTGACATCCAAAAGAGGGTGGCACTTGATGCATGGAATCAAAACGACTTCCTATGCAAGAAATATATCATAAACGGGTTAGACAATAAATTATATAACGTTTATTGTCTTGTGAAAATAGCAAAAGAACTATGGATCGCTGGAAAGAAGTACAAATCCGAGGATGCCGGCATGAAGAAATTCATAGATGGTTGATACCATGCATGTGATGGCGCAAGTGCAAGATCTACAAGTGATTTTGCATGACATTAATGAGGAGGGAATGAGTCTAAGTGATTCATTCCAAGTCACCGCTATGATTGAAAAATTGCCTTATATGTGGAAAAACTTCAAGAACTATCTGAAACACAAACGAATGGAGATGAGTCTTGAAGATTTTGTGGTTCGACTACGATCGAGGACTAATACAAAGTATCTGAGAGGAAGGCGGATAGGTTTCAAATAGAACCACATGCTAACCTAGTTGAACAAACAACGGATCAAAGCGAAAGTTTGACGGTATGACCTCCAAACTTTGAAAGGCGAAGAAGTTCAAAGGTAAATGCTACATGTAAGACCCCGCTTGCGGTAATTAAAATTAACAATATAATGATGATATGACTCTAAAATGGTGGTATAGATTCTATAAAAATTTGGGCAGAGTCTCCCCATAAATTGGGTTATCCGGGAATAAAACTAATCACCAAAAATAATTCCCGGCCAGGGAACACACAATACTAAAAGAAATCAAAACCAAATGTAAGTTCCCAGCCAGGGAAAGGATCTAAACAAAAAAGGAGATAATGTATAATTATTACATATCAAAATACTGACATCAAAAGATTCTTATATCTATACAGCTATGACACCTAGTCCAAGTTCATCTGAATATCTTTCTAGGCGTGCCAACTATCTCCCAGATCCTTCAAAAGTTAGCTCTGTCACCTGTTTTCCACGGAAACAGCCCCCACCGGTAAGCATGCCACAATAACCAATAAAATGAATGTACAAGATAAAAAGGTACAGAATGTAATGTTATGAGATAACAAGATGCTTCCTGATTCTGTTAGAATATGATGGAGTCTTTCGATCGTTCCTGCACTCAACACTTTCATCATTTAACAAACTCGTTGTACAAAGCATTAGATTCTAAAACTGACATACACACGACACAATCACATCGCACATTCTAGTAGCGACCCATTATTTAAATAAACACATCACTCGCCACAGCAGAGACCCCCTGTACATTCACATTCAATCGCTCGCTAACGCGGCGATCCCAACACTTTATTCACACATCGCTCATCCCGACATCGACCCCATAATATATTCACATCGCTCCTTTAAGAGGCGACCTCAATAAGATATTATCACGTCTCACGATCCAGCGGCGACCTCTATATCACATTAGTACCTCGCTCGCTCAACGATGACCCCAAATGTTATAAATATACATCGCACATCTCAATGGCGACCCAAATATTATAAATACACACCACTTGAATCAACAGCGACCCAAATACATTCATAATACATCGCTCGTACCCACGGCGACCCAAATACAAGGATAATAACACGTTGCTCGACAAATGCGACCCAAACTTAATAATAACACGTCGCTCAACAAAGGCGACCCAAACTTAATAATAACACGTCGCTCAACAAAGGCGACCCAAACTTAATAATAACACATCACTCAACAAAGGCGACCCAAACTTAATAATAACACATCGCTCAACAAAGGCGACCCAAACTCAAAATAATAACACATCGCTCAACAAAGGCGACCCAAGCTCAAAATAATAACACATCGCTCAACAATGGCGACCCAAACTCAATAATAACACATCGTTCAATCATAAAAGCGACCCTATACCTAAGCGACACTTCGCTTTTCAATAACACAGTGGAAAATATATCCATCCATGCTTGTACGTCACTACGTATCTTATCACTGGAATTTCTAGCCAAGCTATTCTTCTCTTTGCCTGGAGGTCTGAGGTAGCTTCTGAGAAAATCCAATAATTCAATATCAGCATCAATCACTCAATTAGAGTGAGCAACCACCAATACACGCTATGGAACACAAAATCATGTATATTCACCACTAAACACCTTAACACATATTATGACACATGCATACATGTGTATATCACACTTATGCACTCACTAGTGCATCATTTAACACACAAACAACACTCACCCACCCTCACAGAGGCGTACACATGCACGCGCAGCAACATTCAGCTGCTAAGTTCCTCCATTGCAAGGTTTAAATCCAAATCTAGAATTCCACAAAGTTTAAAATCTCACATGGCATAATTTGCTATACAATTAGCAAGTTCTTGACCAACTCTTTAACATTATTGAAGCGCTTATTAACATGTATCTATTAACTCTAATCACAAGATAATACTCATTTGAAGATATAAACATCTTCAATCATAGCCCAATGCACACCAAACACTACAATGCTACAAGACATACAAGTAGCTTTTCACCACACAACTAGCAAGATTTTTGACCAACCATTGAACTACATTTAAGCAATTTATCAAACACCTTAAAAGCATGATTCTCAAGCCCCAAAACAGCCCATAATTTTGAACACAATCAGCCCCAAAACAAGCAATAATTTCGAACGCAAGCAGCCCCAAAACAAGCAAGGATTCGACCCCAACACGACCACAAATTTCGAACATTTACATTTCAAATTTCCGAACATAAAAACCCACAAAAACTCAACCAAAATTCGAATACAAGAGAGGTAAAAGGTGTAGGATGTTAAGAAACTTCATACCCAACAATTTCTTGGCAATAAAATCAAAATCCAATGGCAAAATCCGAACCTTAGTTGCAAGGGTGAAGGAGCGACGGGTTTGGGGTTTGGGGAGGAGAGAAGAACCGATTTGTTTAGTGTTTGTAGAGGGTGTAGTATGTGTAGGATTTAGTCTTCCCTTTTAAAAATTAAACCCAACACTCTTAACTTTTATTCCTCCTCTTTTTTTCCCCTTTCTTTATTAAAATACTAGACAACTTATTCCTCAAATTAAATCATTCATTTTTTTCTTGCACCACCAAATTACCCCGGAATTATTTATTCCAACTACGGACCAAATAAGATCCAAAATTTAATTCCGTAAAATAATTTCATAATTTACCACACTAATCAATTATTTAAATATAAATAATTTTGGGCATCACACTACAATTTTGGAAACCTAATCACATGGCAAAATATTGTTGTAGCAAAGACATTCGTCGGAAAGCAAAAGATCAAGTCAATGTGACTGAACATGATCGGATCTCGGATGACTTGAATGATCTAATGTTAACCGCTGTGATCTTTGAAATAAACTTGGTGGATAATCCTATGGAATGGTTCGTCGATTCCGGTGCAACCCGACATATGTGCTCGGACAAAGCCATGTTTTCCACATACACTCCAATAACTGGGCGCCAACTCAACATGGGAAACTCCACTACATCTCCATTAGTTGGATTGAGAAAGGTGGTTCTAAAGATGACTTCGGAAATGAGTTGACTTTGATAGATGTCCTACATGTTCCCGACATCCAAAGGAACCTGATATCAGGATGGGCTCTAGTCAATGCGGGTTTTAAACTAGTTTTAGAATCTGAAAATATTGTACTCTCAAAATATGGAGTTTTTGTTGGAAATTTGCTATATGGAGAAAAACCTTTTCAAAATGAATGTAATGACGATTATACCTCAATTTTAAAGCAACAAAGTGAATGATTATACTTATTTGATTGAGTCTTGTAATTTATGGCATGATCGTTTGTGTCATGTGAATTATGGTTCACTTAACAAATTAATGAAGTTAAATGTATTGCCTCAAATGAATGTTAACTTGAAACATAAGCGTGAGACTTTTGTCGAGGCCAAGTTAACGAAACTGCCATTCCATTCAATTGAAAGAACTACGACACCTCTTGAATTAATTCATACGGATCTATGTGATCTAAAGTTTTTGGAAACTAGAGGTAGGAAAAAGTATTTCATTACTTTCATTGATGATTGTATGAGATATTGTTACGTCTATTTGCTAAGAATCAAAGATGTGCCTTGGAAGTGTTTAAACAATACAAGAATGAAGTTGAAAATCAACTTAGCAAAAAGATAAAGAATGTTTGAAGCGATAGATGTGGAGAATATGGAGCACCGTTTGAAGAATTTTGTACTGAGTATGACATTATTCACCAAATCACTGCCATCTATTCACCACAATCAAATGGTATTGCCGAACGTAAAAATCGTACTCTAAAACAGATTATGAATAAGTTCTAGATTACCATAAAACTTGTGGAGGGAAGCAATTTTGTCGGACAACTACATTATAAACAAAATACCATAGAAAAGTAAGGATGAAACTCCTTATGAGTTATGAAAATGCCACAAACCTTCATACAAATACTTGAAAGTGCGGGGGTACTTGGCTAAGGTAGAAGTATCAAAACCAAAGCAATTGAAAATTGAGCCTAAAATAACAGATTGTGCATTTATTGATTATGGTAACACTAGTAGTACATATCAATTTTTAGTACATAAGTCTGAATGATGTGCATGAAGGTACAATCATGGAATCAAGAAATGTGGTATTTTTGATGAAATATTTCCCTGCAAAACAAACAAGGAAATAAATCCTAAGAAAATGATGTTTGAAGAAGCTATCGATGACTCAAAAGAAATTGAAGAGCCACAACATAGCAAAATGACCAAAGTGGCAAAGACTTATGGTCCTGACTTCATGACATATATGTTGGACAATGAAGCAAGATCGGTTAGTGACGCATCATCTAGCCCTGATACTTCTATGTGGAAAGAGGCTATTAATGGCGAGATAGAATCCATAATGCAAACCACACGTGAGAATTGGTAGACCTTCCAACTTGAAGTAAACCATTAGAATGCAAATGGATTCTTAAAAGGAAATATAAGTCCGATGGTTCAATTGATAAGTACAAGGCGAGACTCGTGGCAAAGGGATATAGACAAAAGGAATGCCTTGATTATTTTGACATATATTCACCAGTCACAAGAATTACATCCATTAGAGTGATCGTTGTTATCGTTGCTCTAAACAATTTAGAAATACATCAAATTGATGTAAAAACTGCATTCCTCAATGAGGAACTTGAGGAAGAAATTTATATGAAACAACCGGAGGGGTTTGTGGTTCTGGGATAAGAGGAAAATGTGTGTAGACTCGTTAAGTCATTATATGAGCTTAAGCAATCACCTAAACAATGTCATGAAAAATTTGACAAAAGAATGTTGTCAAATGGTTTCAAAATTAATGAATGTAACAAATGCGTATAAGCATATGTAATAGTATGCTTGTACGTTGACGATATGCTCATAGTGGGAAGCAACTTAGAAATCATCAACGCGACAAAGAAAATGTTAATAAAATTTTTTGAAATGAAAGATATGGGTGAAGCTGATGTGATACTTGGAATCAAGATCTCCAAGATATCCGAAGGACGAGTATTGTCGCAGTTTATGTTGAGAAAATACTCGAGAAATTTCTCGCGAATGATACGTCGTCTGTAAAAACACCTTATGACCCGAATCTACATTTGGTTAAAAACAAAGGAGACCCTATCATGCAATTAGAATACTCAAGGATAATTGGCAGTCTTATGTATCTCATGAACTATACATGTCCTGATATTGCATATGCGGTTGGCAAACTAAGTAGATTCACAAGCAATCCAAACAATGACCATTGGAAGGTATTGGCGAGGGTACTTAAATATTTAAGATACACCATGAACTATGGATTGTCCTATACAAGATATCCTGCTGTATTGGAAGGATACAGTGATGCAAATTGGATATCGGACACTCTAGACTCCAAGTCGACAAGTGGTTATGTGTTTACCATTGGAGGGGCTGCAGGCAGTGTCATGAAAATCTAACAAGCAAACTATTGCTAAATCCACTATGGAATCTGAATTCATAGTCTTGGATAAAGCGAGAAAAGAAGCTGAAAGGCTTAGAAGTTTCTTGGAAGAAATTCCTTATTGGGTAAAACCTCTACCTGCATTTAAAATATATTGTGATAGCCAATCTGCTATAGGAAGAGCACGTAATAACATGTATAATGGTAAGTCTAGACATATTCATCATAGACATAGTACTATTAAACAGTTGATTTCAAATGGCATTATATCCATTAACTACGTGAAGTCAAAGGAAAATATTACGGATCTGCTCACGAAGGCTTGCCTAGAGATCAAGTATATACTTTATCGAGGGGAATGTGTTTAAAACCCTATCAAAATCTTGTGGTGGATACCCAACCTATGTGACTGGAGATCCCAAGATCTAGGTTCAAAATGGACAACCAAACTACGAGATTGTATAAACACATTGGAAAGTTAATCTCCGACCCATTCCTATGATAAATGGGTGTAGCCTGCAAAAGGGTTCGAGGATAGGCAAAATGCATTTAATGATGCCTAAGACATATTAAGATATGTTGGAGTATAGCGGGATACTCTTTTAGGAGATCACCTACGTAAGTGCGAAGTGTGGCCGCTTCAAAGAATGGAAAGCACTTATGAAACCAAGTGTGGTCAATGGCCGAAACGGACACAACCGTAAGAAACATATACGAAGGTTAGAGTTGTTATGAACCTTAAAATTTTCTTCATATTCGGCTGGATTCGGTTCGTTTTCATCCATATGCAAAAGTAGTTTAAGTTTAACTTCGACTAAGACTGTACTCGAGCTCTTAATGAGTCGTGATTTCATTAATTTAATCAATATTGGTAACTAAATATCGAGTAAAAGCATTTGGATTCAAGTAAAAAAATATATATTCAAACATATTCAAAGTTTATGTTAAACAATATTTAATTCATACTAGAAAAAATTGAGCTGATACCTATGTAGGTTAATTAGGTTAAGTTATTGACAAAATGTCGACAGATACGTCATGTCTCTCGTGCTTTAGTAAGTAGATGCAATCTCTAATTAATGTGGTTGCGAGCTTTTATTGGTTGGGATTAGACAATGGGGATTACACATAGCCCATTTGTAAAACAAATAAAGAGGATTAAGATTGATGTTATCAAAAGTGATATTTTATTTATTGGTGATAACATTGAATCCACACGTAACCCTGAAATCCCACTAGTTTATATACAAAATATCTCTCTCGATCATTAGATCCGAACATTCTATCATATATTTAAAATTTTAAATTATATAGTTTTAGCGTCTTTAAACATATATGGTTTGTAGATTATGATCTGAAATGCTTCTATCACGAATCATAGTCGTTGTATCTTGGGAAACAATTGACACTTACCATAGCGGGATAATATCTTGTCTCGACAATCAAAGACATTTGTTATCTTGCTTGCTATACCCAAATATGCATTCTGAGATATCACTCATACAATAATAATGGAGACAATTGTAATTTTTTCTATATTTATTATAAACTAGAGAGTGTGATATTGTAATGCATCTATCCTATATAGAGTCTGTCCGTTATTATTAAATGTCAAAATTTATAATAAATCTTTTTTACTGGGGAGATATGCGTAATTTTCCCCCAACTAAATAAAGGATATAGTGAACCAAAATTTTATATTTCATCAGACTGCCACTTTGTTTACAATTTCATAGTAATATAATATCCATTCGAGGTAAATGAGTTTAAATGTTTAAAAACGCTTAATTTTCTTATTTACTTGGTAAACAAACCTTATAGCGTGGCTCTTTTAGAAAGCGGGGGTCCGGTTCGACCGTTCCCTTCTTAGTTTTAAGGGGACAAATGTAATTTTTGGTTGGCAAATTTTAATTTTTAGGGGGTAAAATATAATTTTTTTTAAAAAAAATTCAAGGTAATAAAAACAATTTTTACGAAGGATTATGCTATAGTGTAATATGTTTTTTTTTTAAAGAAAACCTTAACTAAAGAGATTAATTGAATTATATTATAGATATATAGCTAAACAAAAATGATAAATTTGAATTTATAAAACTTAAAATTTTATATGAAAATTTTAAATGACACCTCTTACGATAAAACAATTGCCTTTTTTCTCCACTTACTATATTGTTAGTCGAAGTTTTTATAAAGTGAGATTTTCTAGGGCAAAGTCGAATGGATGGGCCGACAAAGGGCCTAAATTTCAGATTACAACGGCCTAAATTTAAGATTACAAATGTTTCAATTCATAGCTGTAAGTTGTGATCAACTTTTTTGAGTTTTTCCAAATTTTTGACAAAGATGGATAAGTTGAATTACTTTTGGCCCTGCGTGGCCCTTATGTCTCTAGTTTTGTCGTTCTTTGTTGCGTTTTCTTTTCTGGCCTTTGGTTGGTTAAAATTACAATTCAAAAGATGAAACAAAGAACCACAACATACCATTGAAGGAGGTAGTTTGGTAAATTCAAATTTGACATACCAAGGTAGTTAGTATACGTGGCTTAGACATTATAATATAGTAAGAATAGTAAGATAAACGTTGTTCATTAATATAATGTCTGGTTTATGCTATAAAAACAAATTACTTTTGAGATTTCAGAACTAAAAAGGCACTTAAAATATCTAATGATAAGACACACAACATTGGAAATTATATTCTCTTAAAATATGTAGCCGAACAATTTAAATTCCAAAATTATACATCACATTTTCACAAAAAAAATTTCATATCATCGAAAATAACACTAAACCAAACTCCAAGTCAAATTGTAAATCTTGTGTTTGGACCCAAGGCCTCGAAAACTTAACCCAGTTACAACAATAATTGGGCCAAAACTGACCGGCCCAACTTCATTCCCGTCACCATACGGAATTTAATTCCTCCCACCACCGCCCTAACATTCCGATAAGCTTGAATCCGAATTTATTCTCTAACTTTGGGCAATAATACCACGTACGAAACCCTAAATCCGAATTCGTTTCAATTGTAGAGCAATTTCCAGACCAATCCAATATGTTGATGCGCGTAACAAATAGGATTCTCGGTCAAGGCCTCCGATCACCCACTACTTCTCCGGTGGTGGTGGGAGTGCGAAAGTACCACGAGAGAGTTGTAGATCACTACAACAACCCGAGGAACGTCGGATCGTTCGATAAGAGCGATCCGAATGTTGGGACGGGTCTCGTTGGAGCTCCGGCATGTGGTGACGTCATGAAGTTGCAGATTAGGGTCGATGAGGAGAATGGGAAAATTGTTGATGCTTGTTTTAAGACTTTTGGCTGTGGCTCGGCTATTGCTTCATCCTCCGTTGGTGCGTTATTCGAATTAAAGCGATTCTTTCCGGACATGATATATCAGTTGATTTATTAGATGTTGATTCTTGGGTTTTGTGTTGCATTTTCCTGAGCCTTTTGTTGAATATGTGAGGTTTGCTTGAATCGAATTTCAACATCCCTTCAAGGAAATTGCTGATCTTCCTGCTTGCATTTAGTTATGAATTCTATCCATGTTCTATCCAATTTTGTTTGGTAATCAGTATTTTCTTGTTTCCAGCTACCGAATGGGTGAAAGGTAAACAAATGGAGGAGGTCCTGTCAATAAAAAATACGTGAGTGAGACTCTTGTTTCTGGTTCTAATTGATACATGATTCATTGTATTGTTACTTTTTTCCCCACTTTTTGAGCTCAGGCATCATGTATACTGATTTGTAGTTCTAAGCTCTTTCTATTCTTCTTACTCTTTGACATAAACTAGCATCGAAACTATGATGTTCTTTAGTAAAAATTGACTTTCGGTTAACTATTCTACTAGAACTTCACAGAAAAGTATTACAGCAAGCAAGGGCAACAGAATCTATTTACTTTTGCCCTTAGGCTAAGATGTAGGTTACAAACTTACCGTGGCAGCCACTGGCCGGGATTGATCTTCTAGTTGAGCTTGGCAATCGACATGTTTTCCCTTTTCAGGCTACGTGGTAATTTATTATAGGGATTAAACAATTTTGTTGTCTTTATGCATCTGAACATCTTCCCTTTGATTTTGCACGCTCGCAGTTGTGTCCATGTTTCAGAATAGATGATCCTTGTCTTAGCAGCAAGTATTTCTTCGTTGAATTGGATTTCTCTGTGGTGGTGATGAGTGATTCTGGCTTAAAGCTATTTGTTTTCATGTACAACTTATATATCTCGGTCGCTTTCTCTTCTTTTTTCTTTTTAATAATTAATGTGGAAATGCAGGGAAATTGCAAAGCATCTCGCTCTTCCTCCAGTGAAGCTCCACTGCAGCATGCTTGCTGAGGACGCAATAAAGGCTGCTGTGAAAGATTATGAGGCAAAGCGTCCAAAATCAAATGGAAGTCGAGCTGCTGATGCTTGAATATGTGCATAGATCATTTACAAACTTATATATTGCTGATAGTGTCAGAATAATGTTTGCACTTAGTATTTCATGTGCGTTTGCTTTTAATCACATCACTCGCGGTCGCATGCAGTATGCTTAAGGTACATAAATGCATAATATTTGAAGGTTTGTAAATTTCTGGCCTCCCCAGCCAATGGAACTCATGTTGTGAATATATAATGCAAATGTTAGAACATAGGATTCACTGTGGATATCACCAATTTAGACGATTAGACGAACATCATTTGTTGAAACTTTTGTTTGTTGATGACCCGTCAGTGGCGGAGGTTTTCTAAATTACTCGGATTCAATCTGACCGGTCGAATTCGTGTTAGAAATCTTTAAGATGAACTCAACTGAAATCCAAGGATGAAATAACGAAATCTTGAGTTTAGACTGGACGGTATCGTGTAATATCTGATTTCAATTATGCTATAGGGTCAATTTCTTGTGGTCTCTCTCTTCCCACGGCATAAGCTTTGTTTTAGACAAAGGTTAGTTTATTTATTGGTGCCAAACGTTTGGCAAGGGTTAATGGGAAACATCACTGCCTTCAGGGGCATCATCCACCATCTATGTAGAATTTTTTTTTTCTTTGTAAAAAAAAGATTCCAAATGAATGGTGATGATGCCCCTAAGTGCATTACCCATAAATGTATCATCAAACAAACCGGGTTAATGAGATGCTACATTCCTACTGCTGATCCAACGGATATTATTAGTCCAATAAGATATAGCTCTGATAACAAATTAGCAGCAAGCCAGCAAGCCACGTAACATACAAATAAGTTATTAAAATTCCTATTGCAAATGGGACCGTAGATTAACATGAATCTTTATTTTTGATTTTATATTTACGTTCCACGTGTTACTTGACTAATAATCCGCACATACGCAATGACGTCACCGAGTGGATAGATTTTTTAATCTGTTTAATTATTTTTATAATTTTGTATAAATTAAGCATGATTACAATTAGAAAAAAATATTTATTTTTTTATAAATTCAGAAATATAGATGACGATAGAGAAATATTCCGAAAATTTCGAGACTTTGAGGGTGGGAATTATAGAGAATAATTATTATTGGGTTATATATTTAATAAAATAGATCTTTATGATAGTATTTTTTATAAATTAAAAAGAAAACTTTTTTTTGCCATTATACTTAAAATGACCAAAAATAACATAGGTAATAAGCCTTCAAATATGAATCATAAAGAGCTGTATTGCTCAGTTGATAAAAGTTCATCTTCATTTTGGAAGTGTGGAAAAAAATTTATCCTATTAAAAAAGCTTTGTCTCAGTAGAGTCTTTCAATGACCCCTCACTGTCTTGACTGTACTACCGAAAGCTCTGGGGATCGGTTTGCACTTTTACCCAATCTGGGCAGGGGTCAAGGTCGCCTAGCGAGACGATGGAAAAAAAACCCCAATCATGTCGTAACCTAATTAATTAACCCCGGGGAAGAATGATGATGGAGATGTATTGCGGCAACCTCATTTTCACGGTTTAGGCTGCTCATGAAAACTAAACTAAAAGTTTTAAGTAATAACATAAAAATCGTATTAAAAGAGAATTTAAAATGTGTGTCATTAAATCCTAACTATCTCACCAATTCCCCAAAACCACCCACGGTTCAGGGAGAACACGCGCTTGTTTTTTTGTTTAATGTAGCGTCCACCAAAGGACAACTTTCGATCACTAATTCACTATTGTCTTCCATAAAGTTGCAACCAAGAACAAAATCCAACGGCACATCCAGGTTACTTCACTCATTCCTTATGCATTTTTCATCACATGCATTCCTGCTCAGTTTTCAATTTTTGTAGTTCATGTCAAGAACACGCGCAAAAAAAGTTCGATACTTTTGCGAGTTTGTAATAAATAATCTGTTTTCTCCCGGCTAACTTGTGTGTATTATTGGTCTCATCATTGCTTCACCGCGCTGTCATTCCCATACCTACACTACTATTATTTTCAGTAGGAAAAGCTTTTTTGGATTTATATAAATTTTTTCTAGAAAAGCCCTTTTACTTTTCCCCTACTAGTTATCAAAGATTGAGATTTTCAAGATCGGTTAGGTGCGAGATTCTCAAACGCTTAATTGTTGTATATGGGTTTTGTTTATCTTGGCCGCTTATGCATTTGACTCGTGCTTTTTCCCCCCATTTTATATTTTGTTTGCTTTGGATCAGATACATACACCTGTTTTGTAATAAGATATTATATCCATTTATGACTTTGAAAGTAGGACAAATTACTGAATCAAAATTGACTTTGACTAGGATAGTAGGAGAGAAACAGTTTGGGGTTAGGCTGCAGGTCCGGTGGAGTAATTACGATGGATAGTTTAAAAGAGGACCACCAAGAACTTAACAATAAACTTGCCGGCTATATAAATGCTGATAATTTTGATGGAAAAGATGAGTCCAATTCGGATATTGAAAAACCTGAAAGTATTCTCGAAAGAGGGGAGTTGGGAGAAAAGGAAATGCCATCGTTTAGTGGAAATTCAATTCACCGGTCCTCATCCCGGCCACAATTGGACCTCAGTGGAGCAGCCATACAAGGAAATTTTGAGGAAAGGGACCCCACAATTCTGTTGCCTAATCAGTCCGATGATATTTCTCACTTGGCTTTGGATATTGGAGGTATATGTTTTTCTGATAATGATTTTTTGTTGATTTAGTCTCCTTCTCAATATGGCTTAGTTTGTTTGACGGTGTTGGCGAGAGCCAGAGAGGAAGTTGCAAGATTTTATATTGGATGTCTAATTACTTCTACGATTCTTTCTTTTGATTTGTTTAGAATTGAGAAAATGTTAATTATACATTACTAATTGGAATATGTATGTGGACAGTCAACTGCCCACATGTGTCTACTCCCAGTATTGAAAAACTTCATTAAGGAAGGAACCATGGTGTTCTGTTATCCAGGCACAATCAGCCCTCAACTTCTGAAATCCATTTTTCACACTTTTAAAACAGAACCATCTAGATTTTCACCACTAGATCAACATTTTTGCCCCTAGTAGATCCATTTCCTTACTGTTTGTTCCTGTCTTCATGGACTCCCATGCAGTTGCCACCAGGACTCTCATTTGGTTATGAACTCATTGCCTTGTTCCTTTCCTGTCACAGTATTTTCGAACTTGTCTATTTTAACCTTGAAACTACATCATCTGATTAAAAAAGTTGTAATATCACAGTTGATCATGGAAAATATCCTCACAATTATGAACTTCATGCTATCTCGGTGCTTATTCATTTTAATATTGCTTTACAACTGGCAATGCAGTCGAAAGTCAGAATCTTTGTTGTATTTTCAGGATCTCTCATCAAGTTGATTTATTTCTCAAGACATGAGAACAAGCCAGTTAATGACAGGAAGAAAAAGACGATTAAGGAAAGACTTGGTGTCTCCAATGTAAACAGAAGGAGCTACCCAATACTTGGTGGGAGGTTACATTTCGTAAAGTTTGAGACATCTAAGATTTCTGATTGCTTGGATTTCATCTACTCCAAGCAGCTTCATCGTGGTGGCAAGTGTCACTTATCCATTGAATATTTAATATATTACAAACTTTCAAATATTTGTTTATCATATCATTGTTTGATATGATAGATTTACGTGTAGATTCTAATCCCGATGTTTGATAACAGGAATGGATTCACGACATTGGCAATCTCAGGGTTCAAACACCGAGAACACAGTAAACACAGTAATTAAGGTATTCAGCTGTGTACTATCGCAAGTGGGAGCATTTTTGAATGCGATATAGATTACAGAGCTACTGTGTTAAACATGATTTCTATCAACAATACTAAGTATATAATTTTTATGATTGCAAAAAAATTTTTTTTTTCTTTAGCAATGAAGCTGTGGTGCTTGTGTTCTATATCAACATTCATTTGATAATTTTTTTGTCAAATATTAGTGTTTTTCCTTAAAAGTGCTGAAACAGTTAGATTATTTCAGAACTTCGCTTCCTTCTTTTATTAGTTCAAAACTGCAGTCTGCACGATCTCAGCTACTTCTTTTTACTTCTTCCCTCATTTGGGTGATTTTATGCGAATACAACATTTGCAACCAATATCAAGACTAACGGTGAAGAAACTGCCTGCTGATATTTCACCAACATTTCTGTTTCAAGTAAAGTTTGCTCAACTAATGTGTTTATATATTTACTTGTATGATGAAGACATTTTTGCCTTTAGATTAATGAATTGAAACAAACGTGAATCTGCATTAACTTGTAATTATTTATGTGCAGGCAACAGGTGGTGGGGCACACAAATATGCTGATCTTTTTAAGGATAGACTTGGCGTCAGTATAGAGAAAGAGGATGAAATGGACTGTCTAGTGGCTGGTGCAAACTTTTTACTCAAGGTTTTGTTATAGTTCCTTCCTGAAGTAGATTATGACTGTGTTATCTTTAGATTATAACACTGGTACTTCTTGCCTTTTGGTTATCTTGACTTTGAATATGATGAATGTTGTGCTTTACATTGTCAATCTCTATTCATGCAAGATCATCATTGGTGTGATATACTGTTTTCGGATGTTGATATGAACTATTCAGATGAACTGGATAATTCTTCTCAACTGAAAGGAATGAGGAAAGAAAGTAAATTTTAACCCCTCCTGTCAAAAATCAAATTCCTTTTCATATGTTTCAGAAAATGTGACTAAAGCAAGCGAGAGAGGTTCAAAAGAATCCTCTTCTAGAGATGAAACATGCCGCATAAATAAAATATAATCATATATTCATGTTGCTTGTGCATGTGAAACTTACTGCAACAACTTCATTAGATATATATCCCTACTCGTGCAAGTTGCTCACAAAAGTGCACCGTTATTTCTGAAAGTTGGGTTTATGTATTGAGAAATGATCACTAGGAAGTGTAATTGTGTTTTATGATACAATCTATTGGTTGTAGGGCTAGTTTTTTCTTTCCTTTTGAAACCATTCTTCTGAGAGCACTTCCACCTTATTCTGATTTATGTAGGCAATTCGGCACGAGGCATTTACACATATGGAGGGTCGAAAAGAGTTTGTACAGATCGATTCCAACGACCAGTTTCCATATCTTCTCGTGAATATAGGATCTGGTGTCAGTATGATCAAGGTTTATCTTTTCCCCTTCTTCCCTCACCTAGAAGCCTTAAGGACCGTCGTACACTTAGATTTCTCTTGGTTACAGGTAGATGGGGATGGAATGTTCCAACGTGTTAGTGGAACAAATGTTGGTGGGGGCACATATTGGGGTCTGGGGAAGCTGTTAACCAAGTGCAAATGGTTGTCTTGATGTGACGATTAACTTACTGTTTTTTCTAGCTTGTTGTATTCGAGTAATTGAATTTTCAACTGTTGTCGTGCTAGTTTTGACGAATTATTGGAGCTGAGCCAACGGGGAGATAATAGAACCATAGACATGCTTGTGGGTGATATTTACGGGGGGATGGATTACTCCAAGGTATGCCTTCTAAAATATTTAAAACATGCTGTCTTTCTCCCCTGGCTTTATCTGAAGCATTTCATTACCACAGTTTATTCTAGGTTGTGTTTCCTCATTTGGTTTTATGGTATCTGTGATCACCATAGCTTAATTGACATGGAATGTTCCTTCATTGATGAATTTTGTTTAGCATATTGAAATGGTTCATTATTTATGTGCATAATGCGATAAGCTTCTTTGCCGTTAAAAATATTTGGCATCTCATTGTCATCTTTGTATGAATCTTATACATTTTCCCTATGTTTTATTCAGTTGGCTATACAACGTCATGTAGTTGAAATGGAAAACAATTAACTTTTGGAAACTTCAGTTTGCACCCACGGGGAGTGAATAGTTTTCTACATTATTTACCTTGTGGATTGCTTTATAACTATTCCATAATATGTATTTTCCTGTCAACTAATATTCTGACAACATTAAGAATGACATAGATTGGTCTCTCTGCATCGACAATTGCTTCTAGTTTTGGCAAGGCCATATCTGAAAATAAAGAGCTTGAAGACTACCGCCCTGAAGATATATCTTTGTCCCTCTTACGAATGATCTCCTATAATATTGGCCAGGCAAGTTGTGTTGTGTAATTTCTTTGATGTTGCGTACTTATTTAATCCATGCATATTTAAGAATCTTAGTTACATGCGACTTTTGACCTTGAGTATAAAATATGTTGTAAATTAAATATCATAATGTTACCTGTTCGTTGAATAATACCCTTCCACAATTTGTTAATTCAGCTTTAATTTTGTAATGACATTATTTGTGGCAACTTTAGTTCAATTAAACGGTACATTATGAGAGATCCTCCTTTATGTAGATGCCCGTTCTAACCATCATATTTATCTCCTCACTTCATTTCCTCAGAATTCATAATCACGTTTTGAATTATTTTGCTCATGAAATTTTCTGATACCATTTTTCATGCATTATAATATTGAATATTAATACCCAACCTTTTTTTTCGGAATTAAAACTAGCAAAAAAAAAGAAGGAATTGTGCACTTTTTACTTAGATTTCGTAGCATGGGGTGGTGGTTGTATGACCACTTCCATTCAAGATGCATTCTCTTTTTGCCAAAGAATATAATCACGCAGCTCAAAACGTTTCAAATCTTGCATGAATCATCGAAGGATGTTTGACAATTCTTTTTTTTGTTCTTCTCTTCAAGACAAGTTTCTTCTCCAAAAAAAAAATCATCGCTATTATCCATGAAAATATTTGATTGTTTCATTCAAAGTATCCCTGAATCTGCACAGCTTGTCATTTATGTTGCTAAGCAAGTGGCAGGATTATGTATGAGATTTGACAATGTTCAGTTACTTACATGTGAAATTTGACATTTTTGGCCAATCTATGAATTTTTGTTGTCTTTGTATACCAAATTCTGTTCCTGTCATGATCTGGCAAGACAACATTATGGCAATCACCACTTAATGATTGATTGATGTTATCAGGTGTAAATGGTATCCTTTCTGATTTTTTTGCAGATATCTTACTTAAATGCATTGCGCTTTGGACTCAAGAGAATATTTTTTGGAGGATTTTTCATCAGGGGCCATGCCTACACGATGGACACCATCTCATTTGCAGTCCACTTCTGGTAGCATAAAAAACTTCGTGGAAGTTTTATCTGAAGTTATTTGTCATGTATTCAGATTAATTTTTCTTTTCAATTAGTGACAAATGGCTTGAACATATGTTGTAGTTTTTAGCTTTGGTTTTAGTACCTTTCTTTTTTAGGTCAAAGGGAGAAGCTCAAGCTATGTTTTTGCGACACGAAGGGTTTTTAGGAGCTTTAGGTGCATTTATGAGCTATGAGAAACATGGTCTGGATGACCTCAAGGTTCATCATCTTGTAGAAAGGTTTCCTATGGGTGCACCATATATTGGAGGAAATGTCCATGGTCCACCTTTAGGAGATCTCAATGAAAAGGCAAGCTTAATTACACTTCACCATATGCGTTGGTGCTTTACATTTGTCTTTCAGTTATCATCTTAGAATTTACTTTTCAAAATGCATTGCATTTTACTCTAATTTACTTTCCGTTTATAACTTTCAAGTTCTATCTGATCTGTGAATTTACTTTCAATAAAATATTTGTTTGGTTGCTTATATGAGAGACCGATTCCCTTTGGTTTCTTAGATTAACTGAATTGACGTTTTTCTACTTACGTCCCTTATTGAAGTTAATATTTGTAATCAATTAATCAATTTATTGCAGCATACTGACCATTAATTGCGCAGGACAGTTACTTCTATGCTTATAGCCCAAAGAAAATAAAAAAACATATCGGGAATGAGTATTTGGAATATATTCTTTTTGCTTTTCTACCTTCAAAAGCATTGGCCTTAGATTGATAGATGTTTCTTCAAGCATCAGGGAGTATATTACTACTGCTTTTCTACAGACTTTCCCAAATTGGTTGGCAAGCCCTCTTAAGAATTTGATGGCATTTCTAGATTTCTCAGAACGACTATAAATTACTCTGTACACATGTAAGTTTGATATGAGATGGTTTTGTCGAATGATCCTGGGGTTTAGAACTTGTTCTTTTAAATTTTTCTTCGTTGCTGGACACTGAGCCACTTTTGGTGCTTGATTATCTTGACTCCTTGACTGTCATACCGACAGGTTTATTTTCCACATATAACTTAGCTATAAATCTTATTTATAGAGATAGAGCTTGGTTGCATTGCATGTGGGTAAGAATTGGATAAATCTGGCTCATCTACTGATTTGGCTATGCCATAACCCCTCTCTGTCTGCTTGCAAATGTACAAAGACTAAAGAAAATATACTATTTAGAAGTTTAGTTGATTGGTATTTCCTAGTACAAGAATATCCAGAGCATATATGCTGTTCGTTTTAATTAAACAAAAATTTCCCCTTCATTGCGCAATTACGTACAACATGACTTGCAATTGTGCATATTAACAACTTCTTGAACATGTAATGAATGTCCATATGATTGCAGATATCGTGGATGGAGAAGTTTGTGCAGAAAGGAACTGAAATCACTGCTCCTGTTCCAATGGCTCCTCCTGGAACTACTGGCCTTGGAGGTTTTGAAGTTCCATCATCTAAAGGAGATACCTTGCGTCCTGATGCCAGCAAACTAAATGTGGGCGTTCTCCATCTTGTACCAAGTTTGGAGGTGTTTCCACTGTTAGCGGATCCAAAATTGTAAGATGATTGTATGAACTTCAGAATTCACATTCTAGTGTAAAAATAGTTAACCTGTTTTGGGTTACTTTTGCTATCTTGCTCATGTTGGACTGCCTTCCATTAACTCTGCCAAACCTGATCTAACACCCTCTTCACATTTATACTGTGATTGATTGAGTTCCTTTGGCTTTTCCTTACATTTTGATCAATTTATCTAAAAGGTTTTTCATCATAATACCTTGTTCTCCTTGACAGAAATTGTGTATATATTTACCAAGATTCCTGTTCGCTTTATTCCTTGTGTAATACTCATGGAAAGTTTTCATCTTGGTTGAGTATTTCTTTTATGTTGTTATTCATGCACTTTGTCCTTTTCATTATTAATGTGATAAATCTTATCCCAAACTTCAATTTTCATCAGCTTTTCTCTTGAAAGAGAAATTTTCATTACATATTCTGCTTTTGACACATTTACTCTAAATTCCCCTTTCTGAATGAGACTGCTTCATAGATAGAGTAGTTCAATATATGTTGTTGTGATGTTTGTCGTCTCCATCAAATTTTGTTGATTGTATGAAGCTCGGCCAGTGATATGCACGTGAAAAAGGGGAAAAAATCGATTGTTTCCTGATTCCGTTAGTTATATGGACCTATATTCAAATGGATCCCAAGACACGCCTTTTCTTATCTGAGTTTTTAAAAATGATGCTTGAAATTTTGTTTGCAGATATGAGCCCAACACCATAGATATTTCAGATCATGGTGAGCTACAGTAAGTACCATACTTTCTATTCCTTTTATGTTTCTCTCAACTTCTAATTGGTCCTTTGCAAATAGAATGTCTCTCGATGAATTTCCCTATTCCAAATACTCAAATTATTGATGTTATGCGTTCTTATGTAGATATTGGTTCACTGTCTTGTCAGAACATATGCCAGATCTTGTTGATAAGGTATTTTATTTATTTAGAACCTTATAGTTTAGATACTATCTCTTGTTTCTTCTTCTACATGCCATACATGTATATATCCAATACCTCATGAATGATGAATGGATAGAATGCACAATTTGAGCTTATCATACCAGCCTTTTTTGTACCAGTATTTATCTTCCAACTTGCACTTGAGTCAAGTTAAACGATTAGCCTGTGAAGGAGTAATGCCAACATACATAATAATGAATCCATGTATATAAAAAATTAACTACTGAACATATGAACTTTGATAAGCAGTTAAGCGTGGCAAGGATATGTTTAGTTATCTTTCCTAGAATCCCACCTGGTAAAAAATAGTATGCTCTCTTTTCCCGAAAAGAGGCCCACTTTCATTAAATTTAGTTGTATAAGTTCAAAATTAAGAATGTAATATAGTTACTCTAAATTTAGTTAAGATCAAATCCATATTAAATGAAAATAATTTATTATTTATCATACTTAAACTATTACTGAAATTTTTGTTCAAGTTAATTTTAATTATTTTTATTTGAATAAAATAATTAATGTATGGGTATATGCGTGCCTATGTCTGAAATCTTGTCAGGAATTTTATCGTTTGATACGAAAATGATAATTGAAATATAATTAGATAATAATCCACTCAAATTTTAAAATAAAATTCTATACAAAAATAAAAAAAAATTAATTCCATAATTACTTAATTACGTGGGTGAATGATCATTAGATATTGGATAATTCTTCTTTTTGTATGAAATTTAGTGGTGTAGATTTATGGCATAGAAATGTTTTGCTTGGTTATTGAGATGTGAAATTAGGGTATGCAAAAGGCATAACTTAAAAATAGCATTTTTAAAATCCATATTTTTTAAGTGCTCTTTTTTCATAAAAATAGAAGTGGTTTTCATGTTTGGATATTGTCATCATCTGGTTTTTTATTTGTAAATGAGAAGCTGAAATAAAAGCCAAGAAGCTACTCTTTTCTTTTTTGTTTCTGGATAATTGGTTTTGCACTTATTTAAAATCAACTTATGCATCCAAATACAAGTTTATTTATAATAGCTTCTGCATCCAAATAATTGCTGCTCCAAATCTTAGTTAATTTTTAGTTTTAGTTTCTTTTAAGCTTCATGTTGTACCTATATAAAATTCATGCGGGCAAAATTACTTTAATCTAAACTTCTTAAACATGTTGTAATCATTTAATCATAACATATATCAAACTCCAAATGAGCAATTATTAAAAATTTGGTTTCACATCACTTTGTCCAGTTAACTTTTTACTTGATTTGACTGATAATCAAAGTTCTCTGAAAATATAACCCAACATAATTCATATATCTAAACTCAACTCCTGGAAGCACATTTTCGGGAAATATTTTCAAGAAAACACGAGAAACATAACCAAGCATTCCCAAACATTTTCTTGAGTAGTTTCACCTGCATCAGAATTTTCTGTGACCTTACGTGATTGGCATAGCACAATTTTCCTCTGATTCTTTTGGGATAAAAAAACTCACATTTCCTGGAAAGACTATCTAGGTTGCAATGCGTAAGTAAAATTTAGTTGAAACAGGATTCTTCTGCTGTTTCCTTTTTCTAGCTGCTCAAATTGGAGAATTGCTCTGTCGTGTCATATAAGTTGACTTTTTGAGAGTGATTTATCAATACTGCCAATCATGGCCTTAAGTCTTTGTTATGACCATGGGAGCATGACATAAATTTTGCAGGCTGTGGCTAGTGAAGGTGGTACTGATGATGCAAAACGAAGAGGTGATGCATTTGCTCGTGCATTCTTCGCTCACTTGGCAAGGTGCAGATAATATGATTGAAGTTCTATGTCTTACATCTTTCCTTACTCTGAAGATTGATTATCTATTACTGGCTTAGACAATTAGTTTACTGTGAAAAAGAAGGATTGTGTAGAGACTTCATGTCTCTATGAAGTATTTACATTATGGAGATACTCTGTAAGGTAACTAGCATCATCACATGGTATTCCCAATTCATAAGCTATACATTGGCAATGTGATCCTAAACAGAACCTTCAAAAACCTAATAAATGGTCAAGCTTGAGCATTAGAGTTCAATAATAGGCGAGCAAATGAGGTGATGAAAAAGAGTTGCTAATGCTTGACCCTTTATTGGGCTTTGAAGGTCAGGGTCAAGATCACATCAGCTAAAGCCTCCCCTTCCTCTGTATCTTATATTCCATCTGCCACCCCAATCCTCCCATCCCCAAGGCTAACTGCAATCAGGCTTAAATTTTACTTGGTTCCCTGCTTCTCTGAATTTGTCATTCTGTATACACGTATTTAGAATTCTCCGTACAGAGGATGAAGACATTAACTGGAGCATGTGGCAGTTTCTCTCATGGATGTATATTTAGTTAAGAGTGTCTTAAGTTCAGAAGGTCTTGGTACTGGAGCGTGTTTGATTTCAATATTACAATCATAAAATTCATAATGTTAGAGAATGAAAGACGCTTTGTTAAAATGCATGTGCTAACATCAGTCTTCTTAATTTCATAATGTCTGAATAAATAAAATATGCTGCTTAACCACCTTAACTATAAGCTGATCTCGGACCATACCACTGATGGGTCAGCCATATTGTTGTCTTTTTTCAGCGGATAATCAAATATTTTTTGGCATGTAATACTGGCATTTCACATACCAAAACACTCAAATCAATGTAAATTGTGATAACTGCAGCCAGCATGATTGAGAAAGCAATGATAATTTTGATTGTTCTTATTCAATCCTACATCTTTTGGTACTTTTCTTAGTTTTTTATTGCTAAAATAAATAGTTTAGAACTATTTTTAAATTTCATCTGTTGAATTTTATCTTTGTAAATTAACTTCGTAGGCATCTTTACCCCTGACCTTCTTTCTAAAATGCTTTTAACCTGCTTGATAGGTTGATGGAGGAGCCAACTGCTTATGGAAAGTTGGGATTGGCCAACCTCTTGGAACTAAGAGAAGAATGCTTGAGGGAGTTCCAGTTTATTGATGTCTACAGAAGCATAAAACAGAGGTAAAACTGCTTTCATTGGTTATATAACATTGTTTGTCTGTCATTTTGATCATGAGCTCTGTGATGACAATACTTTTGGCAGCATAAAGTTTTAGGTGCAACTTTAAAGTTTACCTGTGCTTTTGGATACGGACAAACTTTTGTTACTCCTTTTTCATCTTCGAGCATGTAATTAATTCTCGCTCAATCACCTTTGGTGCATGAATTTCGCCTATGGTTCAATTTGACTGTGTGCTAGTAACTGGAATTATAAAAATCATTTTTAGACCGAAGAAACAACAACTATTAGTTAATTTTTTAGTTTATTTATTTCTTGACGGATTCTTTTGTTTGCGATAGAGAGAATGAGGCGTCACTAGCTGTTTTGTCTGATCTATTAGCGGAGCTTGACAGCATGAATGAGGTATGCATGCTTTGATTTAAGCTTAATTTCTCCTTACTTGAGGGATGATCATTTCTGCCTTATGGTTTTATGAGTCCATTTACATGATGAAATTTAATTGCGTGCATCATTCTCTTTACTTTCTATTCTATTCAGAAAATTCACTTCTGTCATTTGTTTTGTAATCTGCTTGCTTTTACCCTTTCTTCAGGAAAACCTTTTTTTCAACCAAATTATCGTATCACACGTCTTTTTAAAAATTAGTTACAAAAATACTCTTTTGCTTTACACTTTTTCCAACATCGGTAACGCAACAAGTGCCAACATTAATCATTTCCAATCAAATCCGTTTTCAAAATCTCTAAACCAGGTCTCAAACGAAAAATAGAAGAAATAAATCTACCAGATCAAGAATACTGAGATGAATTTTTTTTGAAGGAAAACCAAGCGTGACCTTAGGATGTTGATGAGGTGTCCCTTAACAGTTTTGAGCAACTGATAATTGGCAGTGTTTCTCAAATGCAGGAAACCAGATTGCTTACATTAATTGAAGGGGTACTTGCTGCGAACATCTTTGATTGGGGATCCCGTGCTTGTGTTGATCTCTATCATAAGGGAACAATTATTGAAATATATAGAATGAGTCGTAACAAGATGCAAAGACCTTGGCGGGTTGGTGTGACATTATAATTTCTCACAATGCCGGGACATAAGTTTTTAATAAATTAACTTTTGGTTTATGTTGGTGCTTTTATGTTCAATGCGTATCCAGGTGGATGATTTTGATGTTTTTAAAGAGAGAATGTTTGGATCTGGCAAAAAGAAATCTCACCCATATAAAAGAGCATTGCTTTTTGTGGACAACTCAGGCGCTGATATTATTCTAGGAATGCTTCCACTTGCAAGGGAATTTCTCAGACGTGGAACTGAAGTATGTTTTTCACTTATTTTTGTTGAGAAAATCAGTTCTGGAAAAAATAGCAAGGATTTTTCCATTGATGATCTATTTCTATCCTATCCATTTTTTGGGAGGGAGTTTATTTTCTTTCCTCTTTGAGGTTTAGAAACTCAATTTATGTGTTATTTTCGGTGAGAAAATTCACTTGAAACTGTGATGCTTGTGGTAGTGGAGGGAAACAGGGACACCACAACTTCCCGATATTTTTTGTTACCAGAAGTGAAACATGCATCCCAGCTAGAGGACATATATTTTTTACCGATAAAAGATGCTTGACAACATGAATTAGCAAATATTTTCGAAGTGGCAGTTACTCAATTCTAAGTGGCAGTTATTCAACTTCAGTAAAAATTTGTCCGATGCATGAATTTTATGCATAAATCTCATAAAACATTATAGCTATTTTCTTAAAAATCACACATGTTCCCAACCACATTGCCAAGAAAAATCTAACTGGTTTTTTTTCTCCAGCCTTGTGCATGTCTAATATTCGATTAATTAATGGCTTCAACTTTTTTAGCGAACACCAACTTTTATACTACAGAATAGATGGAAATTAAATAGCTCCCTGAACTATGACTTTTATATTGCAAAATGCTTGTCTATTTCCTCAGAGACAATACAGTGAAGTTACTTTTTCAGGTTGTCCTGGTTGCCAATACGCTTCCTGCCCTCAATGATGTTACAGCGATGGAGTTGCCTGATATTATTGCTGAGGCTGCAAAGGTCTGTTAACTCTGCACAAGGTTTTTGCAATAGTTGTCCATCAATTAGCGCCTCTGTGGGCCTCCTAGGAAGATGAAAGAATATGGCAAAAATAATTTTGTCACTTTAAAGGGTTCTTTTCATTCCTCTGAATATCAGTTTATTCATTCTATTTTAAATAAATTAACTTTCAAATAAGGAAGAAATATTTTATATACTTGTGATACACACCATAATTTAACAAAACTATGTTTGGTATACTTTAGTTGAGCTGTTAACTATTTTGTCATCAAAGTCAAACAGAAGAAACTGGAGCCAAGGTTACTTGCTTATATCCCATGTGTATTTAATATTTCAGTCTGTGCCCATTATTTTGGTAAGCACCAAGCTGTTGTTACTGTTTTTTGCCCGGGATTACTTGCATTTTAACCGACACTTTGCACGTAAATTCATACTTTTAATTGTCCTCTTAGATGTACTATATAGATCCAGGATCTAGTAAATGGCTAGAATCAGACTAACCATTTGCTTAACAGCATTGCGACATTCTTCGAGGGGCAGCTGAAGCAGGAGGCTTACTTGTGGATGCAATGATCAACTTACAAGATAGTCCTAAAGAAAGATCATCTTCTGTACCTTTGATGGTTGTTGAGAATGGATGTGGCAGTCCTTGCATAGACTTTAGACAAGTAACCTTGGAGTTAGCCGCCGCCGCCAAGGATGCTGATCTGGTATCATTATTTTTTTTCCGGTTGGTCAAATAAGAATTGCAGAAAGTCTTTTGGGATGTATTGATGTGTTTTAATAAAGTTTGATCAATGCATCTTATAACAAACTTCATTATTGTAGTAAATTCCATTTGGTTTTCTTGAGCAGATAATTTTGGAAGGGATGGGGCGAGCTTTGCATACAAACTTCTATGCACGCTTTAAATGTGATGCTCTGAAGGTCAGTTTTTAATTTTTTAAAATCTAATAGATGATATATCATGTGTAGTAGCGTATTTGGACCAGGGATCGAAATATAGCAGGTTATAGCTTTCAATTTACCAAAATCTTCCAGCCCTATAATTTGTATTAAAGATAAAGATCATGTGTTACAAGTTAGATCAATTTTTGGGCCGGTGGGATTATTGGGCTATCATTCAATACAGTTGCTTTATAATAGCAATCGAAACGTCTGGTAGATTAAAATATTTGAGTTGCGCCTTCACGGTTTTACCACCAGCTAAATGCACTATCTTGTACATTTACTTGAACAAGGTCAATATTTGTGCAATGAATTACAGTAAAAAAAACTATTTTTAGCCACCTGTGCTTGTGTTCAATATGCAGCTTGCAATGGTGAAGAATCAGCGCTTGGCAGCCAAACTAATCAAAGGAAATTTATACGACTGTGTCTGCCGATTTGAACCAGCCAGCTGAAAAGCCCGAGTCGTATTGTTTGATCTTTGGATCACTTCATATTCTAAGCATGCTTTTATTGATGATGACTGGTAACTTTATCCGACTCATTTGGAGGACTAGAACAGTAAGCTGTCAGGATGATTTTGAGAAATGTTATTATATATGTTTAATGAAGTAACTAGAAGGCACTCAATTCTTGATACAGCAAGCTCTTGAGATTATACTTGGTCGTATTACCCATGGGGTGGCCAAGAATTAATCCTACTTTTGCTGTTATTTTTCTATAATGGGATCTCGATAAAACCTGAGATGAAGATTGTGTGCAAGTTTCATTGGAAAAATCACTTTATAAATGCCATCGTTTCTTGCAACTTGTTCGTTGGGTGCGTTTAATCCGCCATTTGATTGTGCAAAGTTATTAATATATTTATGTTTAAAAAATTTAATAATTAATTTAAAAAATTTACTCATTTTATATTAACAAAGTTATATGGTAAATTTTATATAGTATATGTAATTAAATAATTAAACTACTAACAAAACTTTAAACTGCAACTTCAGATTAAATTACATGGTACCGATACCCATTTAGTTATTTAGATTTAGATTAATTAATATATTTATCCCATAAATGATCAATAAATGTATCTTATAGTGCCATGGTTTTTTTATTTTATTATAACAAGTAATTTTTACAAATCATATGGGAAAAGTATTTATTAGTGAAATGGGGTAAAATGTTTATTACAAGAGGTGAGTTTAAATAACACGTGGGGTTAATTAACAGTAGAATGACAGTTCTACGCATATTCTTGATACTCAGGCCCGAACATGTACCCAGTGAATACACAGAAAGCCAGCGTAGCACATTCCCTCGACATGACGCTGCTCCAAACATATTCGTACGATGTAATTCCTTCCAATGCAGGAACCACGACCCTTGTGTAGCATATCACCGCAATGCAGTATTGCCTAAACAAACTCCGTTTCTGTGAATTCGACTCCGCCTTCGCGTCACTACCTGCCGTCCGCACTGCCCCTCGCAGGTTCTTGATCGTCCAAACAATTGGGAAGAGCACAGCGCAGCAGCAGACAGTGTCAGCAAGTAAGAACACTTGGTTCCAAACTAACCAATCCGAGCCGTATGGCCTGTTTCTGTCGATCATAAGCTGTGCTGTTTTTGTAACAAACTGCAGGGGAATCACAATAATCAACACCTTCTTCTCCTTACCTTGCAAATCCGGCTTCAAGAATGGCCACCAACTCCCGATCAAAATAATTACGGGGAAGAAAGTGATGTCCTTCAATATACTGAAGACGCAAAACAACACATAACACCACCTGTGGGCGTACCCTGTACTTTTAATGTCAAATTTGTATCCGGCCTCGCACAGCAAATTCAACACTTTCAAAACCACCACGCACAACATTGAAAAATGGATCCCTGAATTCAGAATCTTTTTTTGCGAGATATTGAACCAAATACTTGCCATTGCCAAATAAATCATGGCAAACAGGAGATAAACCCCAGGCGAAGCGGTTTCTCCAGCGGAAAGATAGTCACGGCGATTGGTCTCTCCGGCTCCCAAGTTGTACATCGCGCAGCGCACGTTCATGGAGACCCTCAGGTCAAGGTTACAGTTTACAAAAAGCAGAGTGCACAGACCAGCTTGAGATTCAGTATACAAGAAATCGAATTTTGTGGTAATTGGAAGGTGAAGACTCTGTACGGCTCGGATTCGAGCACGCAGGTGATTTCGGAGTTCTGGATTTGCTGTAGCACCTTCAACCATGCTTCGTGGGTGCAGAGGAAGAAGCCCATCTTGGAAAGGATATCGGAGTCGGGCCTGACTCGAGATCGTGACAAAACGGTGAGGTTGAGCTCCAGCTGACCCCGGTTGCTGAATCCGAACTCGTCCAGCAAAATTATGGGTCGGTCATCGGATCGGATCTCATAGTGGCGAATCTCTCCGGTGGCGAATGAAGCAACGGAGAGGATAGTGAGCAAGACGGGGGGAAGTGGAATCATCATACTGGCGGTTATTTTTAGTTAGAGTAATTTATCTTCTAAAAATGGCATTATTGGGTCAACTCTTAAGAGGAATTGGGACAGAAGGGAAGACGATTGACTTTTGTTCAATTGTGGAGTATATTGAAGGAGTAATAAATTTATTATGTTATTTTGGTATATTGGAAATCAAGCTATAATTGCTTAGTGAATAAGTGTGACTTAACTTCAACAACTCATCACTTATCTTATCATATTCATAATTTTTAACTATTCATGAGTAAATTTTTACATGCATTTACATTTTTTACATTTAATTTACATGCACCGATATTCCTTGTTTTTTTTACATGCACCGCATGAGTAAATTTTTACATGCACTGCATGAATAAATTTTTATGTGCACTACATGAGTCAATTTTTACATGCATCGCATGAATGAATTTTACATGCACCGCATACGTCAATTTTATATGCACCGCATGAGTAATTTTTTATATTTAATTTACATGCATATATATTTTTTGTTTTTTTTACATACACCAACAAAGTCATGTAATACAACTTTGCTGGTGTTTTCATTCAAGTCCAAGATGTTTTGACAATGTACACTCAAGGTCTTGTAAATTTAAATTACAAAATTTTGGTTTCACCTTAATCCAACCTGATAATATAAAAATAAGATCATGTTATCGACACTGGCCCACCCCGATTTTAAATAAAAGCACAAATATCATGATATAAACGAAAGAGGGAGATCTCAAACCAACTATCAGGACAACCAACTATCAGTTGTAAATCTTTCACCCACAAGCGAAAGATCGCAAACCAAACTTTCAATACAAAATTCTCTTTTAATTAGTTTTAACAGCCACACTACACACCCAACCCTATCATATAAATATATGAAAGGACGTAGATTTCAGTTTTGAATAATATGATTCAGTTTTGCACAGATCAGATCAAATATTTCACAAGTCATTCCCAGAATCGATAACATGCGTTTATAGATGTCAAACGGGCCGTGCCGGGCCGTGCCAGGCACGGCCCGTCTCGTCTTTTGGTTGGCCCGGCACGGCCCAATTCAATTTTTCTTTTCACTTTTTTTATTGTTTTTTGTTTAATTTTAATTATATAAATGTAATTGTTGGGTTTTGGAAACCTGAATAATCTTGATTTTGATGTTAACAAAACTTGTTATTGTGTTGCTAACATATTTCATCAAGTGTGCAGTTCATAGATCGTATATAAGAGCTTGATGAATTACAAAGAAGTAGCTTGAAAATATCAAGCTGAACCAAGACTGAAATTCTGGCAGAGCGGATTGTTTCGATCATATCTCATAGCTCGGATATCGAAATGGCGTGCTTCCAAAGAGGTTGAACAGCCAACTCAAAATACTAAAAGTCATATTTCACAACAGATCGGCTAGTTCGAATGTTATCAAGGAGAAAAGACGCCTGCAAGATTGAGTTGTACCGCGAAGAAACAGCAAGCTGTTTCAGCAAGCAACTGTCAGTCTGGTGGGCATAACTCTTAGCTCGTTTATCGGAACGAGACGATTCAGTATGTATTGGAAAGCTAAGACAAATATCTACAAGTCATCATTGAAAGTGAAAGACTGAATCGGACGTTACGATGTCCAAAAGGCTTCTGCAAGTCACGCCATGTGACGCCTGTAAAATCGAGCTGTTTCAGCAAGCAACTGTCAGTCTGTTGGCCATAACTCTTAGCTCGCTTATGGGAACGGAACGATTCAGTATGGGTTGGAAAGATAAGACAAAGATCTACAAGTCCTTTTTGGAAGTGGAAGACTGAATCGGACGTTAAGATGGCCAAAAAACTTCTGCAAGTAACGCCATGTGCTGCTGCATCCAACAAACAGACAGCAGGAGCATCGCCTTGTATTTCAAGCATAACTCTCTCATAAGAACTCGAAATCGAGCGATTCTTGATTCCGTGGAAAGCTAAGAGAAAGGGATACAACTTTCATGTGGATCACTTTACCCAGAAATCAAAGAATGAAGAGTTACAAGCAACAGATCGAAGAGCAAGTTTATCAATCTGTTTTTGTATCAAGCTGATTGTCCAGACTGATCCGGACCAGACTGATCTGCCCTTGCTGATTTGGACCAGACTGATCTGCCTGTGCTGATCTGTCAGACTGATCTACCATGCTGATCCGGCCAGGCTGATCTGCCCAAGCTGATCCGGCCAATCCGGTCCAAAATACATATAGCCAAGAAACCAGAATATGACCGTTGCAAGCTCGGGAATAGTGCAGAACCTTTTCCAACGGGCATGTTCTTGTGTCGAACTTCCATAAACAAATGCTTGTTTATTTATTTTAATTGCATATCTTTAAAATGTCTTTCAAATGTTTAATCGGTTATAGAGCGGGTTATGTCGAGTGTCTTCCGCTCGATTTTGTAATCGAACTCGATATAATCTCTCGGTGCATCATTTCAAGAACACGAGCTATTGAAGCTCAAGTTGGTTGAACTCGGGTGTGGAATGACAACCCACCCCCGAAATCGATCCTGACAGTAATAATATTATAAAAATATAGATTGTCACAATATACTTGTAAAATAAAAATTTATTGACTACAAATTGAAAAACTACAAATTACATTGAACAAAAATAAATAATAAATTGCAAAAGAGTTTAAAAAATATGCTAGTTTTCTTCATTTTCATCCGAAGAAACATCATGTCCTCCCAAACCTTGTAAGCGGCTATCAGCATCCAACAAATCCTTTAAAAGAATACACATCTCCACAGTGTTTGGTTTCATTCTACTTCTTTTTTCATCAATGACTCTTCCACCTGCACTAAAACAAGACTCCGATGGAACTGTGGATATCGGAGGAGTTAGTAGATCACGTGCCATTATGGAAAGTACTGGCCAGAGTCTAGCATTGCCTTTCCACCATGCCAAAACATCAAAAGTTTCTAATTCTTGTTCACTGAAACTTATGATTTGGTTTAGATATAATTGAAGCTCAGTAAATGAAGATGTATTAGAACTAGAACTAGAAGAAGCGGAAGTAGTGTCTTGTCTTCTTCTTAACATTGTCCACACAGAACCCTTACTACTACTAGCATCACTACTACCACTTTCTCTTACTGCAATTGCTCTAGAATTATGTAACGAATCATATAAAGAAAACAAAGCAAACAAACATTTATTAATGCGTTATTTCTCTTGATTAATATTAATATTTTCATAAGCCATGTTGGTATAATAAGATTCTATTATAATTTCTACATCGTATAATTTTAATATAGGATCTAGAATTGATGCCAAACAATTCAACATAGGAATAGTTTTCCCATATTTTTTAAATTTATATTCCATTGGTTCGACAATACCTGTAAAAAACGGATCAGATCTATGTAATTAAAACATTCACTAATTTCATAAATTTTATTCAAAAATATTGAAGAAGTTGGATAATAACAGCCCGAAAATAAATTTGTAGCATCATAAAACGGTTCTAAAAAATTACAAATATTAGAAGCAATTTCCCAATCAGTTTCTTCAATATGAAAATGTTCGGCCATCCTTTCATTAAAAAATAAAGTGATCACATTTCTATAAGGTAAACATGCTTGCAACATTAAATATGTAGAATTCCACCTATTAGGAACATCATAAGGAAAATCTTTATAATTCATACCATGAGAAATACATAAACTTTTGAAGTCTTGTTTTCTAGCAACTGAACCATTAAGAAATTTAAGAGTAATCTTTATTTTTTTCTAAATGAAGCTCAAGTGGTTTCAATCCATCTTGCACACATAAATTTAAAATATGACATGCACAACGAATATGGAAAAGATCACCATTTAAAATTGGTTTCAAATAAGTTTTTAATATAGTAATTGCAGCAGTATTATTAGTTGCATTTTCGAATGAAATAGAGAAGATTTTATTACTAATATTATATTCGTTAGTAACTTGCGTAATGGCATTGGAAATAACTCCACCCGTATGAGGCCAATCAATTTTTGTGAAACCTAAATTTTTTTTATGTAACACCCAGTTATCGTCAATCCAATGTCCTGTAACACAAAGATATGATGCATTGCCAAGATAAGTTGTCCAAATATCACTTGTTAGTCCTACTTTCGATGAAAGATTACCTAAATACATAATTAATTTTGCTTTATATTCATTAACAATTGTGAATGAATCCGATTTAATAGTATTCCTTGAACGTTTATGTTGAGGTTGCAAACCTAAATGAATATAATTAGTGAATTTGGCATCCGCCCCCATTGAAAAAGGTTTCTCCGCCCATACGATGTATTTAGCTAATTCTCTCCTATCTCTTTCAACATTATAAGTGAAAATACCTAAACTTGAACTACTACTACCAGTACCGAATTGTGAAAGAGTAGTTTGGTTACCATCAGTTGGTTCTCTTTCATGTTTAGCCATGTGTCTTAGTAAATGACCTGTACCACCAGAAGAAGCATATGCATAATCTTTTTTACATTTTTTACAAACTGTCATTGATCCCTTTCCCTTAACATTTTCTACATCGAATAGTTGCCATACATTGCTAGTTCTTTTTTTTGAAGTTCTTCTACTTGATGATTGAATATTTGGTGTGCTTTCTTCATTTTCTTGAAATTGATCGATTTCATCATCATAATTCACATTATAAGATGAATCAGCCATTATGTATATAGACTACAATTATCTAATGCAACAAATATAAAAGTTACCAAATATTTGCTATGAGGAGTGTTGGCTTTGTTGCTTGTGCTTGTCTTGGCAAACGTAAGACGAATTTCTTTCTTCTTGTGAACAAATTGAGAGTATAGCGTCTCACGTATATAGAGCTTAGAGATTAAGATGATAAAATGTTTCCTCAACACACACATATATATAACAACCAAAAAAAAAAAATCTTTTTTAAAAAAAGCCTTTGAACGGCTATTTTTCTGACCGTTGGACATTGGCGATCGATCGCCACCCCCTTGTATTAGCTTACTGCCTCTAGGCGATCGATCGCCAACCCCCTGTATTAGCTTACTGCCCCTAGGCGATCGATCGCCATTTATGTGGCGATCGATCGCCTGGTTAAAAAAAAAAAAACAAACAAACAGTGCTGTGATGTGCCGTGCCGTGCCAGCCCACGGGCTGGCATGGCTGGGCCCGGCACGGCCCATATTCCGGGCCGTGCTTGGCACGGCACGGCACTGTAGCAAAACTTGCTGTGCCGTGCCGCTCCGCGTCGTGCCGTGCCCGTGCCGTGCCTCGTGCCGTCCGCTCCGTTTGACATCTCTACAAGCGTTTCAGAATCGAATTAATGCTTATTTTCATTTACACATATGGGTTTTTCGTCTCATCAGTAAGAAAAAATTAGTATATTGTTTAAAAAATAAAAAATAGATTGAATACGATAAAGTGAAGTAATTTTATACATCTCTGAATCAATTTTATTAAAACAGGGTGTTTAGTCATAATAAATCGACTACTTAGATTAGGTTCTAATAAAATGGACTTAGTTGAAAAAGTTTCTTAACAAGTATCTTTAATTGAAAAAAATATATTTTGGGAGATTTAGTTGAAAGATGTTTTGATAAGTGGTACGCATATGTAATTTTCTCTATTTTATTTGACTAAAAATATAAGATTATTGCAAATGGCCATTTATTTATGAAACAATATAACTATGGACCTACTTTTTTGGTAAATTGCACTAAAACTCCCATGTGTTATAATGAAAATAGATATTTTTTTTGCCTTGTTAAGGAAAGATGTTTTTGTCTATTCTTTTAACACATGGGAATTTTTTGCATTTTAACTATTAAATTTTAGTACAAAATTAATCTTTGTTTAAAATACATTAAAATCTTTGTTTTTGAAATTAAATTTTAGAACATAGCTTTCTCAATTTATAAAATTATGCTCCCACGCCTAAACTATATGTGATGATCTTTTCAATTTTTTAAACATTATATTACTCTTAGGATTGGAGTAATTGAAAAAAAGTCGAAAAAAATAATCATTCAGCTCAAAACAATTTAACATAGAAAAATAAAACAAAAAACATAAAAAAAATGAAATAACTGAGGGGAATAAAGCTTGCATTAACATGTATTTATCGTACTCAAACCTTCAACTTTCCCAATTCACACCTAGTAATTAAAGTCAATTAAAACTGCTAACATAAGACAAAAAGAAAATGAAATCTTAAGCCTACATTCATTGCCATTTAATAAATGCAACAAGATGGAGAAAAGACCAAGGAAAAACTGATCACGTAGGCAATCAACAACTATATTAACTTAATAATCTATGGTAATTAGTTAAACAATTAATTAGACTAATGGATTTGAAGATCCATATGCATTCATCAATCCAGTCCAGGATCCAATCCCACCAAGATAACCAATCCCTGCATCAGAATTACATGCTGCAGCTTGCTGATGATTATCATGATATTCAAGTGATAAAATATTACTGGACGACGTGTTTGGCTTCATATCCACCTCAATATTTTGATGATGATAGCTTTCAAGAATTGTTCCATTGCCCGGATTGTTAATCCCATTCTGATGATGATCAAAAGACGGGATTATTTCATATGGAGAGCAAATGCCATGAAAGTTGCCATTATTCCCACCCAACAAATCATCTCTCCCCAAAAGGCTTTCATATTTGTTCTGCATAAAGTCGATTTGAGCGGGATTTTCTATCCAAAAACTAGGGTTTGTAGCATTATAGTTACTGCTAAAAAGCCCATTTGGAAGGAGTGACGAGAAGTGGATTTGGTCATGAGGAAAAGCAAGCTGAAGCTCAGTGGAACTGTTAATCTGGTTATGAATATAATTTAATCCACTGAAGTCTTGTTGGCCGTTAACGTGAAAATCAGATACCGGTACAGACGACTGAATGTCAGTGTCTGAAGATGGTTTCTTGGGATTAGAGGAGACTTTCTTGTTTTTCCGGCAGCCTCCGCCGACCGGAATGTTGCGGAGGGTGCCCCCTTTTGTCCAGTAACGGCGGCAGGTTTTGCAGAAGTATCTTGGCTGAGAAAGACTGTAATTGTTGTAGTAGCAGAATTTGGTGTGTGTGGATTCACATCTCGGGCATTTTAGTGCTTGTTCATGTTGGGGACGAATGAGTCTCCTCTCCATCAGAGGCCTGGAACATGCGAGTATGTCTTCTTGATCAGATGGTGGTGTGATTGGTGAAGAATCCAGTCCTGGATTCTCCTCGGAAATTGTTCCCTGGAAAATCAAGAAAGTACATGTTTTAGTGCAAGATTGGTCAGATGACGTATGTAAGCTAGAAAGATATAGTGTTTAGCATGTTTGAAGGACATTTAATATTTGAAACTAATTATAAGATTTGGCCCGAATTTGAACATATTCAAGAGTTTTTTTTTTCTTTTGGCATGGAGGGAGTGGTTAAAGATTTTTTCGCATGCTGTATGACTCGAACACAAGTATCTCCTAAAGAGAAGTAAACTTTTACCAAAAGGGCTAAACTCGAAACTTTAATATTCAAGATCATTTTAGTTGAATTTGAGCATATACTATTTTGTTGATAGTTTTAGAATGTTCAGCAATTTTAGAGCTTTTCTTCGGTTCAAGTTTAAACTTAAACAAAATACTTTCCGAATTCCGAACCTAGCTCAACCTCAATATGATTATCCATGACTAAACAAACTTAGTAGGAAAATAACATTTTTAAAAATGCATGCCATTGGCAAAACACATGCATACATACTCCAACTACATTGTTTGAACATGATTACCTGATGCAACCAGTCTGAGGAATCCATGCAAACTTGAAGAGAAGTCAATCCCATTAATCTCACTTTTAACCACCAATATTCAAGAAAGTTTAACAATCCTTCTACTAAAATCACAGAACTTACAAATTGTATCAAGTAATTTGGAGGTGAGTGAGGAGAATTGTGGGAGATTTGGTAGTGAATAAGAAGGAAGAAAAGGAGTGTATAGTGAGGTGACATGTGAGAATTTTTGGGGCCAAGATAAAGGGCAGAGAGCAGACACAAATCAGCCTATAGAAACCGAAAGTGAACTCCATCTGTGCCCCACTGTTCTCTATTCGCAAGCAAAGGATCAATTCTTCTATGGCCCCACACATTGCATGCAGTTTGAATACAATTGTAGGGTCTTCGTTTTTGTTTTTTGGAGTTATTATTCAATTTTGTGTGTATAAAGTTTGAATATGGTGATACTATTTGTAGATTTTATTTGAATTTCTGTTTCTTCTATGTTTTTATATTGTTAATATATTTTATATGTAGGTGAAGATTCGATCGTGTTATGAAATCATTGTTTTCCCATTACAAGATTTGGGTCGAACATTTGGATGTGCTTGGCCATTAGTTGATCTTAATTTTTAATCCAAGTTGGCTAAAAATATATAATCTTGGCTACAGGGGCGAAGAACTAGAATTTTGTTTAGTGGGGCAAAAATAATAACATAAAAGATTAGAGGGAAAAATAATTTAGAGGGTTAAAATATAAATTTAAGGTTAACAAATTGCAATTTTCGAGGAGTAAAATGTAATTTTTTCAGGTAATAAATTTTTTTAAATGTCTTCCTTCTGATGATGGATGCTCGTATTTATAATGTCATTTTCCAGAGTACTTCACTTGTGAGTTCCGGACCATGATCTGCCCACGATCTGCGTATAACTCTCTGCAACTATCATTTGGCTTTATCTTGATCCGCCAACGAGAGTTTGGCTCTCCGTAATAGTCGCCAAGCACTAAAACACGTACACTCTCCGTAAAATGCAATTATAATTATACATTAATAATTACTTGAGAGCTTTTATGAACCACTTTAAATGATCACACATTAATGTTTCTTTGGAGTAGAGGCATACGCAACTTGTACAAAATCTTTTACAAAAACTACATGTAAATTATAATAGAGGAACTCCCTTTATACAAGATGCAATTTCTTAATCATTAAATTTGATGATTTTCATTTCTTTTTTGAAAATCATTTATTAAGTAAAATTACAGATTTATGTTCAAAACTACCCTCTCATTTAAATATAAAAATAAGGGGTTTGTTTGATGTCACCCTTAAGGATAATGCTCTTGGAGTGACATCCAGCGAGACATGATGTTTTTCTTTATATTTTATTTAAAAAATACGCAATTTTTCGCACGATGTCACCCCAAGGATGCATCAAAAAACCAAAATAAGGTGACACTACTAAATCATGCACTTTTTTCCCCTTTCAACTCTAACCTCCCAAGGGTAATCCATTGCATTGGATACTTGGAACTCCAAATAAGAATTGATGAATCAAATGCCTTGAAAAAGTGAAATATTCAGAACCCTTTAAGTTTCAGTGTACTAGCAATCTCTTCACCACCAAACAAATTTCATATATAACAAACTAAAGATCGGAAATACACAAAGATTTCTCTACTTTTACCTCGTCTAGTTTATGGGTATTCACTTCTATTTTTCACTCAATCACGAGGTCACTCATTATTCAAAGTTATTCTTTTTTTGCCACAGGGAAGGTATTCATTACGGAAATTTTTTATTTGAACCCGGTATTTACAAACACAACCATACATAAATATGTATGTATATATATGCATATGTTTATTGTGTGATGGTGTTTATAAACATTGGGTCCACATAAGAATGACTCATTCATTACTATATGATGATAAATTTTTTTTTTTAAAGTTAAATCAAAGTACAACCTATGCAGTAAATGCATCATAACCATATGATTAAATTGTCAGAATTGAATTAAGTACTTTATGATGTAATTGTTCAATCATACAAGTTTGATGCACAATAATGTATTGCATTGACGAAACTCGAATTTTGGACGTAATTACAAATAAAAATTTAGGAGATCAAATAAAATATGGAGGGCAAAGAATTTAAGAGGTCAAATATAATTTTAGGGGGATAAAATATAATTTTTAGGAGCAAATAACAATTTTTGGGGTAAATACAATTTTTTCTATAAAAAAAAAACATTTTTTTTACAATGGGGTCACTTGCCCCTCCTCCCATCACACGAACCAATTGGTTACTTGATGTTTAAACTTCTTGCATTTTACTCAAAACTTGAATTGCCTAATTAATTGGTCCGCCATGAATTCGATAAAAGCAATTCCAAAGCACAAATTTCAGTTTGGGTTCGTTAGCAAACTCATTAGAAGCTAATTGTACATAGTTAATTATTAATTAATTTTTTTGATATAAAGTTGAAAATAACTTTTTTTTTTTATATAGAAAAACAGTAGTACTGCAGATTTCAAAATTTGAAATAAAAGATATATATTCTCCATTTACAGTCCCTGGAGTGAAGATGAAGCCCAGATAAGGATCTTGGCGATGAAGCCAGGTTTTTTTTTTTTTTAAATGAAAGGAAATAAAATATTCTACCTTTCTTCTCGTGCAAGGCTGTCCTTGCAAACGAAGTAAGAAAAGACGCATAACATGAATTGCACTCATTCCAAGAATTGTTTATCAGTGTGTGTGTGTGTGTGTGAATATTGGCTTATGCATGTGACCCAAATGGTGCTAAGGGCCACCATTGAAGGTCCCTCGATTGATGCTAAAGAGTAATTTAATTAAATATAATGGATAAAGCTTTTTTTAATTACTTTCATTATTCAAATTTTGAAGGTTACCCACCATCAAATTGACCTGCCGTGTCGGGAATAAAAATCGATTAACTCGGCTGCCTCCTTAATCTTGAGATCGTAAAAATTCAATAATGCCTCAATGATGCTCATATGATATATAGTATCATATCTTCCAATTGAGTAAATATTAAATCAGAACGTGAGAACATAAAATACTGAGATTTTGAGACGATGACTAATGATGACTGGAGAATAACGAGGATGATGAGACATTACACTGGAACCAAGTATACATAATACATATGATGATTAATATGTATTTCTAACATAGAAAAAACATATGATGATCCCCAATTAATATTCATTTTAAGACGAGTACCTAATCCAAGATTTTAATTAAGGATGGCAATAGGACGGGTCTAAAGCCGGATTCGTATTAAACTCGTCACTATGGGACAGGTCTAAACCCAGTCAAATAGGTCTCGGGGCAGGTTTGGATTCTGGTGGCGGGCGTGGCGGGTCCTGGTTTAGCGAAACCCGCCCAGTATAAATATTAATTTTAATTTAATTATTTTTTATTTTATCAATATATCTCATTCTCATTTATGTCCTAAATGTTAGCCATAATTTCAGTCTCATGAAGAAAAAAATGTAGATTTTGCTAGTTTAGGTGTTATTGAGCATATGCTTGTAGTGAGTATGATAGTTTATGTCATTTTTATGTTAAAAAATATATTGAGCTTGGCCATCTAAAATCTTATGTGACGGGACGGGGGGCGGGGGGTAAAATCCGCCTGGTTCGCGGTTTGGTGCGAGGCGTGGTTGGGTCGATCTTTTTTTTTTCTTGTGGCGGGTGGGTCTTGAGTTTGGCCAAATTCATCCAGACCCGCCTCATTGCCATACACCTAATTTCAATAAGGAATTGTCCCAATTGTTTGTTTCATTTGAAAATTACCAGAATTTTATCATTGTGAGTATACCACTAAGTTATTTATTTGACAAAATCTAGCCAATGAGACAAAATCTACCATTTAAAATGTCTATTATTTATATAAAAAAGTATAATAATAATAATAATAAAAAAGAAGACAAAACTAGCTAGCTGTGAATGAATTAATGCATGCGCATGCGCAATCATGAAATTAACGTCTGCTTATTCCTTTGAAAAATGAAATAAAATATAAGTTCATGCATCATCTTGTGTATGACCAAATAATATTGTTCATAAAATTGACAAATCTCGGAGGGTCGGTGGACATGTTCTTGTTATTGTGTGCTAATAATATAATATTGGTATGCTAGGTAGGTAGGTAGCTATTGGGATGCCATTTAATAATTTTGACAAGAATTAATGAGAAAGATGTTTAACAAAACTATCTACAAAAGTATTCGAGAGTTAGGTTGATGCTGTTTTTAAAGATAATAACGTTAAGTTGAAGATATCCCAAAAGGTCATCGTCATCATTTGTCATCTACGTGGAATGTACTAAAGATAACAATTTTAAAATTACATATTTGAGATTAAAAAAAACAAATTACGTATTTGAGATAATATGTTATGTAAGATAAGATTTGGATCCAATATTATTGATTGACTACGGTTTTCGGCTGAAAACAAAATTAGAAATAATGATGACAAAGGACAAGCCAACAAGGTGTTCGTCGGCTTGTCGCCTCATGTGATTGAGCTTCTCTGTACTTCGTTTGTCCTATAATATGAGCTGGCAAATCTTTTTTCCAAATTTTTCGTAAATTTTAAATCACTTTTTATACTGCATATTCATATCCCATAAGAAATATAAATCAAGTTTTATACAGAAATACTACATGTGGTGGCATCAGCTTAATTTGATCCATTCCATAAGAATAATAATACAATTAGACAATATGATTTATGTAGCGACATCCGGGGACGCATGCACATATTGGGAACTCGGGTCATATTGTCGACCTCCCAACGTGGCCGACCTCTTGGCACATGGCGGACCTCTTGTCATATTACCGACCTCCCGCATATACCCGACCTGGCGTGTGTGGCCGACCTTATGCTTCTATGAGCCACGATATGATATTGTATGGGCGACCTGAGCTCATCAGCTGCGAGCGAGATCTCCAGCGAGATTTTCGGGATTCAATCTTATCACAGTTTTAGGAGATCTAATAGATCTTATCGAATCTTATCAGATATTCTCAGTATCTTACAGATTCAAATAAATATGGAAAGTAACATAGCTATATGGTAACTCTCCCTCTATGAATACCAGGTTTGGGGCACCAATTCATTCATTCATAATGCTCTCGCTTACTTTACAACATACATCTTCCCTTATTCTCTCACCTGACTTGTCCATCGGATGGATACGACGGAAAACCTTTCGGCCCCTTCTCACGGTTGCTTCGTGCTTTTAGGTCATCTCAGAGGCTACTTACCACCACAATCATCGTTATTTTGAGTATTGGGGAAGAAAGAGATGTGAACCCCCTCCCTATTGATAGTAGCATGCCATCTTTTGGTGATATCAAAAATAAATCCATAAAACTACATTCTTTCAAGTTAATCGAGCACAAACTTGTGTAATTCGATTAAATGCCAGCTAAAAAGTGTCATGATATATATATATATATATATATATATATATATATATACATAAAAGAAATTAAATTGGATAAATAAGAACACCCATTTTTCTCAACAAATCATAAAAGCCCCTCACTACATTACTGACAAAGTATTCATTCTTTAACAGTAATCTTCTACATTAAAATTTCATTCATTGAAGATTAGTATATTTAAATTATTCAAAGCAAGAAACTGACATTTTTCACTTAGTTATAATAATATTTTTGTCAAAAAACCAACATAGTATACAACACGAAGCGAGTGAATGAGGAGAGAAAAAAGAGAAGGGCGGACGCCCGTTAATGGGGGAAGCGTGAGGAGAAGGTGAATGCGTTCTTTTTTTCATTTCTTTTTTCTTTTTTCCCATGGAAGAGGGGAGCGATACGGGTTATTTAATTAAATAACCATAATAAAATAAACAATTTCAAAAATAACCTGAAAAATTTGTTAATTTAAAAAGTAACCTTACCCGCCAACTGAGTTGGCGGGTCCGATAGGTGACGCCAACTGAGTTGGCGTGACCATAATAAATATTGGTCACGCCAACTCAGTTGGCGTGAACAACGTTGAATAGTAGTCACGCCAACTGAGTTGGCGTGACCTTTGTTTTATAGGGTCACGCCAACTGAGTTGGCGTGACATTATTATAATAGTCCCGCCAACTGAGTTGGCGGCACTAAATGTGCTATAAATAAAACCCTCCGCCTCTTATTTCTCCCACCAATTCACAAGTCACTTTTAATATTTTTATTATATGATAAAATTCTGATTATGCTCTGTAGTTGCAGCTTTAGCTGACCTTCTACATCATAAAAGATTTTATTAGCTACTAGTAATAGTTTTCTATAGTTATCAAAATATGTCTATTCAAGTTTTATTTTATTGGGGGGGTAATATTATACAAGATTCTGAGTTCGTCCGATATGATCGTGGTCCATCAAGAGGTACAACTGTACGGCGTACAATTAATTTTCTACAATTATTAGATAAAATATATGATATCACTAGGTTCGATCGCAACCAGTTTCTTTTGAAATTATATGCTAGGCATATGTTCAAAGATTTTTCGGGGTTACGTCCGACTATTTTACCCATAGATGATGATTACAATTTAGCATGGCTACTTGATTCAGAACAGGGTCATAGTTGCTTGTAATTTTATATACAAGCAGAACCAAGGAATTATGATTATATTCCAGAAATGCCAATGAGTGGCAGTTTTTCAGAAGGATTGACGACATCTGTTATTCAAGAGACGTATGTTGCTCGACATCAAGCTGAGGGTTCATATAGTGGTAGAGACCGAGATGATCATCCAGTAGATGTTGATAATGTTGCCGATGAGCCACGAGCAGACAGTTTTGCTGATTTTGGTGATCAAATTAATTCTGAACCAGATGGGATTCCATCTGATGATGAGACTGATGCTGATGATGATGAAGTTGATATTGGTGTGATGGCAGAAGCAGTTGAAAACCAAGAGGAGGGGGCACCAACCATGACAAATGATCATAATCTTTATCCAACAATCCCATTCTTTTCCATGACACATCCAGAAGTTTTTGGAGATTCGATTGACAATCCAACAGGCCGTTGGGGGAGTTTTTATGATTACTCCAAAGGTGAAATCCATCGCAACATTGTCTTCAAAGATAAATTTCATCTACAGGCAGCTGTGAAGGATTATTCAGTACGTGTTGCAAAACGTGAGTACCACGTTGTTAAGAGTACAAAAACATTGTGGAAAGTAATATGCAAACACGGTACAGAGGATATACCTTGCAGATGGTACCTGCGTGCATGTTTGGATAAAAAAGTTGGGTTATTCAAAATAACCAAATATGGTGGTCCTCACACTTGTCTGCTGAGTGAGCTGTCGCTTGATCATTCGAACTTGGATAAGAATATGACTGCTAGCTTGTTATTGGGAATCGTTCGTCGTGATCCAGCTTATGAAATCAAGTATGTGATCCAAACAGTGAAAGATAAGTATGGCTTTGAAATATCATATGCAAAAGGCTGGCATAGTTTGAAACGTGCAATACGGAACGTGTATGGAACCTGTGAGAGCTCGGTCAATAAATTACCTTTCTATATGGGAGCTTTGAAAAAATGGAACTCAGGCACAGTCGTGGAGTGGGATCATCTTGATAATGCAAGACCAAGAGAAAAAACTTTGAGTTATGTTTTCTGGGCCTTCCAACCGTGTATAGATGGTTTCCGCCACTGTCGTCAAGTTATTACAGTGGATAGCACACATCTGTATGTAAAATATCAGCATAAGATGTTGATTGTTGTCTCCATGGACGCGAATAATCAAGTGTTACCGCTGACATTTTCAATTGTCGATGAAGAGAACTTTTTGTCATGGAAATGGTTCTTGGAGATGGTTAGCAAACACATTATTGGAGAATCTGGCGGCGTGTGTTTGATTTCTGATCGACATCCGGGCCTTATTGCAGCAGCCGACTGTATCCCCGACTTTAAACCCCCTGTGGAGTGCATCGATTTTGTTTGAGACATCTTTGCTCAAACTTTAATAGTCGTTTCGAAAACGTGCACTTGAAAGACTTGTGTTGGAAAGCGGGATCAGAAAACCAGCTGATAAAATTTGAGCGTACGATGGAAGAGATCAAAACCATTGAACCAAGGGCTTTTGATTACCTGAATCGGATTGACAAGTCTCAGTGGACACTTGCTCATGATGAAGGATGGTGTTGTGGTATCCTAACAACAAATATGTCGGAGTGCATAAATGGAGTAATGAAAGGTGCACGCCGCCTTCCAATCACTGCCATTGTACAATTAACATTCGATCGTTGTGTGAATTATTTTCTCGAGCTAGTGAAAAAAGCGGATAGAATGATCCAAAATAATCAAGAATGGCCGGATTATGCTTTTGAAAAATATGCTCGGGCTGATCTTCACTCCATTCATCATGAAGTTCAGATGTTTGATCGAAGGCATCTAACAGCCTCAGTTATCACAAGGATGCAAGTTGGACGTGTGGGTAATACTCATGTTGTGAAGCTCAAATCAAGGGAATGTTCTTGTGGGAAGTGGAAAGAATTTGGGATTCCTTGCTCACATGTGATACAAGTATGTCGAGCTTATGGCATAAACGCAAAAACATTTGTCAAGGAGTATTATAATATGCAAGAATATTGGAGCACATATCAAGGTCAATTTGAGCCATTATGGGGAGAGCAGTATTGGGAAACCCCGTCATTCGAACTGTATCACAATTCCACCTTGCGTACTATAAGAAGACGAGGTCGAGACCGAACAACACGCATGCAAAATGAGATGGATTGGCCTGAAGCCCGGGCAAGACGACATATGGCATCGAGTTCCCAAAAATAGCTGCTCGGATTTCTCACACGCAAGGGCCGATCAATATCACCTGCCCATACATCTTCAGAACGATGACATGACTGCAATGACAACAGATGATCATCGATTGGGCCTGGTACGGTCATCGGATCCATCCTATTATATGAAATAAAAAATATATTAGTACATATAGACAACAACATAAAGTAAACAAAATAATTTAAAATTGATAAAACATGACGAAGCATAGCAGCCACCGCCGACAACCACAAGCCATCAGCAACCGGCGGCGGCGGCAGGCGGCAGGCGGCGGCGGACGGCAGCGACAAAACTGCGATAGAAATTAATACACGGCGACAGGATTTTTACCTCTAAATTCTGAAACTATGAAGTGAATGGAAGCAAAATGAGAAAAAAAACGATTGTAGCTTGGAGGTTGCCGATGAACAAATATACTGTAAGTTGGAGGTTGCCGAAGAAGAAGGGGGGGCGGGCAAATTTATAACACCAAGTCACGCCAACTCAGTTGGCGTGACCAATAATTGGTCACACCAACTGAGTTGGCGTGACCTGTGATATTAATTGGTCACGCCAACTCAGTTGGCGTGACCAATTATTCAAGCCCACTTGCAGAATAGCTGGAACCAGTTGGCGTGAAATAATGGTCACGCCAACTGAGTTGGCGTGACCATTATTTTACAATGGTCACGCCAACTGAGTTGGCGTGACCAATATTTATTATGGTCACGCCAACTCAGTTGGCGTCACCTCTTGGACCCGCCAACTGAGTTGGCGGGTAAGGTTACTTTTTAAATTAACAAATTTTTCAGGTTATTTTTGAAATTGTTTATTTTATTAGGGTTATTTAATTAAATAACCCGGAGCGATACCCTTCAAATATGGCAAGGGTAAATTTTATTTTCTTTTATTTTTCATTTTTAAATTATTAAATTATGGTTTATTTAGCCTTAATAATGTAATATACAAAATATTTTTTTCAATAATTAATTTTTCTTTTATTTTTTTAGGGATAATTACAAGGAGGTACCAATTAGAAAACATTAATTCAACTAAGTCTAGGCAAAAAAAACTTCCCTTAAAAGTCCACATTATTCACATAGGTCTATTTTTAAAACTTGTAATTGATTATGTAGTTTTTCCTTACAAAAATTCCACTCTCACCCATCTCTCAAACTTATTCTTCATTCTCTTCGCCAACTGCACCTTCCTCCTGTGTCGTAGCTCCTCTGCCACCTCTATCGGCAGAGCAGGCCTCGTCAACAGAGGCGTGAAGCTCTCATACGTCGCCACATGCGGTGGTTGTGTGCCGCCCCCATTAGCAGACGCAGACGCAGCCTTAACGAGGTGCGAAGCTCTCTGTTCATTAAAAGAAAATTAAAACTGGAATAATGATCTGAACAGACAAAAAATGGAGAAATTGAGCTTGTAATTTTTCATTTTTAGACAAACGAATAGGTGGTCGCCACCTTGGTCTTCTCTCTCTTCGCTGCCATGGGTTCTTCGATACACTGGTCCCCATATTTACGATACAATACGCTATGTGAATCTTTTTCTTCCTAAAAAAAAAATTTGTCTGCGCTTTGAGTTTTGAGCAATGGAGGATTTCAGGATTTGAGCAAAAATGGATGATGTGTAGAATGGTGCACGCATGCAAAACTTGACAATCGTGCATCATGGGTAAAAATCGTGCATCATGGGAACATGGTTTTACGTTAAAAAAATTCAGAATTTTTGGGAACAACATCGTGCAGCACTTGACAAAATTTTCAGAAATTTGGGGGCAAAAAAATCGTGTATCATGGGTAAAAAATCGTGCATCATGGGAAGTTTGGTGCACGGTTAATGTTCAAAAAATTCAGATTTGTTAGGGGCAAAATCGTGCAGCACTCGACAATTTGAAGAAATTTTGGGGCAAAAAATCGCTTCATCATGGGTAAAAATTCTGAAAATTTCATATATTTGGTACACGATTTTCGTCCCAAAAATTATGTAATTCTAAAATTTTGGACATGTGATGCACGATACCAAAATTTCTGAATTTTTGGTACATGTACTACAGTAACCCTGTGCACGTGCTATAGTACCCCTATGCACGTGTTACAGTAACCCTTGTGCATATGCTACAGTAACCGCGTGAGGATTAGGAAAAAGACCTACATGAATTAAATTTTTTTTAGTGGATTATAATGATTTTTATTTTCAACTGGTACTGGGATGTAATTGTCGTTTTTTTACGATGTAAAGTCAGTTATAAATTTAGAGAACGGTTTTTAAGAATAAAACTTAACATGTACGTTTAGTTTAAATTTTCTATACAATATCCAATTTTTTTTATATATATTGAAATATTTTATATAAAAATATAAAAATAATTATGGTTGTATTAAAAATAATGTGTATTATCTTATCAATACTTTTTTTAATATATACGTATGTACGTATATATGGACGACAAGGCTTTCTTCTATTCAAGATAGAGGTGATTGGTTCTGGTTTCCAATTTTTAGCCCAACTTAGTTAACATGAATTAACCCGACCACATTAAAATAGCCGAGTCCATAGATCTTTTTCATTTTTTTTAGCTTAGTATTCTAAAGTAGGATCGTTGTCACTATATATTTGAAACACGTATAGAACTAAACTAAAACTCTGTTTCAACACACGTAACTTTCTAGTTGATCCTACTCTTACATGGATAATTATAGGAATGTCAACGGGGCGGGTATGGGATGGGTTTGGCCAATCCCAGGACCCGCCACGCTACACATAAAATCCGGACCCGCCCCGCCCCGCTTAGACCCGTGAACCCGACGGGTTTACCCGCCCCGCCCCGATTCCAAATATTTTTTTTTATTTTTATTTTTAAAAAATTAGCTAGAAATAAATTTTGAAACACAAAATTTGATTTTGTGATTAAATTTCATGTTTCTCTAGTAAATATTTATAATAAGCATTGTAAAACTATCTTTAAGCTACTAAATATTTATTAATTTGCTCTTATTTCCTTCAAAATGTCCAACTTCTTTAACATGAACACATGAAAACTTCTTTAACATGAACACATGAATTTTGATATAAAATTAAATAATGACACTTTATTGTTCAATCAAAGAAGTAAAATGTATAATCAATATCAATCCCAGGACCTGCCCCGCCCCGCTTCCAAACCCGATTGAAGCGGGTCCGGTCCACCCCGACGGGGCGGGTTCATTGTGTGTCTGAGTCTAGACCTGTCCCTTTGCCATCCCTAGATAATTAACGAGGCTTCCTCCACCCAAAAACGTTGATAATAAGGATAATATAAAACATGCCTTGTTTTTGGTAATTTTACCCACCTCAACGATGTTATACTCAGATTGATAGATTGGAAATCCATCTTTAACTAATTCAAGTGAATTTCAAATCCACTCTAACAATTAATGCATTTGGTTAAAGTACTTTGAAATTGTTATTGGTCAAACATTTTTTTTGATAAAGCTAAACAAATGTCAGAAATTAAAATATATATGTGCAGTTAACTATTATCTATCAGCTTATCAATATAAAAACATCCTACCGGCTACTAAGTACTTAATGAATTGGGATTCTTCAGAATACTCGTATCTCTGTTTTCAAGCAACATTTAGATGTTTTTCCTTGTTAAATAATTGAATGCAAAGACATAAAGTGTACAAAAATAACCAATATAAAAATTTATATACACTCGAAGATCCGATCTTTTTACTAATGTTTTATTCCGCTTTGAAGAAATTCATTAAATAATCTTTTAACATTATCATCCATAGCTATGCAACATTTATGCGCTATGTTCAGCTACCTAGCATGTTTCGACCCTCGAGACCAACAAGTGGTAGTACATCTATTCATATTTGTCCAAACTTGTCTTTCAAAGACCCAGTTCTATAGTAGGCTTTTTAGGTGTCTTTGTAAAATATCTTGTTAATGTTCTCCTTCGTTTGTTTTGTTAGACAAAGTAATTATAAAATCAGAAAAGATTATTACGTTTTCCCCGTCCCAGTTCTGTAATTTTTCATTATGCCGAACCTTTTTTCCTCTGTGCGAAGTTTGTTGATTGAGACCAAGTTAACTTTGTTTGCAAGTTTCTGAATTTCTTCTAAGTCGGTCACCTGGTCAGGAAGAATAGGAGTTTAACTTGTTTTCTAATTCAGTAATCAATGGGTGACTACTCTGAAAGATGGAAAGTTTTGGCTCAGAATACGGCCACAACACCGGCAATCTTTGTTCCTTATAGTTCAAATGAAGAAAACTTGTATGCTGTTAGTAATCTTGATGAGCTAGATCAGGAAGATTATGCACCTTCTGATTGCGAGAGCGGGATTTCCGGGGCCCAAAATGTTCAAGAATTTCGGTTATCTAGTAAGGGATTGATAAGAATGGATGAAGGTGACAAGATTTATGAGACTATCAAGAAAAAGGTGGTTTCTAGTTTCAGTTCTTGTGGCTTTAATACTCAAGTTGAGACCATTCAGAGGAATTGATACCCGCTAGAAGATACCACCTGACGAGCCGACCTAGCTCCAAGGCATGTTACTCGTCATTCTTCGGCGAGAGCTCGCCTACCCGTCCGAGCTCTTTTGCGAGGCCCGACCTGTTTGGCCGACCTGTTCCGACTTACCTGTTTGCCGTCACTAACTCGCCATGAGACCTCTTTTGAGAGACCGAGCTGATAGGCCGAGCTCTCCTCATTTCCCATGTTGCTACCGGCTCTCAGCAAGGAAACCAGTCCCCCAAGAGATCTAGTCCTAGATATGCGGAGCAATATCCGGGATTCGATTGTGTTATCAGGATCTTGACATATCTGGGTAAGATTTGGATAAACATGGAAAGAGTCCTTGTTGCAAGACCACTCTTAGGTCTCCGCCTATAAATACCAGGTTTGGAGTATTGATTAAGGACTAATGTTATAATTGCTTTCACTTACAGCATATATTCTCTTCATATTCTCTCGCCTGACTTGAGCGTCGGAGGGGACCCGCCGGAATAACTTCCGGCCCCTTCTCACACTTGCTTCGTATTTTCAGGTCATTGCAGAGGATATTTGCTAATACCTAGGCTGTTATATTGAGTGTTGAAGAAAGAGAGGTGAACCCCCTCTCTATTGATATCAGAGCAAGTCATCGCAAATTTAGGTGATATCAATTGGCGCCGTCTGTGGGAAATATTTACTGAATTGAAGACGTTGATATGGCTGGACGACGTGGACGTGGGCGTGGAGTCAGGAGGAATCAGGAAGAAAGATTAAATCCCAGTGTGGAAAATCAAGATGTTCCTCCACAGCAGGAAGATCAGGCACCTCCATCTGTTATGAAGGTGGGAGATATGACTATGGAGCAACTGGCACAATTCATCAGTCAGACCATGCAAAATACTCTTTTCCAACAACAGGTTCCGCCACCAACGGAATCTAATCAACCTCCACCGCCTTCTCAAACAAATCAGGCGCCTTCGCCTGTTCAGCCAGAACAGGTCCGTGAAACAATAGGGTAGCCAGTGCGGTGGTAGATACACAAGTAGAGCCTCCGCTAATAGATCCAATGGAGGCTGTATGGGGAGAGATAAGGCGATTGGGTCAGCATCTTGGTGGCAGAGCTCCAGTGGCTAGGAGAGAAAGCCCATTCTCCCTAATTATTCTAAAAGAGGAACTCCCGCCAAATTTCAGACAACCTGCAGTGGGAGAATATGATGGAAGCACAGACCCTGAAGAGCATCTTGGAAGATTTGAGAATGCTGCTCTGTTGCATAGGTATTCTGATGGGATCAAATGCCGTGTTTTCCTTACCACCTTGGTTAGATCGGCGCAACAGTGGTTTAATTTACTTAAACCAAACACTGTAAGCTGCTTTGAGGAGTTCAGGTCGGCCTTTCTAAACCAGTATGCCAGCAGTAAGAGGTATCAAAAAACTTCTTTGAGCCTGTTCACTACCAAGCAGAATGAGCAGGAGTCCTTGAGGGAGTTCGTACAACGCTTTAACGGGGTAGCCTTAGAGGTCCCCACTGCAACGATGGATGTCCTTATTAATGCCTTTACACAGGGGCTTAAGGCAGGAGAGTTCTTTAAATCCCTGGTAAAGAAAACTCCTAGAAGTTATGACGAACTTCTGGGAAGAGCTGAAAAGTATATCAATCTAGAAGATGCTCAGAGACAGAGAAGGGTTGATCTGCGGCCATCAGACAAGAAGGATAAGTTAGAGTTAAGTAAGAAAAGAACTGTTGACAGGGCTGATGAAAGTGGTCGAACTAGAAGTCAATTTGCATCACGCATACCTCTATCCATGAGCTTGGAAAGAGCTATGGAAATATGTGATGATAGAAAGAAACTAGAAAGACCCAGGAGGTTGGATAATGGATCCCGTACTCCTATTTCTGATAAGTATTGTGAATTCCATAGAGAGTACGGTCATATAACGAATGAGTGCCAGAAGCTTGAAGATGAGGTAGAAAGAATCATCAGAAGAGACTCTGAAATAAAAACTCTGCTAACAAGGAAGCAGGAACCTTCTCAGAAAGGACAGGGTAGAAGCCGGTACCCGAGGAAAAAAGAAGAGAAAAGACACCATATAGGGGCCGAACCAGGTCCCGTGAAAGGGGGTATCGCTCCTAAAGAAACAGATAATCAAAGGAGAAGGGTCGAACAGGTGGATAATAATCCTACCCGAGGAACTATTAATATGATCTCAGGGGGACCCACGGATGGAGACTCGGGCAGAGCTCGGAAAAGTCATGGTAGAAGAATGGAAACTTTCGAAGTATCAGAAGAGTTAATTGAAAGGGATGAGCCGGTCATTAGCTTCGGACCTAGTGATCTGAGAGGAGTTGCAACTCCACACAATGATGCCCTAGTCGTGACCGTAACCATAGCTAATTATGACGTAGCAAGGATCTTCATTGATACTGGGAGCTCAGTCAATGTCTTATTTAAAGATACTTTAGAAAAGATGCAGATAGAGGGGTCAAAATATGAACACATTGCAACTCCTCTGTATGGGTTCACCGGGCACGCAATTCAACCGCTTGGACAGATCAACTTGCCCTTATCTCTGGGTCATGGGATGTCTCGCATAACAAAGATGGTTAATTTCACTGTGGTAGAAGCACCATCATCGTACAATGCAATCTTAGGCCGACCGGCAATGAAGGACTTCAAGGCGGTAGCTTCTACCTATCATCAGAAATTAAAATTCCCAGTGGGTAGAGAAGTTGGGGTTCTTTGTGGTGACCAGAAAACAGCCCGCAGATGTTACGTGGACGAAGTAAAGGAAGACGTGAAGCGAGCTCGCCGGGAGGTCGGTTGTATTGAAAGAGCTGGGTATAATGTTCCTAAAGACAAAGGCATTCCCAACAGCTTGGATGAAGAACCTGAAATAATTGAGCTCGTCTCTACTGATCAAAAAGTTAAAATAGCCAAGGACTTGGAAATAAACGTTAGAGCCGATCTCATTTCATGTTTAATTAAAAATGAGGATATCTTTGCCTGGAGTGCTCGAGATCTAAGAGGAATTAGACCAGACGTACTAGAACACCATTTGAATGTGCTCTCGGGAGTTCAACCTGTAAAACAGAAGAAAAGACATTTTGGACCTGAAAAGGATAAGGTCATAAGAGAGCAGGTGGAGGAGCTCCTTCGGGCAGGTCAAATTCGAGAAATACAATTTCCAACATGGCTATCAAATGTGGTCTTAGTACCAAAGAGCTCTGGAAAGTGGAGGATGTGTATAGACTTCAGAGATCTTAATAAGGCATGTCCGAAGGATTGTTACCCATTACCAAGGATTGATCAGATGGTTGATTCAACAGCAGGACATCAGTACTTGTGCTTAATGGATGCCTACCAGGGATATCATCAGATTCCTCTGGCTAGAGAAGATCAAGATAAAGTCAGTTTTGTCACGTCAGATGGGACTTTTTGCTATGTTGTTATGCCCTTCGGGCTCAAAAATGCAGGAGCTACTTACCAGCGTTTGATGGACAAGGTGTTTTCAAAACAGCTCGGCCGCAATGTGGAAGTATATGTGGACGACATTCTTGTAAAATCAAAAAGTGGCACCGATCTCATTGCCGATCTGACTGAGACTTTCTCCACCCTTAGGTCTTACGGGTTAAAGTTAAACCCTCAGAAATGTGTATTCGGGGTAAAAAGCGGGAAATTTCTAGGCTATATAGTGACAGAAAGGGGGATTGAAGCTAATCCAGAGAAGGTGAGAGCTATCTGTGAGATGTCTCCGCCGAAGAACCTTCAAGAGGTGCAACGCTTGGCTGGAAAAATCGTTTCTTTATCACGATTTATTTCTAGATCAGCTCATAGAAGTCTCCCCTTTTTTAAGATACTCCGGAAGGCTGGGAAATTTGATTGGGACGAAAAATGTGGGGAAGCATTTGAAGAACTGAAAAAATACTTAGCTGAACTTCCAATTTTGGCCAAGCCTATGCAGGCAGAGAGGCTATACGTCTACCTATCAGCGACTGAGGAAGCAATCAGCTCGGTTCTCGTCAAAGAAAGGGAATCAGAACAGCAGCCGATATATTACTTATCTCATGCCTTGAAGGATGCCGAGCTGAGGTATCAGGAGATCGAGAAGTTGGCTCTAATGTTGATCATCACAGCTAGGAGACTCAGGCCTTACTTCCTATCCCATCATATAACAGTGCTAACAAACAGCTCCCTGGGAAAAATACTCAGTCGCGCGGATGTCTCTGGACGACTTGTTAAATGGACAACTGAACTAGGTGAGTATGATATACAGTATGAGCCACGCACAGCTATCAAAGCTCAGGCCTTAGCAGATTTTATTGCGGAGACTGTACATCCCGAAAAAGAAGAATTATGGAAAGCATTTGTAGATGGTTCTTCTTGTAATGAGGGAAGTGGGATTGGGGTTGTGCTGATCTCTCCTACCGGAGAAGAAGTATGTTTGGCAGTTCGGTTGGATTTCCGAGCTTCCAACAATGAAGCAGAGTATGAGGCAGTATTGACTGGATTAAGGGCTGCTCGAAATGTTGGGGCTAAGCGTATACATGTCTTCTCCGACTCACAGTTGGTAGCCCAACAAATGAATGGCGCCTATGAGGTTAGAAACGAGAAGCTAATCCATTATGCAAGTACCATAGAAAAAATAAAGGAGGGATTTCTAGAGGTAGCATTCAAACAGATCCCAAGAGAGGAGAATAGAAAGGCCGACAGTTTGGCAAGAATGGCTAGTGCTCTCCGCGCTTGGCAAGATAGAGACGTGGTGTTTCAAATTGAGTTGACTCCTAGTCAGGACATCCCATCTGAATCCGTGGAAGAGAATGATTGGAGACAAGAGCTCTTAGACTACCTTACCAAGGCCAAGCTCCCTTCTGATACCAAAAAAGCATATAGACTCAAAAAAAGGAGTCAGAGGTTCATACTCATTGAGGGCGTCCTGTACAAGAGGTCTTTTGCCCAACCACTTCTGCGTTGTTTGGGTCCGAAAGAGTCAGACTACGTATTAAGGGAAATTCATGAGGGGTGCTGCGGAAATCACCTAGGATCGTATTTCTTGGCTAAGAAGGTGCTCCTTGCCGGATATTTCTGGCCTACTATTCAGAAGGATTCTGCTGCTATGGTTATATCATGTGACAGTTGTCAAAGACATTCCAGGCTCCAGCATCATCCAGCTATGATGATGAAAGCTATTGTGGCGGCATGCCCATTTGATCAGTGGGGCATTGATATAGTAGGACCTTTTCCAACAGGTAAAGCTCAGAAGAAATTTCTGATTGTTGCCATTGATTACTTCTCTAAATGGGTGGAAGCAGAGCCACTAGCCAGAATCACTGAGAAAGAGGTCTTCAACTTCATCTGGAAAAATATTGTTTGCCGATTTGGTGTCCCGCGGAAGATCATCTCGGACAATGGAAGGCAATTCCAAGGAGCTTTGCTCAGAGCATGGTGTGAAGAATTAAAAATCCTTCAGGCTTTCACTTCCGTTGCATATCCTCAGAGCAATGGCCAGGTAGAAGTTACCAACAGGTCTCTCGTGCAAAGCATCAAAGCTAGGTTGGGAAAAGCTAAGGGAAATTGGGTTGAAGAACTACCTAATGTTCTGTGGTCGTATCGAACTACACCAAGAACGGGAACAGGTGAAACCCCATTCAGTATGGTCTATGGAAATGAAGCGGTACTCCCAGCTGAAATTGGAGCGGAATCATCAAGAGTGCATTTCTATGACGAACAAAACAGCGATAGAAGAGCTGCTGACCTGGACCTGATTGAAGAAGTGAGGGAGGCTGCGGCCATCAGAATGGAAGCCTACCGCAATCGTGTGACGCGGATGTACAACAGACGAGTCATCCAGAAAACTTTCCAGGTCGGTGATCTCGTACTAAGAAAGGTGCAAGAGGTTCAAGTGGGCAAGCTTGACCCTAAATGGGAGGGTCCCTTCAAAATTGTTGAAAAGCTAAGTTCAGGAGCTTACTACCTAGAAGGTCCTGATGGGAAGATGTTGAAAAGACCATGGAACGCTTACCATCTCCGAAAATATTATTCTTAGTTCAGCTCTTTAAATTTTAGCGAAGATTGTTTTTGTTTTTGGACAATATACTCTTTTATTATACAAAGTTTTATAATTTTTGCCATATATCGTATAACCAGGAAAAGGGTTTTCAACCTAACTGAGGAGCACGAGCTCAGCCCTGGTCACGCCAGGAGCATGGGTGTGCAAGCACGAGCTCAGCCCTGGTCACGCCAGGAGCATGGGTGTGCAAGCACGAGCTCAGCCCTGGTCATGCCAGGAGCATGGGTGTGCAACCAACCTCAGAAGCACGAGCTCAGCCCTGGTCACGCCAGGAGCATGGGTGTGCAAGCACGAGCTCAGCCCTGGTCACGCCAGGAGCATGGGTGTGCAAGCACGAGCTCAGCCCTGGTCACGCCAGGAGCATGGGTGTGCAAGCACGAGCTCAGCCCTGGTCACGCCAGGAGCATGGGTGTGCAAGCACGAGCTCAGCCCTGGTCACGCCAGGAGCATGGGTGTGCAACCAACCTCAGAAGCACGAGCTCAGCCCTGGTCACGCCAGGAGCATGGGTGTGCAAGCACGAGCTCAGCCCTGGTCACGCCAGGAGCATGGGTGTGCAAGCACGAGCTCAGCCCTGGTCACGCCAGGAGCATGGGTGTGCCATCTGCCTCAGGAGCACGAGCTCAGCCCTGGTCACGCCAGGAGCATGGGTGTGCAAGCACGAGCTCAGCCCTGGTCACGCCAGGAGCATGGGTGTGCAACCAACCTCAGAAGCACGAGCTCAGCCCTGGTCACGCCAGGAGCATGGGTGTGCAAGCACGAGCTCAGCCCTGGTCACGCCAGGAGCATGGGTGTGCAAGCACGAGCTCAGCCCTGGTCACGCCAGGAGCATGGGTGTGCAAGCACGAGCTCAGCCCTGGTCACGCCAGGAGCATGGGTGTGCAACCAACCTCAGAAGCACGAGCTCAGCCCTGGTCACGCCAGGAGCATGGGTGTGCAAGCACGAGCTCAGCCCTGGTCACGCCAGGAGCATGGGTGTGCAAAGCACGAGCTCAGCCCTGGTCACGCCAGGAGCAGGGGTGTGCAACCAACCTCAGAAGCACGAGCTCAGCCCTGGTCACGCCAGGAGCATGGGTGTGCAAGCACGAGCTCAGCCCTGGTCACGCCAGGAGCATGGGTGTGCAAGCACGAGCTCAGCCCTGGTCACGCCAGGAGCATGGGTGTGCAAGCACGAGCTCAGCCCTGGTCACGCCAGGAGCATGGGTGTGCCATCTGCCTCAGGAGCACGAGCTCAGCCCTGGTCACGCCAGGAGCATGGGTGTGCCATCTGCCTCAGGAGCACGAGCTCAGCCCTGGTCAAGCCAGGAGCATGGGTGTGCCATCTGCCTCAGGAGCACGAGCTCAGCCCTGGTCACGCCAGGAGCATGGGTGTCCCACCTGCCTCAGGAACATTGGTAAATTATTACGCCAGGCCGAGCTGCGTCGCTCTTGGTCCCAGCTGGTTAATGTTTGACATTATTGGGTAAATTAGTACGCCAGGCCGAGCTACATCACCCTTGGTCCCAGCTGTTTAATGTTTGACATTAAGCGGTGAATTATTACGCCGGGCCGAGCTGCATCACCCTTGGTCCCAGCTGTTTAATGTTGACATTATCGGGTAAATTATTACGCCAGGCCGAGCTGCGTCGCTCTTGGTCCCAGCTGGTTAATGTTTGACATTATTGGGTAAATTAGTACGCCAGGCCGAGCTACATCACCCTTGGTCCCAGCTGTTTAATGTTTGACATTATCGGGTAAATTATTACGCCGGGCCTAGCTGCATCACCCTTGGTCCCAGCTGTTTAATGTTTGACATTAAGCGGTGAATTATTACGTCAGGCCGAGCTGCATCGCCCTTGGTCCCAGATGTTAAATGTTTGACATTATTTGGTACATTATTAAACCAGGCCGATCTGTATCTAAATGGGTCCTATCTGTTTAGTGTTTGCCATTACGTGGTAAATTATTAAGCTAATCCGAGCTACAACATGCGTGGTCCGCCAAAACAAAAAAAAAAAAAAAAAAAAAAATGACAAGAACGGTAAAACAGAAATAACATTAATTAAGAGAACAATCTGAGGAAATTACATTTATAGATCAGGGGGGAGAGAGGCAGCTACTTTCTCTACGTCTAGAAAATCTAAAGAGACGTCAGGCACAAGACAGCCACGTTCTTTGATCTGGCTAAGACATCCCTGGAAACCAGCCTCAATAAAAGTAAGGAGTTTCTCTCCTACCAACTCCTCAGACTTTTGTTTCTCCTCGGCTGCCTCCTTTAAAGATTTAGCTAGTTCCTGCTCAGCAGAAGTAGCTAGCCCTTTAGCTAAAGCTAACTCATTACGCAGCTCCCGGAGCTCAGCCTCATGTTGACGTTTGTGGACCTCAACCAAAGAACGAGCCTCGGCCACAGCAACGGCCCCCTTCTCCACCTGAGTTTTCAGCTCCGAGATGTCTTTCTCATGAAGAGATTTGGCCTCAGCAAGGGTGTCTTGCATATTATCGAAGACCTTGGCATCCTTCAAGGATTGTCTTCGGATCATATTTGCCCTTGACATAAACTCGCCCATCAAGAGCATAGACTCGGTCAGACGGCTCCCAGTTCGGGTCATCAGGTCCCCCCAGCTCAGTTGGCTCATATAAAGGGCATCCTCAGTATTGGGAAGATCACGAGCCACAGCTAGGGCAACGGTGCTCGGGCCTTCCCCAACTAGTCGTACACCACCTCTGTAAGCTTCCATCACCCGCTCACGACATCTCTCCACACGAGCTGGTGCACCCCCTTTCTCACCCGTTGAAGGGAGGTCGGACGGATCTGGGCGTGGCCGAACTTGCCTCACAGGATGAGCTTCAACAGCAGTCGACCCTGACGAACCCCCAGGAGCTGCCGGTCTTTTCCGGGATAGCTGGGCTACATCTTCGGGGGGGCTCTCACCTCCTACATCCACAATAGTGACACCCTCGGCTGCTGGGGGTTGGCCCTGTTTTTGCTTCCTCTTCTGAATAGCTTTCAGCACTAATGAATTCATAACTCTGTCTTCTGTATAAACAGATACATAGTTCAGTCACACCGAACAAAATACACGAGTAAAATAATGGTTAAAGCATGTTAGAACCAGTACCGGCTCTCCCCCTTAAGGTCAGATCAGCTGGACTCAGCCCAGCAAAACAAAGCAGATCCTCCACCACCAGTTTAGATGAATTAAAACTGTGACCTCCTATGGCTTTCATCACATCTAAGAAGGCGGTGCTCTTTTTGAAATTTTTAGGAGGAGAGGGGAGAGCCGGGAGATGTTCAAGCCAATCAGAGCAGCAGACCCAGGGCTGGGAGGGCTTTACAAAAAAGAACTCATTTTTCCAGTCTTTAATTTTACTAGGGTAACCCCCAACAAATGCACAGCCAGGTCGGCTGGTGACATACCAGGGGCCCTCATCTGATCTCTTGATGTGAAAAAAATAAGAGAGGGTGGGGTGGTCATAAGGCAAGCCTAACGCCTTAAAGATAACTACGAGACTACACAAAATTCGGAAGGAGTTGGGAGAAAATTGGCCAAGGTTTAACTGATAAAAACTGCTGAACTCTTGAAAGAATGCAGGAAGAGGAAAACGTAAACCCCCTTCTAGCTGACCGCGGTAGAAGGTAAAAAAACCCTGAGGAGGTTGGTTGGGTCGTTGAGAAGAAGAAGGGAAGATGAATTCATAATCAGAAGGGGCCTGGCTGACCTGTCGTATTTTGGCCTCATCTGACTCATCCAAGACAGGAACATAAAGTTCATACCAAGGATAATTGCCTGGAGGCGACTCTGATCTAAGTGGAGAGCTGACCTCAGTCACTTGAAGATCGGGTTCGGCTGAGGTCCCAGCTTCCTGGGGAGCCTCAGTGCGCACCACTTCTTCAAGGGGCTCAACTCCCTCAGGAAGGGCAATCCCTTCGGGAAAAAATGAGCCGTACTGATCTACAGCTCTAAGCTCCTCGTCAGTAAGAGGGGAAGGAAACAATTGAGGTGAAGACATTGTAACAAAAACAGCTGAGAAAACGTACCTAGGAGTTTTCACAAATAAAAATGGCAAGCTAAAGAGGTCGGATCCGATCTGTTTCGAAAATGGCAAAAGTGGATAATGAGGGACCCGGAGTGGTATATATATAGGGAGACCTCAACGAATCCTGGCCGTTGATCCTTGATGCGCTGTACGGTCTAGATTAGCCTCGGGAATCGGGAGGGGAGCCCAACGGTCACAATTTCAATTTAAAATTCAAATTTTGTAGCCGTTAGTTCCCGCCTAAATCAAGTTTTGCTATTGTCAAGAATTGGCTCGTCAGGATAACTCAGCACATACGAGCTTCTGGTCTACAACGTCAGCTCGACAGGGAGGGGGGACTGTGATACCCGCTAGAAGATACCACCTGACGAGCCGACCTAGCTCCAAGGCATGTTACTCGTCATTCTTCGGCGAGAGCTCGCCTACCCGTCCGAGCTCTTTTGCGAGGCCCGACCTGTTTGGCCGACCTGTTCCGACTTACCTGTTTGCCGTCACTAACTCGCCATGAGACCTCTTTTGAGAGACCGAGCTGATAGGCCGAGCTCTCCTCATTTCCCATGTTGCTACCGGCTCTCAGCAAGGAAACCAGTCCCCCAAGAGATCTAGTCCTAGATATGCGGAGCAATATCCGGGATTCGATTGTGTTATCAGGATCTTGACATATCTGGGTAAGATTTGGATAAACATGGAAAGAGTCCTTGTTGCAAGACCACTCTTAGGTCTCCGCCTATAAATACCAGGTTTGGAGTATTGATTAAGGACTAATGTTATAATTGCTTTCACTTACAGCATATATTCTCTTCATATTCTCTCGCCTGACTTGAGCGTCGGAGGGGACCCGCCGGAATAACTTCCGGCCCCTTCTCACACTTGCTTCGTATTTTCAGGTCATTGCAGAGGATATTTGCTAATACCTAGGCTGTTATATTGAGTGTTGAAGAAAGAGAGGTGAACCCCCTCTCTATTGATATCAGAGCAAGTCATCGCAAATTTAGGTGATATCAATTGGCGCCGTCTGTGGGAAATATTTACTGAATTGAAGACGTTGATATGGCTGGACGACGTGGACGTGGGCGTGGAGTCAGGAGGAATCAGGAAGAAAGATTAAATCCCAGTGTGGAAAATCAAGATGTTCCTCCACAGCAGGAAGATCAGGCACCTCCATCTGTTATGAAGGTGGGAGATATGACTATGGAGCAACTGGCACAATTCATCAGTCAGACCATGCAAAATACTCTTTTCCAACAACAGGTTCCGCCACCAACGGAATCTAATCAACCTCCACCGCCTTCTCAAACAAATCAGGCGCCTTCGCCTGTTCAGCCAGAACAGGTCCGTGAAAACAATAGGGTAGCCAGTGCGGTGGTAGATACACAAGTAGAGCCTCCGCTAATAGATCCAATGGAGGCTGTATGGGGAGAGATAAGGCGATTGGGTCAGCATCTTGGTGGCAGAGCTCCAGTGGCTAGGAGAGAAAGCCCATTCTCCCTAATTATTCTAAAGAGGAACTCCCGCCAAATTTCAGACAACCTGCAGTGGGAGAATATGATGGAAGCACAGACCCTGAAGAGCATCTTGGAAGATTTGAGAATGCTGCTCTGTTGCATAGGTATTCTGATGGGATCAAATGCCGTGTTTTCCTTACCACCTTGGTTAGATCGGCGCAACAGTGGTTTAATTTACTTAAACCAAACACTGTAAGCTGCTTTGAGGAGTTCAGGTCGGCCTTTCTAAACCAGTATGCCAGCAGTAAGAGGTATCAAAAAACTTCTTTGAGCCTGTTCACTACCAAGCAGAATGAGCAGGAGTCCTTGAGGGAGTTCGTACAACGCTTTAACGGGGTAGCCTTAGAGGTCCCCACTGCAACGATGGATGTCCTTATTAATGCCTTTACACAGGGGCTTAAGGCAGGAGAGTTCTTTAAATCCCTGGTAAAGAAAACTCCTAGAAGTTATGACGAACTTCTGGGAAGAGCTGAAAAGTATATCAATCTAGAAGATGCTCAGAGACAGAGAAGGGTTGATCTGCGGCCATCAGACAAGAAGGATAAGTTAGAGTTAAGTAAGAAAAGAACTGTTGACAGGGCTGATGAAAGTGGTCGAACTAGAAGTCAATTTGCATCACGCATACCTCTATCCATGAGCTTGGAAAGAGCTATGGAAATATGTGATGATAGAAAGAAACTAGAAAGACCCAGGAGGTTGGATAATGGGATCCCGTACTCCTATTTCTGATAAGTATTGTGAATTCCATAGAGAGTACGGTCATATAACGAATGAGTGCCAGAAGCTTGAAGATGAGGTAGAAAGAATCATCAGAAGAGACTCTGAAATAAAAACTCTGCTAACAAGGAAGCAGGAACCTTCTCAGAAAGGACAGGGTAGAAGCCGGTACCGAGGAAAAAGAAGAGAAAAGACACCATATAGGGGCCGAACCAGGTCCCGTGAAAGGGGTATCGCTCCTAAAGAAACAGATAATCAAAGGAGAAGGGTCGAACAGGTGGATAATAATCCTACCCGAGGAACTATTAATATGATCTCAGGGGGACCCACGGATGGAGACTCGGGCAGAGCTCGGAAAAGTCATGGTAGAAGAATGGAAACTTTCGAAGTATCAGAAGAGTTAATTGAAAGGGATGAGCCGGTCATTAGCTTCGGACCTAGTGATCTGAGAGGAGTTGCAACTCCACACAATGATGCCCTAGTCGTGACCGTAACCATAGCTAATTATGACGTAGCAAGGATCTTCATTGATACTGGGAGCTCAGTCAATGTCTTATTTAAAGATACTTTAGAAAAGATGCAGATAGAGGGGTCAAAATATGAACACATTGCAACTCCTCTGTATGGGTTCACCGGGCACGCAATTCAACCGCTTGGACAGATCAACTTGCCCTTATCTCTGGGTCATGGGATGTCTCGCATAACAAAGATGGTTAATTTCACTGTGGTAGAAGCACCATCATCGTACAATGCAATCTTAGGCCGACCTGCAATGAAGGACTTCAAGGCGGTAGCTTCTACCTATCATCAGAAATTAAAATTCCCAGTGGGTAGAGAAGTTGGGGTTCTTTGTGGTGACCAGAAAACAGCCCGCAGATGTTACGTGGACGAAGTAAAGGAAGACGTGAAGCGAGCTCGCCGGGAGGTCGGTTGTATTGAAAGAGCTGGGTATAATGTTCCTAAAGACAAAGGCATTCCCAACAGCTTGGATGAAGAACCTGAAATAATTGAGCTCGTCTCTACTGATCAAAAAGTTAAAATAGCCAAGGACTTGGAAATAAACGTTAGAGCCGATCTCATTTCATGTTTAATTAAAATGAGGATATCTTTGCCTGGAGTGCTCGAGATCTAAGAGGAATTAGACCAGACGTACTAGAACACCATTTGAATGTGCTCTCGGGAGTCCAACCTGTAAAACAGAAGAAAAGACATTTTGGACCTGAAAAGGATAAGGTCATAAGAGAGCAGGTGGAGGAGCTCCTTCGGGCAGGTCAAATTCGAGAAATACAATTTCCAACATGGCTCTCAAATGTGGTCTTAGTACCAAAGAGCTCTGGAAAGTGGAGGATGTGTATAGACTTCAGAGATCTTAATAAGGCATGTCCGAAGGATTGTTACCCATTACCAAGGATTGATCAGATGGTTGATTCAACAGCAGGACATCAGTACTTGTGCTTAATGGATGCCTACCAGGGATATCATCAGATTCCTCTGGCTAGAGAAGATCAAGATAAAGTCAGTTTTGTCACGTCAGATGGGACTTTTTGCTATGTTGTTATGCCCTTCGGGCTCAAGAATGCAGGAGCTACTTACCAGCGTTTGATGGACAAGGTGTTTTCAAAACAGCTCGGCCGCAATGTGGAAGTATATGTGGACGACATTCTTGTAAAATCAAAAAGTGGCACCGATCTCATTGCCGATCTGACTGAGACTTTCTCCACCCTTAGGTCTTACGGGTTAAAGTTAAACCCTCAGAAATGTGTATTCGGGGTAAAAAGCGGGAAATTTCTAGGCTATATAGTGACAGAAAGGGGGATTGAAGCTAATCCAGAGAAGGTGAGAGCTATCTGTGAGATGTCTCCGCCGAAGAACCTTCAAGAGGTGCAACGCTTGGCTGGAAAAATCGTTTCTTTATCACGATTTATTTCTAGATCAGCTCATAGAAGTCTCCCCTTTTTTAAGATACTCCGGAAGGCTGGGAAATTTGATTGGGACGAAAAATGTGGGGAAGCATTTGAAGAACTGAAAAAATACTTAGCTGAACTTCCAATTTTGGCCAAGCCTATGCAGGCAGAGAGGCTATACGTCTACCTATCAGCGACTGAGGAAGCAATCAGCTCGGTTCTCGTCAAAGAAAGGGAATCAGAACAGCAGCCGATATATTACTTATCTCATGCCTTGAAGGATGCGGAGCTGAGGTATCAGGAGATCGAGAAGTTGGCTCTAATGTTGATCATCACAGCTAGGAGACTCAGGCCTTACTTCCTATCCCATCCTATAACAGTGCTAACAAACAGCTCCCTGGGAAAAATACTCAGTCGCGCGGATGTCTCTGGACGACTTGTTAAATGGACAACTGAACTAGGTGAGTATGATATACAGTATGAGCCACGCACAGCTATCAAAGCTCAGGCCTTAGCAGATTTTATTGCGGAGACTGTACATCCCGAAAAAGAAGAATTATGGAAAGCATTTGTAGATGGTTCTTCTTGTAATGAGGGAAGTGGGATTGGGGTTGTGCTGATCTCTCCTACCGGAGAAGAAGTATGTTTGGCAGTTCGGTTGGATTTCCGAGCTTCCAACAATGAAGCAGAGTATGAGGCAGTATTGACTGGATTAAGGGCTGCTCGAAATGTTGGAGCTAAGCGTATACATGTCTTCTCTGACTCACAGTTGGTAGCCCAACAAATGAATGGCGCCTATGAGGTTAGAAACGAGAAGCTAATCCATTATGCAAGTACCATAGAAAAAATAAAGGAGGGATTTCTAGAGGTAGCATTCAAACAGATCCCAAGAGAGGAGAATAGAAAGGCCGACAGTTTGGCAAGAATGGCTAGTGCTCTCCGCGCTTGGCAAGATAGAGACGTGGTGTTTCAAATTGAGTTGACTCCTAGTCAGGACGTCCCATCTGAATCCGTGGAAGAGAATGATTGGAGACAAGAGCTCTTAGACTACCTTACCAAGGCCAAGCTCCCTTCTGATACCAAAAAAGCATATAGACTCAAAAAAAGGAGTCAGAGGTTCATACTCATTGAGGGCGTCCTGTACAAGAGGTCTTTTGCCCAACCACTTCTGCGTTGTTTGGGTCCGAAAGAGTCAGACTACGTATTAAGGGAAATTCATGAGGGGTGCTGCGGAAATCACCTAGGATCGTATTTCTTGGCTAAGAAGGTGCTCCTTGCCGGATATTTCTGGCCTACTATTCAGAAGGATTCTGCTGCTATGGTTATATCATGTGACAGTTGTCAAAGACATTCCAGGCTCCAGCATCATCCAGCTATGATGATGAAAGCTATTGTAGCGGCATGCCCATTTGATCAGTGGGGCATTGATATAGTAGGACCTTTTCCAACAGGTAAAGCTCAGAAGAAATTTCTGATTGTTGCCATTGATTACTTCTCTAAATGGGTGGAAGCAGAGCCACTAGCCAGAATCACTGAGAAAGAGGTCTTCAACTTCATCTGGAAAAATATTGTTTGCCGATTTGGTGTCCCGCGGAAGATCATCTCGGACAATGGAAGGCAATTCCAAGGAGCTTTGCTCAGAGCATGGTGTGAAGAATTAAAAATCCACCAGGCTTTCACTTCCGTTGCATATCCTCAGAGCAATGGCCAGGTAGAAGTTACCAACAGGTCTCTCGTGCAAAGCATCAAAGCTAGGTTGGGAAAAGCTAAGGGAAATTGGGTTGAAGAACTACCTAATGTTCTATGGTCGTATCGAACTACACCAAAAACGGGAACAGGTGAAACCCCATTCAGTATGGTCTATGGAAATGAAGCGGTACTCCCAGCTGAAATTGGAGCGGAATCATCAAGAGTGCATTTCTATGACGAACAAAACAGCGATAGAAGAGCTGCTGACCTGGACCTGATTGAAGAAGTAAGGGAGGCTGCGGCCATCAGAATGGAAGCCTACCGCAATCGTGTGACGCGGATGTACAACAGACGAGTCATCCAGAAAACTTTCCAGGTCGGTGATCTCGTACTAAGAAAGGTGCAAGAGGTTCAAGTGGGCAAGCTTGACCCTAAATGGGAGGGTCCCTTCAAGATTGTTGAAAAGCTAAGCTCAGGAGCTTACTACCTAGAAGGTCCTGATGGGAAGATGTTGAAAAGACCATGGAACGCTTACCATCTCCGAAAATATTATTCTTAGTTCAGCTCTTTAAATTTTAGCGAAGATTGTTTTTGTTTTTGGACAATATACTCTTTTATTATACAAAGTTTTATAATTTTTGCCAGATATTGTATAACCAGGAAAAGGGTTTTCAACCTACCTGAGGAGCACGAGCTCAGCCCTGGTCACGCCAGGAGCATGGGTGTGCAAGCACGAGCTCAGCCCTGGTCACGCCAGGAGCATGGGTGTGCAACCAACCTCAGAAGCACGAGCTCAGCCCTGGTCACGCTAGGAGCATGGGTGTGCAAGCACGAGCTCAGCCCTGGTCACGCCAGGAGCATGGGTGTGCAAGCGCGAGCTCAGCCCCTGGTCACGCCAGGAGCATGGGTGTGCAAGCACGAGCTCAGCCCTGGTCACGCCAGGAGCATGGGTGTGCAAGCGCGAGCTCAGCCCTGGTCACGCCAGGAGCATGGGTGTGCAACCAACCTCAGAAGCACGAGCTCAGCCCTGGTCACGCTAGGAGCATGGGTGTGCAAGCACGAGCTCAGCCCTGGTCACGCCAGGAGCATGGGTGTGCAACCAACCTCAGAAGCACGAGCTCAGCCCTGGCCACGCCAGGAGCATGGGTGTGCAAGCACGAGCTCAGCCCTGGTCACGCCAGGAGCATGGGTGTGCAAGCACGAGCTCAGCCCTGGTCACGCCAGGAGCATGGGTGTGCAAGCACGAGCTCAGCCCTGGTTACGCCAGGAGCATGGGTGTGCAACCAAACTCAGTAGCACGAGCTCAGCCCTGGTCACGCCAGGAGCATGGGTGTGCAAGCACGAGCTCAGCCCTGGTCACGCCAGGAGCATGGGTGTGCCATCTGCCTCAGGAGCACGAGCTCAGCCCTGGTCACGCCAGGAGCATGGGTGTGCCACCTGCCTCAGGAGCATTGGTGAATTATTAGACCAGGCCGAGCCACTTCACCCTTGGTCATAGCTGTGTAATGTTTGGTAAACCAGGCCGAGCTACTTCACCCTTGGTCCCAGCTGTTTAATGTTTGCAATTATGCTGTGAATTATTACGCCAGGCCGAGCTGCATCACCCTTGGTCATAGCTGTGTAATGTTTTGGTAAACCAGGCCGAGCTACATCACCCTTGGTCCCAGCTGTTTAATGTTTGCAATTATGCTGTGAATTATTACGCCAGGCCGAGCTGCATCGCCCTTGGTCCCAGCTGGGTAATGTTAATAATTGGTAAATTATTAGACACAGCCGAGCTATGTCGCTCTTGGTCCCAGCTGTTTAATGTTTGTCAATAACTGGTAAATTATTAGACCCAGCCGAGCTATGTCGCCCTTGGTCCCAGCTGTTTAATGTTTGACATTATCGGGCAAATTGTTATGACAGGCCGAGCTGCATCGCCCTTGGTCCCAGTTGTTTAATGTTTGACATTATTTGGTACATTATTAAACCAAGCCGATCTGTATCTAACTTGGTCCTATCTGTTTAGTGTTTGCCATTACGTGGTAAATTATTAAGCTAATCCGAGCTACGTCATGCTTGGTCCGCCACAAAAAAATGACAAGAACGGTAAAACAGAAATAACATTAAATAAGAGAACAATCTGAGGAAATTACATTTATAGATCAGGGGGGAGAGAGGCAGCTACTTTCTCTACGTCTAGAAAATCTAAAGATACGTCAGGCACAAGACAGCCACGTTCTTTGATCTGGCTAAGACATCCCTGGAACCCAGCCTCAATAAAAGTAAGGAGTTTATCTCCTACCAACTCCTCAGACTTTTGTTTCTCCTCGGCCGCCTCCTTCAAAGATTTAGCTAGTTCCTGCTCAGCAGAAGTAGCTAGCCCTTTAGCTAAAGCTAACTCATTACGCAGCTCCCGGAGCTCAGCCTCATGTTGACGTTTGTGGACCTCAACCAAAGAACGAGCCTCGGCCACAGCGACGGCCCCCTTCTCAACCTGAGTTTTCAGCTCCGAGATGTCTTTCTCATGAAGAGATTTGGCCTCAGCAAGGGTGTCTTGCATATTATCGAAGACCTTGGCATCTTTCAAGGATTGTCTTCGGATCATATTTGCCCTTGACATAAACTCACCCATCAAGAGCATAGACTCGGTCAGACGGCTCCCAGTTCGGGTCATCAGGTCCCCCCAGCTCAGTTGGCTCATATAAAGGGCATCCTCAGTATTGGGAAGATCACGAGCCACAGCTAGGGCAACGGTGCTCGGGCCTTCCCCAACTAGTCGTACACCACCTCTGTAAGCTTCCATCACCCGCTCACGACATCTCTCCACACGAGCTGGTGCACCCCCTTTCTCACCCGTTGAAGGGAGGTCGGACGGATCTGGGCGTGACCGAACTTGCCTCACAGGATGAGCTTCAACAGCAGTAGACCCTGACGAACCCCCAGGAGCTGCCGGTCTTTTCCGGGATAGCTGGGCTACATCTTCGGGGGGGCTCTCACCTCCTACATCCACAATAGTGACACCCTCGGCTGCTGGGGGTTGGCCCTGTTTTTGCTTCCTCTTCTGAATAGCTTTCAGCACTAATGAGTTCATAACTCTGTCTTCTGTATAAACAGATACATAGTTCAGTCACAACCGAACAAAATACACGTGAGTAAAATAATGGTTAAAGCATGTTAGAACCAGTACCGGCTCTCCCCCTTAAGGTCAGATCAGCTGGACTCAGCCCAGCAAAACAAAGCAGATCCTCCACCACCAGCTTAGATGAATTAAAACTGTGACCTCCTATGGCTTTCATCACATCTAAGAAGGCGGTGCTCTTTTTGAAATTTTTAGGAGGAGAGGGGAGAGCCGGGAGATGTTCAAGCCAATCAGAGCAGCAGACCCAGGGCTGGGAGGGCTTTACAAAAAAGAACTCATTTTTCCAGTCTTTGATTTTGCTAGGATAACCCCCAACAAAGGCACAGCCAGGTCGGCTGGTGACATACCAGGGGCCCTCATCTGATCTCTTGATGTGAAAAAAATAAGAGAGGGTGGGGTGGTCATAAGGCAAGCCTAACGCCTTAAAGATAACTACGAGACTACACAAAATTCGGAAGGAGTTGGGAGAAAATTGGCCAAGGTTTAACTGATAAAAACTACTGAACTCTTGAAAGAATGCAGGAAGAGGAAAACTTAAACCCCCTTCTAGCTGACCGCGGTAGAAGGTAAAAAAACCCTGAGGAGGTTGGTTGGGTCGTTGAGAAGAAGAGGGGAAGATGAATTCATAATCAGAAGGGGCCTGGCTGACCTGTCGTATTTTGGCCTCATCTGACTCATCCAAGACAGGAACATAAAGTTCATACCAAGGATAATTGCCTGGAGGCGACTCTGATCTAAGTGGCGAGCTGACCTCAGTCACTTGAAGGTCAGGTTCGGCTGAGGTCCCAGCTTCCTGGGGAGCCTCAGTGCGCACCACTTCTTCAAGGGGCTCAACTCCCTCATGAAGGGCAATCCCTTCGGGATAAAATGAGCCGTACTGATCTACAGCTCTAAGCTCCTCGTCAGTAAGAGGGGAAGGAAACAATTGAGGTGAAGACATTGTAACAAAAACAGCTGAGAAAACGTACCTAGGAGTTTTCAGAAATAAAAATGGCAAGCTAAAGAGGTCGGATCCGATCTGTTTCGAAAATGGCAAAAGTGGATAATGAGGGACCCGGAGTGGTATATATATAGGGAGACCTCAACGAATCCTGGCCGTTGATCCTTGATGCGCTGTACGGTCTAGATTAGCCTCGGGAATCGGGAGGGGAGCCCAACGGTCACAATTTCAATTTAAAATTCAAATTTTGTAGCCGTTAGTTCCCGCCTAAATCAAGTTTTGCTATTGTCAAGAATTGGCTCGTCAGGATAACTCAGCACATACGAGCTTTTGGTCTACAACGTCAGCTCGACAGGGAGGGGGGGACTGTGATACCCGCTAGAAGATACCACCTGACGAGCCGACCTAGCTCCAAGGCATGTTACTCGTCATTCTTCGGCGAGAGCTCGCATACCCCTCCGAGCTCTTTTGCGAGGCCCGACCTGTTTGGCCGACCTGTTTCACCTTACCTGTTTCTCGTCACTAACTCGACATGAGACCTCTTTTGGGAGACCGAGCTGATAGGCCGAGCTCTCCTCATTTCCCATGTTGCTACCGGCTCTCAGCAAGGAAACCAGTTCCCCAAGAGATCTAGTCCTAGATATGCGGAGCAATATCAGGGATTCGATTGTGTTATCAGGATCTTGACATATCTGGGTAAGATTTGGATAAACATGGAAAGAGTCCTTGTTGCAATACTACTCTTAGGTCTCCGCCTATAAATACCAGGTTTGGAGTATTGATTAAGAACTAATGTTATAATTGCTTTCACTTACAGCATATATTCTCTTCATATTCTCTCGCCTGACTTGAGCGTCGGAGGGGACCCGCCGGAATAACTTCCGGCCCCTTCTCACATTTGCTTCATATTTTCAGGTCATTACAGAGGATATTTGCTAATACCTAGGCTGTTATATTGAGTGTTGAAGAAAGAGAGGTGAACCCCCTCTCTATTGATATCAGAGCAAGTCATCGCAAATTTAGGTGATATCACTAACAATTTAGACAATAGTAATTGTTATATTGAATTAGATGGTTTCTTCTCATTGCACTCAACGGCAAATTTATGTTGATATTTTGCCCATCATATTTAAAAATCTTAAACTTTTGTCCCCCAATAAATATCCAACAATTTTACTCTCTCATTATAAAAGCTAGATTCGCCCCGATTGATCTGTATCAATTATCATTAGTTTCTTACATATCTGAAGATGGGTTATATTTGAAGGGAAAATACGTATATAGATCGGGTGTTTGTAAATACCAAGATACATAAATATATAGGTCTATCTATATATATGTTTATATGCGTGTTGATACTTATAAGATCAGATTTATAGAAGTGAGATCGATATTTGATATTTATATATATCTTCTCATTAACATCAATTGGCGCTGAATCTCATCACATTTATTTAAAAAACAAAGTTCTATCAGACCCTTACATCATCATATTAACGGCTACCAATAAACACGATATTAGAATTTTCACCTACTAATCGATCCACGTTTTATAAAAATATTGAAAATAATTTGTTGTATTATTTTTTCAATTAACAAAAATACAATTGCACTCACTAGCTCCAGGGGTAAGCCCGTCATTTCATTAAAGGCTGCCCCTAGAGTAGTAATTAGGGGTGATTATCGGGTTGGGTTTTCGGGTTTGGGTGCCCGAAATTTTCGGGTAGGAAAAATAATACCCGAACCCGATTTTTTTCCAACAAATTTGCATATTTATCTATATGGTATTATATATATTTTTGCATGCAGATTTTACCGTGTTTTTACGGGACGCGGGTTGTTTTGATCGAGAAAATGTTGGTAGTGCAAAATCGAACTTACAACCAAAGATCTCCGTGCTCATATAATCCATCAATTCGACCACCGGAATAATAGCACATTGAATGTGTGTTTTTTTTTATTTACAAGGTATCTTGGCTTTCGCCTGACTAGTCCTTGTGTGACGGAACCGGCCCCTCAACGTCGCCACCAGGTAAATCGAGGGATGTGCCCGAGCTGACAGACATCTCTAGGAGAGGACCTACATGCCACGACCCCAAAGCTCACACCCACAATATTTCAGCAGGGAATGCGCTCCACACGGGAATCGAACCTGGCGTCGAGGGAGTTATTCCTACGTCACCATAGACCTTACCAACTCGGTTATGCTCATTGAATGTGTTTTTTGTTCCTTAGCGAGGAGGATATATGTTTTTTTTTCTTTTCCCGCAATTACTTCTTCAAGTTGGAACCATATATTTGTCCCTGCTCTGATACCCCACTCCCCCTACCCTCTGTGTTACTGTGTTTCTCATTCTCTCTCCTTTATTCTTCCTTTTATTATCAAGAAAAGGATGACTTCGCCGGTCATGGCGAAGGTTAAAAGAGAGGAGTAAAGGGAAAGAAAAAAAGTTAAGCTCTATTTTCTGCTATAAAAATTAAATTAAAGAGCTGAAAGGAACTGTTCTGCGTTTTATATACATTTTTGTGCTGCTTTTCTTCCATGGTTGAAGCTCAAGTTCATGTATCTGATCAGTATTCCCATGTATCTTCATCCCATCATTAATTCATGTGAGTTGAAGAAATTAAAAGGGATTGATTAAGTTAGTTGAATCATTTTTTGTATAACTTATCATATTTTCATAAAAAAAAAATTGTCAGTTAGATAGATGTTAAGAAACAGTGATAATCCCTCTCCTCCTCCTGAGCCATTCTCTTCTTCAGAAAACGGAGGCATCAGTAAAAGAAAACGACGACCCGCCGGAACTCCAGGTAACTAATTAATTCACAAGATAAAATTTCAAATTTCAATGTTTTTCAAGTTTTATATGTTTTAGATCCAGATGCGGAGGTGGTTTCTTTATCTCCGAAAACCCTTCTGGAATCAGATCGATACGTATGCGAGATCTGCAACCAAGGTTTCCAGCGTGAGCAGAACCTGCAGATGCACAGAAGACGGCACAAAGTGCCATGGAAACTGCTGAAGAGTGAGACGTCGATGGCAAGAAAGCGTGTCTACGTCTGCCCAGAACCCAGCTGCCTCCACCACGATCCTTGCCACGCTCTCGGAGATCTTGTCGGAATCAAGAAACACTTTAGGCGAAAGCATAGTAATCAGAAGCAATGGGTTTGCGAGAAATGCTCCAAAGGATACGCTGTTCAGTCAGATTACAAAGCCCATCTCAAGACTTGTGGGACTCGTGGGCATTCTTGTGATTGTGGCCGTGTGTTTTCCAGGTTCTTACTTAATTTCTTGAAAATATTTAAATAATAATGTTGTTAAGTAGAGTTAATTAAGGGTTCAGACAATATAAGATTTTCATCGTATTCAGTGCAGAATGTTTTTTGGTACAATTTTCTGGTAGAGTTTTAATTTTTTCGTACTTTTTATTTAAATGAATTTCTGTGTTCCTTCAACCGCTTTCTTTGGGATAAAATTTGAATCTTCATGTTTGAAGAGTATCTACTGTTTTATTTAAATATGTTATTGTAATTTGCCGCTGTTTTATTGAAAATCTTTGATTTTCAAAGGGTGGAGAGTTTCATCGAGCATCAAGATGTTTGCAGCATGGGGCAGCTCCGAACAGAATCTCATCCTCTACATCCACCGCCGCCCCCGCCTCTGGTGGCGGCTTGCTTATCTCGAACGGCTTCGAGCCCCAGTCCCTCCAGCGACACCAATCTCAGCGTAGCTCCCAGGCCTAGCAGCAGTGCTTTGCCCAAACTAATATATCCCATTTTCTTCAGCAACTTCGCAGACACAAGCTGCGGCGGCACGGCCTCCCGCTACCAGAATCTTGAACTCCAGTTTCTTTCTAAAAAATTAGACGAGGATCAGTCGACACAGCTTCAGCTCTCAATTGGGTCGTCGGAGATGGGAGAAAGAACCGACACAGATAGCCGTATAACCACAGTCAACTTTCGATCCTCGCCGCGGGGTAGCAGCACCACCTGTGAAAAACTAACTTTTGCAGCAGCGGCGGTGCCGGCAGAAAGTCTGAAAGAGCTCGCGCGGGAGCAGGTTAGGATAGCAATGGCGGAAAAAGCTTACGCCGACGAGGTGAGGCAAGAAGCGAAAAGACAGATAGAACTGGCGGAGCAGCAATTCGCCGACGCGAAAAGAATCCGGCAACAGGCCATTGGGGAGCTGGAAAAGGCTCAAGCACTGAAAGAACACGCTATGGAGCAAGTTAATTCTATTATGCTGCAAATCACATGTAATTCTTGCAAGCAAAAGTTCCAGCAAAGTCACGCGGCATCTTCTTCTTGGCCGCCATTTGCAGAAGCTTCGTCTTCTTCTTGTAACATATCAGCTGCTCTTAGAGAATGGGAATTCAGAAGAAATTATCAAAATTGAGATGAATTCATGTATTTTCACTCAGAGTTTACTCGATGTTAAGTTGATTTTTATGATTACGATTTTAATTAACGAAACTCTTTACAACTTCGTGGAGTTAGGTTTTTTTTTTAAATAGACATGACAATGACGTTCATATATAAGTGTGTCAGGTATGTGTATGTTCCGTTGGATATATGGTTAGACTAAAAAAAAAAATAAAGAACGAAAACATTCGAGCTAAAGTATATATGACTTGTATAGAAAATAAGATGCAGGAAAGTCGTTTAACCTGGTTTGGTCGTGTACGTCGTAGGCTCAGCAATGCACCTGTGTATTGAGAAGAATCCATTGATTTCAGCCCTTTCAAAGAAAAATGGGACGACTGAAGAAGATATAACTCAAAGTTATATACAAAAATATGAAGTCCAAATTGATCAACGAATATATTCTGGCGAGAAAAGTATTTAGAGAAGACTTAACACATGTGCATAACCTGACTTCATTTCTCTTGGTGTGTTTGGTATGCATGATAAGGGGTGATTAATTATTTAATCATTCCCTTATCATGTGTTTGATATGCATGATTATACTTATGACAGTCCGTCCGGCCCGCATCCAGCCCGAACCCGGCCCACACTGTACACATAATAATCCTTTATTGGATAGTTAATTAATACCTTGGTGTATTGAAGGATAATGGTTGATTATATATTTTTTCCTATAATATCCTTCAACTTTTAAATAATTTAAAAATTATCCAATTTAATAATTTTTAAATTTAATATGTAAGTATGCCTAATATTATAATTGTTATTAACATTTATTATTATTAAAAATAATTTGTCTTATTTTTTGAACAAATTTAAATTTGTATTATTATTTTAATTCTTACGGTAATTATATTAGTACTAAATTCTAATTTTTCTATATGTTGTGAATTAATATATGTAGTTGGATATTGAAGAAATAAATGAAAATTTAAATATTAATATAATAAATTTAAATTTATTGTTAAAATAATTTTAATAAAGAAATCAATAAATTTTAAAAATATTTATCCAATTATTTTAAGAACACGTTATTAAGTGCTACAAATTTCATAATTATAAGAAATTTATTTCTTTCTTATTTACTATTACTTATTATTTATATTATTATTATTATTATTATTATTATTATTATTTATTTTTAATATATTTTATATTAACATATTATTATTATTCTTATTTCTAATAACTGGTTTATAAGTTTATTTAAATAACTAAAATAATATTTTTGAATTAATTAATTTAATATATCTAAATTGTCTTATTTTATAAAATATTTTGTAAATATTTAATTCTTCCATTTAATTAAAAATATGTTAATCAATTTGATCTTTATAATACCTTAATAATTGTTAATACATTATGGGGGTATTTTGGTCATTGTAATAAAATACACAAAATTATCCATCATTTTAAAATCATACCAAATATCATATAACTTATCACACTATATTATTTATCATTAACTTTACCTTTCTAATCATTTTTATTATCTATCATTCATTTATCATATCCTACGTACCAAGCGGTGCCGTAGAGTACATATCTATATATTTGGGAGAAAAACTAAGTCTTTAAAACAATTATATATTAAAGTAAATACATAACTAATATATATAAATATAACATTATAATTTGGTATACAGTCAACATTGGGTTCGTGTTAGATTTTGTATTTGGACTATTAGAAGATCTTTGTTGGCTGAGGTGGTCAAAGAAATTAGGTGACCCCTTGTATTTATCTCAATTCATATATTAACGCATATAAAAATATTTAATCATAAATATCAAATCATGGTTGATAAGAATTTATATGTGTTGAGGTATGAATTGCAGTCTACACTACAATTCATGCAAGAAGTTCCCATTATTGCCTAATTGTTATTACTTCATTCAATATTGAATAATATTCAAATGTCCTACATTGTATTTACTTTCTTTTTTATAAAAAAAAACAAAATATTGATAATGGGGTTTTCAAAGTCATTAGTAAGGTAATTAGTTCGCAATAAATTAACAAAATAACTACATTTATTTTTAATATTCTTTATAATCCATTCATCTAATAGTCCATTCATGGTTTTGGAACCTAAAACAACAAAAAAATCATATTTTAACATGAAAAATAATACAGATTTGGTATATAAACAGTGTGTGTAAAACGGAAGTTTTGTTGCTATCCTTAAAAGGGCTGCCCTCAGGAGCAACATCCACCATCCAAACAGAAACTTTTTTTCTTTTAAAAAAAAGATTACAAATGAATGGTGATGATGCATCTAAGGACACTATCCTTAAAGAAATAATCAAACAAACAGTGTAAAACGATGAGAATAGTGGGGTAATAAGTGTCGTTTTAGATGGTCGCAGAGGTATGGAGCCAAACATTAATGTTCATGTAAAAGACATCATGGTTTTCAGTGCCAAAGATGTAATGGTTGATTGCTGACTCGTCTCTTTCAGCGTTTGCTCATCTCGCATTACAAGACGAATGTGATGTTGCTCTTAAAACGGTGTTTTTCATGATATCTATATCATATATATGGCTATGTGCTCACAAAACATACATCAGATATGTGATATAGCTGTTCTAGGGATACCACCGTTAAAGGCAGGGGCAAACCCAGAACTTACATTCAGGGATCCAAATAGATCCTCTCTATTTTTCATAATTATTGTTTTAGCCTCTCTAGTTTGAACAATAACATCTATCTCCCTTATAATTTATTTTGATGTCAAGTCACAAGGGAGGTAGTTGTAATTTTTCTTATATATTTACAAACTAGAGGGGGTGTTATTGTAATACATCTACTATACAAAGAAGGCAGATATAATTGTTCAAACTAGATGAAAAAATTTATAAACTAGATATTCTACGAGAGAAGCATATTTAATTATCCCATAATTTAATCCTAAGCTTGCGAGCCAACTCACGAGCTGATGTGAAGCTCGACTTATAATATAATAACCACTTATGACCAAACCCAACTTTTGTTAGTCTGGTGAGAACTTATGATCCATTCTAGTTCGACTAGCCTAACGTACACATGAGGGCATATATACTATTCCTCGGGATGGAGCCGTGATTCAAATTTATTTGGGGTTAGCCGGGCTAAAAAACTACCACTATCTAAAGGGTTTGGCAAAAGAACTAATATTTCGAAAAAAATAACATTAATTGTTTTTTTAAAAATTTATAAGGTGTTGGAGCCCACGATGGGTGGTGGCTCAGCCCATGCTCACTCCAATTAAATAGAGGAAATTACAAGAAGGTACCACTTTTCAAAACATCTTTCAACTAAATCTCCCCAAAAAATCTCATTTCAACTAAATACATCTTTTAGAAAATTTATTTCAAATAAGTCCATTTTATCAAACCCTAATATAATTAGTCCATTAATTATGATTAAAATACCCTTGCTCTACACCTTCATCCCCAAGCCTTTGCCCACTTTCCACCATTCGCGTCGCCCTCTGAAGCTTCTGATTTGTTTCTGATTTTTGTTTTCCGCAATTCTGCAAAGGATTCTTCGAACAAATTGAGATAATTTCATTTGGAATCACTTTATTAGGTTGTGTTGTGTGATCGTATTTCCAATTTGTTTTGTGATTGTTGTTGATTCCTTGTTCCCTCTCAGTGAATTGTTTCTAATTCTCTTTGAATTCTGGTTTAGCGACTAACTTCTGATCGAATTTCAGTTGTTCTAGCCTCGCGTTCTTCGATCGTGATTTTCTAAAATCATTGAATTCTTTTCGTTGAATTTTGGATTAATTTTCTTAAGTTGAACGCTCAATTTTGGGTAGAAAACGTGAATCTAAAAAAATTGAGGAAATTATTCATTTATCCTCATTATCGTTGTTTTCAATTTCTTTCCAATTCGTGCATTCGGTTTGCATTCCCGTTGCTTATATTGTTGAATCGGTCATTTGATACAATAACGATTTGATGGTTGATTCATCATTGAAACTTTCGAAATGTGCAGATTGTTTCTTCGAACCATATGAAACTTTCGAAAATTTCTATATATTTTTGAGCGGTGCATGTAAAAATTGACTCATGCAGTGCATGTAAATTGAGCGGTGCATGTACAAATTTGCTCTTGCTGTGCATGTAAAAAATTGAGCGGTGCATGTAAAATTACACATGCGATGCATGTAAAATTGAGTCATGAGATGCATGTAAAAATTGAGCGGTGAATGTAAAATTACACATGCGATGCATGTAAAATTGAGTACTGAGATGCATGTAAAAATTGAGCGGTGCATGTAAAATTACACATGCGGTGCATGTAAAATTGAGTAATAAGATGCATGTAAATTACTAATATGGTGCATGTAAAATTACTCATGTAGTGCATGTAAAATTGAGCGGTGCATGTTAAAATCGACTCATGCGGTGCATGTTAAAATCGACTCACGCGGTGCATGTAAAATTACTAGTACAGTGCATGTAAAATTGAGCGGTGCATGTAAAATTACTCATGCGGTGCATGTAAAATTACTCATATTGTGCATGTAAAATTGAGCGGTGCATGTAAAAATTGACTCATGCGGTGCATGTAAAATTACTCACTCGGTGCATGTGAAAATGAGTCACGCGGTGCATGTAAAATTACTCACTCGGTGCATGTGAAAATCGACTCATGCGGTGCATGTAAAATTACTAGTACAGTGCATGTAAAATTGAGCGGTGCATGTAAAAATTACTCATGCGATGCATGTAAAATTACTCATATGGTGCATGTAAAATTGAGCGGTGCATGTAAAAATTGACTTATGCGGTGCATGTAAAATTACTCACTCGGTGCATGTGAAAATGAGTCATGCGGTGCATGTAAAATTATTCTTGCGGTGCATGTAAAAATTATTTATACGGTGTAGAGTGTTTTTATAAGTGGGGTTAGTTTGGTCATTGTATTCAATAATGGACTTAGTTGAAAGAACTTTTTATTGGGTGACTGGATCGAAAAACCTTTTACCTAATGATACCGGCCCGAAATTTTCCCAATTAAATATGCATGCCTCACAATAAACTAGGTGTAAATTTACATGGCATTAATAATATTGGAACCATATAAATTCTATTAATTATATGTATTAACTAAATGATAAATTGATTATTCATTGTTTTAAACTAAGAGTATTAGTTTAATTAGTCTAATCAATTAAATGTAGATTTATTTATTTTTTTATATGCATGTTACGAACTATTATAAATATTATTATGAACTAATAAGTCTATATTCTAAAAATTTTATTTATCAGCAGAAAAATTATAGTCGATATTTTTTATTACTAATTTTTCATGGAATTTTTTGAATTTTATACACAAGTTTAAATGGGCTCTCTATTTGGACTTTCATCCATATTTAGATGTTTTAGAATGGCTACAATATCATCAAGAAGCCCATAGAAATTCTCTCATCCTCATCTAATTAGATCTTCAACGGACACATGCTAAGGCCTTCATATTCCTCAAAATTCTTCTATGTACCGTGTGGATCCATAAACCATCACACATTCCAATATATCCATATGTATGTATAGGTTTGAATGTGTGTTGATGCATGAGTTCACCCCGTGCATAGAAGAATTTCCGTTCATACTCCTTACTATTTAGTTAGTAATTGTTCGAATATCCTATAACTTTGTTTAACGAAAAACTATTAAATTTTTTAGATAAAAACATTTTATTAATTAAATGCATAAGAAGTGCTTGCAAATATAAATATATATTTGTCTTTTATTGGGTGGTCGGGTTGATGAAGTATGTAAGAGCGGAGGTTTTTGGTCCGGAATTTGATCCTCTCTATCAATATTTTCGAGCATATACCTGGCTGACATGATTTGCAGCTTATTGCGTCAACTTGAAACAACTTGAACGTTTACCCAATGCGTATCTAAAGAATAACAACTCCGACTATAAGGAAAATATTTTATATGATTATCTAGGAAAATATTTTATATGATAATCTAATTTTAAGGATATGTTCAATCAACTTCTTGTATTTTAAAAATATTATCATTAACGATGCATATGAGTGATGAAAACTTAGAGAATATTTAATTTTAAAGTTTTTGGGTTTTTTATAAAATAAATGTAATTAACTTTTTTTTTTAATTATATAGAGAAAGAAATTGTATTGAAAATCATCAGGAAAAAAAAAAAAGTAAAAAGGTTACAAAATAATTACCCAGAAAAAAAAATTGGGCAGTTGAAGTCATTACTCATTACACTGTATTCCTGTGTGCTAAATTACAGTCAAAACCGTTCAATTTAGGCACCGCCTCCTCCCACCAAATGAGGGAAAAAAAGCTCGCAAATTTCATTCTCCGTCGTCTTCCCGCCATGTCTACAGCTTCTGCTACTGCTACTGCTAATTCACTATCCCACTTGCTCCAAACTCCCATTTCGGGGCTACTTTGAAGCACCGTGAATCTTTGAGTAACGTAGGTGAAAATGGTGTTCAAGGGAAGGTTTTTTTCTTCGAAGAAATCCGACACTTCGAGCCCAGATGGATCCTCCAACAGTCCTCGATCATTAGGTTCCAATCCCAATTCCCCGATCCGATCAGATAAGAAAAAGCCCAAATCTTTATCACCATCCGTTTCTAAAGATAGCTCCTCTTCTGTAGCCTCCTCCTCCTACTCCCGTGTTAATACTCCGGCGTCAACTAGCAAAGGCCTTCTCAAGAGAAAAGACTCTAAAGGTAAAGATACGCCGCATTTAAGCAAGCCCACGACCGAGATATTCAAGAATTCATCTCCTGCTCCTTCCAATTTGAAGAAATCTAGCGAAACCGCATCCCCTGCGGCAGGACCCACCTCGGCATATTTGTCTCCGATATTGGCTTCGTCCTTGGGGTTGAACAAGATAAAAACACGATCGGGACCGTTGCCGCAGGAGAGCTTTTTTAGTTTCGGGAGTAGGGATAAGGGGGGTCCTTTGGGTTCCAGTAACTTGTCGAGGCCGTTGGGTAGCCGTGGTGGCTTTGATGGTGGTGATGTTGGTAAGAAGAAGAAGGATAGACCATTTTTGGAAAATGTGGAGAATGCCAGCAATTCTGATGGTATGTCGACAGAGAGTTGGCAGTCGAGGGATCAGAGCCCACATGTTTTCACAGCTCAGGCTAGATCTCGGCTCCAAAATGGCGTGTCTTCATCGGGAGCTATGGGTATACATCTTTATCTTCATCTTATTAGTTCTACGGACTTCTTTAGTTTACATGTGCTTCTAATGACATTTTGTAGTTGTGTTTGTTCCTTAATATTTTTTTTTTCTTGAGGCATAAAGCTAGTACAGTATGAAGAATGTGCTAGGGGAAGACCGTTACAAAGTTTGTTAGTTTGTTAAGGGTTCGGGAGGTAAACTACCGAATAAAAAGATGGGGGAAAGAAGGTAGAATTCGGTTCCAGATTTTAGAGTATTGCGTTGAGGTCAAGCTTAGGCTTTCCCTAACAGCCTATTGATCGGAAAAGGAAGTTCCAATGAAAGCCTTACAATCTCTTGAGTGTGCGTGTGTGTTCAGTGCTTCAACCTATTTGTAATTCCTTTCAAAGTTTCAGTGATCAAATACTTTAGTTTCTGAAATTCTTCTGTGTTTGTGTTCTTCTGTCTTTATGTTCTTCTGGGTATGTTCTGTGCAATTTTCGTTTCATTCCCAGAAAGTGTGTTACATTACCTTGATCTTATGCTCCTAATTCTGTTGAGGAATTTGAGGTTGTAACAATTGGTCCGACCCTGCCGATCGACACTAAGGATGACTATAGCGTTGTACGGCTGGGACGTGCCTAGGCTTGATAGAATTAGTCCCAAGTGCTGGATTATGCAAGCGGAGGAGTATTTTGACACCAATGGGCAATGGTACATCATTCGAGGAACGACTCCAGGTTGCTTTCATGAGCATGGAGGGTGAGGCTGATTTTTGGTTCTATGAGCTCAGTCTACGCATTTCCTATCTCTCATGGGATGATTTCACTGAAGCCCTACTGCTACAATTTGGTGAAACTACAACAGGAGAGTTAGAGGAAATTAGGGAAGAAGAGAACATCCATGTCGATTTTATGCCTCAGGTAAGAGGAGAAAAAAACAGATTCGATGTCTAGGAAGTCTATCGAAGGCCGGAGGGAACGACTATGAGAGAGAATCATACAAACCATACAAGGAGGAACACACTCTGGATGGGATAGCAAAACCTCGGGATTTTTCGACTATGGAGGTTGTGACCAAGCCGCCTGAAGAAATCATCCGAGAAATTCCGAGTGTCCTGAACGAGGTGAAAGGACACTATCGTAGTTTAGAAATTACACCAGCTCCGAGAGAAATACCAGACAGAAGGGGCGGACGTGACAAAAGGGTCTGCACAATATATAGATAGCAAGTTGGATTTCCTATTCAAGCCCCAATACATTGGTTGTAAGATTCTGACTAACCTTTGGAAACAGAAAATCAAAGACAAGATTCAATACATAGAAGGGGAGGTGACGGCAGTGGAATTGATCCGGAGATATGGGGGGCGTAAGGCAGTTAATTGTGGTGGTGAGTGGATTCCGTCCTTGTTGCAAAATTGGCGGTGGGAAGGATTTCGCGGCTGCATATGGGAGATGGGGACGATACAAGAATGGGCGCAAGTCAAAAAATACAATACGGGCCCTAATTCTATTAGGTCCAGAGTTGAGCACAACATGGGTTATTGGTTTTTGTGGCCCGAGCATGAAATAAGGAAAGGGTTGAGAGGCAATTATGGGTTTTGCTTCTAACTAGAAGTTGCAAGTTTTTTCCAGGGAAGTAGGACGAAACTGTATTCTTACAGATTGGATTTGTCGGAAACTCATTCGATTGATATGATTCTCTCTTGTTGGCCTGAGGTTCAATGCAAGCTAGTGAAACATGAGGCAATTTACATCATTGACTGGCTAACGGGGCGTCTCACATATTTCTCACGAACAGGGAATTGTGAGTTCAAGTTGCTAAGGAATAATAAAATTGTTGGAGCTCAACTTGTTACTCTGAACGGTGGAGGGCTTATGGGGTTTTGGAGCATTAATCATTTATTTTTTCTGAAGCGTATTTGGAAAAGAGTTGTATAGCTAAATGCTTGGGTTATAAGTTTACAAAGGATGGAAGAGAAATTCGTATTGTGGGTGTCATGGGTGAGAGCTTCCCAACAAAAACCGAAGTCAACAAATTGCATGGGCCGAATAATATTCTCTTAAAATGTTGTCTTTTGTGATAAGTATTGCGACCTTGAGTTTGAAATAGTTGTCTTTGATGTTGGTTGGAAAGAGGTTAAATTCATGGCAGCTCTAGCTTCAAGTTTCAGCCTTGAAGACAAGGCTGAAATTGAGGGGGCGGTATTGTTAGGGGAAGAAAGTTACAAAGTTTGTTAGTTTGTTGAGGGTTTGAGAGGGAAACTACAGAATAAAAAGATGGGGGGAAGAGGGTAGAATTACATTCCATATTTTAGAGTGTTGTGTTGAGTACAAGCTTAGACTTGGGCAAGAGGTGTCTCTCTTGAATGTGTGTGTGTGTTCAGTGCTTCAACTTACTTGTAATTCCTTCCGAAGTTTCAGTAATCAAATATTTTAGTTTCCGAAATTCTGCAGCGTATGTGTTCTTCTATGTATGTTCTGTGCAATTTCCATTTCATTCCCAGAGAGAGTGTTACATTACCTTGATCTTTTGCTCCTAATTCTGTTGAGGAATTTGAGGTTGTAACAATATACATATGGGTGGGAATTAGTGGAGCATTTGTGATACAAGGTTGAGAAGAATCTATGAATTGACTTAGATATGTAAGCTAGACAGTTGATTGTATTTGGCGATTAATGGATGAGTTATACCAGTGGGGCTTTGTTCTGAATATGATGTAGAAGGCGTTTCTGGCTTTTCAGTCAGTGGAATTCCTTATGGATTATGATGGCTGCACGTTTATTTTACTTGGTTGAGAAAGTAATTGCCATAAGTTCTGAAACCAATTAGCATAAGGCTGATAAAGAGAATCTAAGTAAGTGGCGCTAACGTACTAGATATTTTGAAGTAATATACCTTCATACTCGTACTTTAAGATTGTATGTTTTAAAGAGGTGGGATTATAAGGACATGTGTATCAGATTTAATAGGTTTGTTGTATGGCTCCTGGATTCGGTTGTCAAAGTTTTAAGGGCATGTGGGGCCATTATTAGGGGTATAGAGTGGTGAATTTTTGAATTGTGGGTTTATTTTAGAGGTGATCAATTTGGTTTGGTTATTGATAAAACTTTGAATCAAACCCATCTTATTGGTTTTATGAAATAGCAAATCAAATCATACCAAACCATGGATTGTTGATTACCAAAATAAACCTAGATCTTTGGTTTCGTTTGGTGTGGATAATCATCTTTTTTCCAGATTAAATATTTTGATTATTGGTAAATATAATTTAAATTATCTGATATAATATTTATAAATAAACAAATGTCAATATAAAAAATCAATGCATTTAACAATATAAGACCTGACATTACAGGTCTAATATAAAAATATGAATCTTAAAAATGGATTACTTTTAACTCTAAAAAAGAAGCTAACTATTTTCACCTATAAAATACAAGAACTTTTAAGAAAAAGAAAATCAAATAGATTTAAGAAAGCAATAAAATTACAACCGCTATTTTTTTAATGATAATCAAACATACAATGCTATCATTTTATCCACATATTTGATTAGTTTCTATAATTAATTGAATAAATTCTTCACTCTGAAATACTTGTAACAAAAACTATTATAGTATTTGTTGCATAAGATTTTAATCCTGGGATTTTTTTTTAAAGTTATATATTATATCATATCAATAATTCGTTTGATTCTGTTTTGTTTGGATTGTTTTGCATATGAACCTTGGACGAACCAATTTTTGTTTGGTTGACTGTAATTGACTAAAAACCAATAACAAAACCATGCAGTTCGATTTGGTTTTTCAGTTTGGATCGATTTGGTTTGATTTCCGAACACCTCTAGTTTATGTAATTCATTATGTAAGGCTAATTTTTGAAGAGGTGATTTTAATTGTCTGGAGAAGTATTAAGTAATTATCTTCTTGTTGAGACAGAAGTATGTATGGACACCACCTTCTGCTTTTTCTTAATGTCTGTACTGTGTTTATGACATGCAAGAAGACTTCAAGTACACTATAATTACTTTTTAGCATTATAATTCAAAATAAATAGGAAGCAAACGGAAAAAAAAATCTTTTAATTGACTTTGGGAGAAAAGTTTCTTATCCAATATGACTAGTTCTCGAGTTTGGGAAAAAAGGGGAAGAAAGTAATGCTATGAAGAAGCGTCTTGTTTATTGCTTGCTCGACATGCTGCCGGCATGAGATCTAAGAATTGCAAAAGCAATGGGATAATGTAGCATGTGGTGAAATGAAATTGACCTCGTTAAACCATAGTATCAGCTTTCATAGGCTGCCAGAGATCATGGTAAAATGGCATCGAAATGCTCCTTCATTCTCAATTCTCTCTTCTTGGTGTTCTTCCATGTCCTTGTACCTTTCCCATGGATGTCGTTGCTCTTTCCTGATTTTCGATCCAGAATTTACCTCTTGTAAACTTGTATGAATTTAGCCAGCCAAAAATTTTCTCTGAAACTTCCCATTACTCTGGCATACTCTAATCTGCAAGTACTCATTGTTGCTGAATAAATCACTTTCCAACTTTCAGATTTTCCTCTATGGGAATGATTTGTTGTTCATCACATTTGCTTATTTATCTTTTCCCTTAGCACCTTGCTGAGCAGTCAATCTACATTTTTTTACTTTCTGTCTCATACAACAGTATCTTTCATTATGGGCTAGCTTCTAGAAAGATTAAGGCTAAATGCTAAATTTTCTGTACTGAGACTCCTATTACCTAGAGACTCTTGTTATGTGGTGCAGTACTCATACCTTTCACTTGGTTATTTCAGGGCACTTTGATTCATCATGGAGTAATTCTGTAGGTCTCAGGAGCTCAGACGCATGTACCCCAGAGATGAAGGTGGTGTATTTTTTTGATGCTGTGAAGCATAAAAGTTCAAAGTTCCTTGGCCAAAAATTCAAACTTGCATTTGTTATTTTTGTCTTTACATACGTCTTATAGGCATCATATGATTGTGACAATCCAAAAGAGTCTGAATCTCCCCGATTTCAAGCTATACTCCGTGTCACAAGTGCGCCGAGGAAAAGGTTTCCAGGAGATATTAAAAGCTTCTCTCATGAGTTAAATTCCAAAGGTGTGCGGCCTTATCCATTTTGGAAGTCTCGAAGGTTAAATAACTTGGAGGTAATCGTACTTATAAACTCAACTAAAATAAGGATATTTTGCTAATATTCTTTTGGATATTTATGATTTCTAAAACTGCAACAGGAGGTTTTATCAATGATACGTACAAAGTTTGACAAGGCAAAGGAAGAAGTGGATTCTGACCTCCGTATTTTTGCAGCAGACCTGGTTGGAGTTTTAGAAAAAAATGCTGAAAGTCATCCAGAATGGCAAGAAACTATAGAGGACTTGCTAGTTCTTGCTAGGAGTTGTGCTATGACTTCTCCCGGAGAATTTTGGCTTCAATGTGAAGGCATAGTGCAAGAGTTGGATGATAGGCGGCAAGAGCTTCCCATGGGCATGTTAAAACAGCTGCACACTCGAATGCTTTTTATACTCACCAGATGCACTAGATTGTTGCAGTTTCATAAGGAAAGTGGGCTAGCTGAGGGCGGAAATGTTTTTCAGCCTCGTCAATCATTTCAACCTGCAGATAAAAAGGTTCCTCCTGTCATTAGTAGTGATGGAAAGGTGCCCAGTGATCCAAAACCAATGAAGGTTCCCTCCACCAGGAAATCTTACAGTCAAGAGCAATCAGAGTGGAAGAGAGAGCTTGCTGAGCAAGAAAAATTTCAATCTTCACATGCTGAAACCACCGAAAACATGGAGTCTTCTGCTGGAAGAAATATAATGGCATCTTGGAGGAAATTTCCATCTCCTTCTGGAAAAATCCCCAAAGAAGCTGCTTCAGTTAAGGAGCAGAATGACACTATTATGGATGCTTCAAGAATAGATAATGGAAAAAGAGCTAGTGCTGCAGAGCTTGCTATGACTAAGAAGTCCGAGGTTCCTCCTGTTAAAGATTCTCATGTGAACTCTGTGTTGCCCATGCCCTTCAAGCACCAGCATAAGCTTTCCTGGGGCTATCGGGGAGATCAGCCAACCTTATCCGAGGAAAGTTCAATAATTTGCCGCATTTGTGAGGAGGAGGTTCCTACTTTGCATGTGGAAGACCATTCTAGAATATGTGCAATTGCTGATCGCTGTGATCAAAAGGGTGTAAGAGCCAATGAGCGTCTTCTCAGAATTGCTGAAACTCTCGAGAAGCTTATGGAATCATTTTCGGCAAAGGACATGCAACAACCTGCTGGGAGCCCAGAGTCGGAGCTTATTTCTCCAAAATTCAGTGATTGGTCCCGTAGAGGCTCTGAAGACATGCTAGACTCTTTTGCTGAAGCTGAGAATACCATTGACATGGATGATATTAAAGCTTTACCTTCCATGACATGTAGAACACGTTTTGGTCCTAAGTCAGACCAAGGAATGGCAACATCGTCAGCAGGCAGCATGACACCTAAGTCCCCGTTGATGACGCCAAGGACAAGCCCAAGCCCAATTGATTTGCTTTTGTCAGGGAAAGGTGCCTTCTCTGAGCATGGTGATCTTCCTCAGGTAGAACTTAGTCCGGCTGAGTTGTTTTTTCGTTATTGTCATCGTCATTGCTATTCTATTCTTCCCAACAGTGTCCAAGATTTTAATGAATGTACTTTCCAACTGTGAAGTTAAAATCTTAAATTTACTGTATTAGCACATTTACTCTCTAATCTTCAGTTTCAAAGCATCCTTCATAAAATTCACTATTTTGTTGTTTTGGTCTGGTTTACAAGAAAAATTCTACAAGTTTATTATGTATCATTCATAAATCTGTCTTTGAGATAATTTTCTTTCATAAACATTTTATAGTAGCCGTGTCATTTTGTGAATGGTGAAACATTGTATTTGATTGAACATGGCCTCGGGTTTGTGTTGAGTTTGATCATATGCTTTTATTCGTCTAATAATATCTCAGGCTAGTTGAACCATCTAATAGATATTGACAACTGAGGCATCAAAGTTTCTCTTAATCTCTACTTTTATATTGTCAACTATGGTACTGAAGTAAACTCCAGTGACGTGGGAATCTAGCTTGGTACAGCATCCTTAAATATATGAGAGACGCATATTTCAGTTTTTGTTGCTATAAGTGAAAAACCAATCAAAATGGTGAACAGTTGTAACATATGAGGCTATGAGCTATTGCAGAGGAACATTTTTTTATGTCAACTAAATTTTATCTAGAAACAGTTGCCATCATTATTTTACCTGCTAAAAAACTGAAGGGGTTATTGACAACCTTCTTAGTTTTTCTTTTTTCTGAGTTCATCAATTAATAGTTAATGTGATGATATGAAAGCTTTAGCTTGCGTAATCTTAATGTGTTCTTGGTTACCGTAGTTATTCTTTCACACTCTCATTCTCTCTCACCCCTCACCCATCTGCACTCTCCCCCAGTTTTGCAGTTGTTTTAGACTATGAGATCTTATGTTGTATGAAACCGACCCCAAATAATGTGAACTCACTTATCTGAAGATTTCTTGGATGAGATATCAATCGTGACGATATTAAGTGATTATTTTATTGATCCAATTCCCAATGTTAAATTAGTTATAGAATTCTGTTGAGCATGTTTTGTTTTAAATGATGATGGTGGTTGTTGAGCTAACTACTGCCCTTTACATTAAATTGAGTTCCCAGTTCTTTTCCCCCCATTTTTGGGGAACATATACAGATAAATGATCTTGTTGATATCGCTCGATGTGTGGCAAACACGCCACTTGATGATGATCGTTCTTTGCAATATCTGCTTTCTTGTCTTGAAGAGTTGAAACTTGTCATAGACCGAAGAAAATTTGACTCTCTTACGGTGGATACATTTGGAGCACGCATAGAGAAATTAATCAGGTGAATTTTTGACATTTTTGTTTGCCTATTATTGGATGGCATTTGGAGTATTAGTGTTAACCCTTCATTCAATTATGTAGGGAGAAATATTTACAACTATGTGAGCTAGTTGATGATGATAAGGTTGATATAACAAGCACTGTAATTGATGAAGATGCTCCTCTAGAAGATGATGTTGTACGCAGCTTGCGAAGTAGTCCGGTGCATTCTAACAGAGACCGAACTTCTATAGATCACTTTGAGATTATAAAACCAATTAGTCGTGGGGCATTTGGTCGAGTTTTCTTGGCCAAAAAGAGAACAACAGGAGATCTTTTTGCGATAAAGGTAAATGAAGTATAACAAGCAAGAATCGGAAGATGCCTAGAATACTGTATAAAACTCAAATAGTAACTTGACATTGAGAATTTTCTACCTGCAGGTCCTTAAAAAAGCAGATATGATACGTAAGAATGCGGTTGAGAGTATTTTAGCAGAGCGGGATATTCTAATATCTGTTCGCAATCCTTTTGTGGTGCGACTATGTATCTTGCAGTCCTTTCATTTTGTTTTCTTTTAATGATAATGTGTATAAATCCATTTGATGTCTCATGTGTTAGGTCCGATTCTTCTATTCATTCACTTGTCGTGAAAATTTGTATCTTGTAATGGAGTACTTGAATGGGGGAGATCTTTATTCATTGTTGAGAAATCTAGGCTGCTTGGTTGAAGATGTCGCTCGCATATATATTGCTGAAGTTGTAAGTATTTGTTGATCGCTTTTTTATGTTCTATTTTATTCCTCATTCTTCTGGTTACTTGGTGACTGATTAATGTGTCACATGAGATGGATGACAGGTGCTTGCTTTGGAATACTTGCATTCACTTCGTGTGGTTCATCGTGATCTAAAACCCGATAATTTGTTGATTGCACGTGATGGACACATCAAGGTCATTTCTTGTCATGGTTTAATTGCTTTTGCCTTACATTGACACATTCAGATTTACTCATTTATATTATTCAACTATGGGAAACTTTTTAGGATTTATATTTTCTATGTTTGGCACTTCATTGAAAATAATTGGTTCAAAGATGGCCTCAAAGAAAAAATGATAATCTGATCGACATTTTCCAAATATCGAGCCAAACTCCGTAAGATAGATTAGCAAGATGAGCTTTAAGGGATGCTATTTGACAAGAACTCCTTCCCTTCCAATCATCTTGCCACTCTGTCTGGAGAAGATATCTGATTTTCCCAAGAGCCTTATTTGAAGTCCGCTCTTACATGAATCTATTGTTTTCCATGTCCCATGTCCCTCTTCCTATCTTTATCCTTATACTGGAAAGGTACAGTCTGGGATCTTCAAGTGCACCATCTGCGGTTTTGGTTAAATGAAATTAAGAGATGAGTTGTCTGTGATTAAGAAATTTCACTCTTATATTGGTGCAAACCCGTTGCACAAAGCTCCCACGATGCTCAGGGTCCGAGAGGGGTCATGCCCATTGGGCCTAGCGTAGGTGGCTGATTCCGTGAATCAAACCCGTGACCTCCAGGTCACTATTATATAAGATTTGAAAAACTTAATCGATCTGATATATATTAGAATCACAAGATTATGTTATACAGGGACAATATCACTCCAGAATTATGAACTGCCTAACCTGAATCACAATTTGATTAAAACTTCTATATGTGTGACATATGAAGCGCATGAAAAATCATTTTTGCTGCTGTTTACTGTCTTCTTTATGTGGTTAGACTCTGTGATATAGTTTGACTTTTGAAAATACTTGTTGCCTTCATTTTGAACAGTTAACAGACTTTGGGCTATCAAAAGTTGGGCTTATTAACAGCACTGATGATTTATCGGGTCCCGCTGTCAGTGGAACATCTCTAATGGAAGAGGATGAACCCCCTTTATCTGCATCCGAGCATCATCAAGAAAGGCGAAAGAAACGATCTGCTGTGGGTACACCAGATTACTTGGCACCTGAGATTCTTCTGGGAACTGGGCATGGTTAGTGAGTCCTTCTCCCATTTACTTTATAGCCTGGAATGAATTATTGAAAGTTTTCAATTCATTTTGACTAAAAAAACATTCCATCATCTGTTGATATAATGCCGACCTTGTATTTGAATGCCAGATTATAATCCATTAACATCTTCCCAGGAGGTGTTCAATATGATCACTGATCAATGAAAAGAAACGTATACCATTTTTCATTCTCTTTATAATCCTATAAAAGTATCGTTACCTTGTGACGGCTGCATGTTTATTCAAAATTTCGACACTAGAAGAAAAGGTAGATACTGATGAAAGTGAGCCTTGAAAGGTACTCAATGTAGGAATGAAACTCACTAAGATGTTACTTTTTAGGGGCAATTTGTTTAGATGTACATAAAAGAGGTGTCAAGTTGCATGATTGAAATGATGTTAAGGTTTGTTATGTTTACTTTATAGTCTAAGTGGTCATTTGTGGGTTAGTGATTGCATCTGTTATAACACTGAGTAACTGGGTAGAGTTATTGAGCAAAGGTTGTAGTTTTCTAGATGGCGGGTGCTCCATGCACTTTTTATCTTTTAACTTGTCAGAAATTCTGTTTTTGTAATATTGTTTTCTGCATTTTCCTCAGGCTTTACTGCAGATTGGTGGTCTGTGGGTGTTATTCTATTTGAGTTGATTGTTGGCATCCCTCCTTTCAATGCTGAGCACCCTCAGGTTAATAAAATGTTATAATCTCTTGTATATATATTTTATTTCTAGCATGTGGCTGATGAGCTATTGGTGTACCCTCGTGTGTTTTCTTCAAGGTCCTTTTCGGTGGTGTTCTTACTTTAATCAATTTTTTTGTAGAAAATATTTGACAACATTCTCAATCGTAAGATTCCTTGGCCTCGGGCTCCTGATGAAATGAGTCTTGATGCTTACGATTTGATTGATGGGTAAGATAGTTCTCATAGTTTGTGATGCTTCTTACTAAAGGATGTCTTCTTCTATTTCCAACCTCCACATGCTTGTGCTCCCCTATTCCTAATTGACCTCCGGTTGTTTCTTCTAAATATTTCATATTTCAAAATGTGGGTAGTATAAAGTTTTTATGAACTCCAAAGACACGAATATTTGCTTATGTTTCTCTCAGATGTGATTTTAAAGCATACAAGCCTTTTATTTTTCTTTTAATTCTATTGTGTATATTTTTCCTATTTTCTTGAAATGAGATTTGGTTCATTGTCAGTAGCTATTACCCTCTTCCTTCTCCTGTACCATGTGAAAAAGATGTTCAGTTTCACCTGTGGTTTAGCTAAATTTGGGAAAGAAATTTATGAATTATTGTGATCTTAGGCATCAGAATGAAGTTATAGTTTACTATCTGGTTACAAGTGATCTACTGAATGATATAAATGGTGGCTTTGAAAATTGTATTTATCCAAGTTTTTTCCCAGTTGTTAGAAGATTCCTGATTTTCTTCTTCCGAAATATGGCACAACCATATGCTGCATATAGACTTTATCTTTGACTTATAAATGCATCGGTGCTTGTGCAATCGCCTGTGTAACATGTCGAAACTGTTCTTGTTTCATTTTTCTGCTTTGTATTAAGAAACTACATAAAACTATTAACTGATTTGGTGATTTAATAAGCTAAAATTTGTAGATCTGCCAAAGAGTTTCTTTTGTTATCTGACAGGTTATTGACAGAAGACCCCGACCAGAGACTCGGAGCTGGTGGAGCCTCGGAGGTGATTTTACTTCATTGTCTTACCTATGATATTAATCACCTCATTTACATGATTATACAATGGATTTTTTTAACAATTGCTGTCAGTTTTATTTTATTCATGATGATAAAGTATTGTTCTAAGTATGTCTCCCTTATGACTAATTTGATTTACCCTGAGGCTTCTAGGAAAAATTACTGCCGATTATTATTTGTCTCGTCCCTCAAAATAGCATCATTTAGAGTTGAATAAAATTATCATTCCCATTTTTATACCAATCTAAGTATAAGATACACCGTGCAGGTGAAACAACATCCATTTTTCAGAGATATTAATTGGGACACGCTTGCTAAACAGAAGGTTTGATTTTAAAAATAAATTGAATTGTGTTCATGTACAAAAATTGGTGGCGTCTAAGAATCATTCTGCTGCTTCTCCCAGGCAGCTTTTGTCCCTTCATCAGATGTTGCAACAGACACTAGTTACTTTACCAGTCGTTACTCGTGGAATCCATCTGATGAACACATTTATACGCATAGCGAATTAGAAGATTACACCGATAGTGGAAGCATTAGTGATAGCAGTAGTTGCCTAAGCAACAGGCATGAAGAACTGGTGCGTTGGTGGAACAGGAACATAACTTAAAATTATATTTTCTACTTGTGAATTTATAATGTTAATGTTTCGAATTTGATGGGATTAAACAGGGAGATGAATGTGGGGGTCTTCAAGAATTCGACTCTAGCTGTGAGATCAATTATTCCTTTAGCAATTTCTCATTCAAGGTAATAATTTAATCAATTCGTGCATAACCGTGAGTTTTTCTGACTGATTTTGTTGGGGCTGAAGGTGTGTAGGGGATATTTATAGAACTATTGTCGGGTAAATGACTATACACTTAGCTTTTGGGACAAGTAGTTCTTGACTTTGTATTAGAGTGTGGAGGTTACATACTCAAATTCCAAGGTTCACAAAATGCCAAAATCTCATACATTTCAACAAGTTGGTCTTTGGTGTATTTCCAGGTCTTTGTTGCCTAATGTTTCACCAATGTGCATGTGTACGCTTTGTATTAATTCTGAACATATATCTCTCAACCTCTGGCTTACAGATGAGGGGCATACTAAAGTTTATAAATATTGAGCCACTCTTTGTTCTCTCAAACTTTTAGAAGGAAAAAAAAACGATTTCTAACAGGCATAAACCGTCGTCTTCCACCCTTGACACCGAAAGGTGTGCTTTACTTCTTTCCATCATTCAATTTTCATGTCATGTTTATATGATTCAAAACAGAAATGAACCTATTTTTTCGTTCTCTTTCCATCATTTATTCATAATAAAGACTGGTCATTTAGCATAGCATCACAAGATTTTATCTTCATGCTTTCGAATTATAAATTTGTTGCAAGCATTCAAAGATATTGCTGCAAGAAAGTCTTTTTGTGCTGAAATACGCAACTTGGGGCGTTTTCTCAATTTCTTGCTCAAATGTCATCGGGCTGTACAATGTCTAATCTCGTGTTTCATTTTTTGCTGTGCAACAGAATCTTTCCCAGCTTGCATCCATCAACTACGATTTACTTTCAAAAGGTTGGAAAGACGATCCTCCTGCGAACTCTGGTGCATAATTCAGGTATGTGGGGGTGCAAAACACTTAAACCAGTTTAGATTTCCCTGTAAATATATCTTGTATTTTGCTCAAGTTTTGGTGTTTGTATAGAGCCCTTTTGTGTAATTTGAAACATTATATAATATAGTACTCTTGATACAAAATTATCTGGGTTGTATTACCCTCTTCGAAAGCCAAGTTCTGGTGAATAGCTGGTTTTACGAAATGTGTTTTGGTTGTATGTGTGCAGTGTGGTGTCAATTGCCTAAGTTAAGAGTTAAAATAAATTGAGTTGACCCGAAACAAGCCTGAGTTGGATGGGTTTTTAATCAAGTGGCCTGTATTTCTATCAACCTGGCCTATGCAAAAATATCCCGTAAAAAACTTACGGATAAAGAAAAGAAAATATGCTGTTAATTCTTGAAACCAAGAATAATACCAAATTAATAAATCCAATTGGTTCGAAAACATGAAACTCTCAGCTGACGAACACTACATCAATCGATCAAAAGAAAAACGCATCGTCAATCAGTTGCTAATACATGATCAAACTGTTCTTGACCGTTTGGCAAGTTCGAAAAACGTATTTCTTCATTTTATTTCAGACATGGAAGGACGATTTTCGGGGTACGGGGTTGTGCAGTCGATCCAAAGTTGCAAGAGCTGCACAATTTCCTCGACATCGTAACAGTTCAGGATCAGAAAGTTCAGAAGTCCACTCATCTTGAACCATAGAATGAACCTATGTTGGTAGGTCGACTCCTTCATTCAAGGGGGTGCTATGGGAGCTTTCCCTGTAAGAAACTCCAACAGCAACACGCCCAAGCTATAAATGTCAGCTTTTTTAGAAACTCGGCGAGTGTCAGTCACTTCTGGTGCACGATAACCGGTGAATCGGATTGATGAGGATGGAGGTCCAACTAGATGGTTCAATCCAAAATCAGAGACTCGTGCTTCGCAAGATTTGGTGAGTATGATGTTTGATGCGTTAATGTTTCCATGGGAAAAATTGGGGCCTTGAACGGTGTTCTACTGGCTCCTTTGTTTCCTGAACAGGAGGGAAGATAACAGTGGTAAAAATGCAATATGTTAAAGGGTGTCTTTGAAGTTAGAGATAATGGTATCATTATTTTAGAATTTAGTAATTTTTTTTTTTTTTAGTGGTGGAGGTGTTGATCAATTTTTGAGCCAAGTGCGACTCGAATTTGAGTCTGGCCAAAGTGGACATGAGCTCTTATCCATACCGGCAAGACTGTTGAGCTCAAATTTTAGAGATTATGTTAATCCAATGTTTAGTTGGTTTTTTTATCACAAAATTAGCTCATCACATTTATCCTATTTTATTCCAACTTCGTAGCAAACTGACATATATGTTATTTCCCATCTTTTTACTGTTGCAAAATTTAAATTCCCTTCAAAAATTTCAACTTATTTCATATAGCTTAATTCCAAAAATTTGAAATTTCTCCAAAATTTGAAATTCTACACTAGTCATTTAGGGTATTTTAGTCATTATAACAAACATTAAAATTAATCTACCGTTTTAAAAGTATAACAAACACCATATAATTTATCACACTACATTATTTTAATAACTCTTATGCTTATCATATCTCTAGCTTCAAATGATACCTAAATGTGTAAAAAATTGAAAGAAACATGAGATTGTAAATATTATTATTTACCCACTTTAGAATAAGATACATGATAAATTCAATCAACTAAATCTAGGAGTCTAAAATATCTAGGACTACTCTATCAAGAACTCTAATATATTTATAAGTCTAATCTAGGTAATAAAATATTATTTATCTTAACCATCTGAATAATAATCGGATGAAAATTTGATTGAATATTTCCTAAATGAAGTTGTGAAATTTATAGCACTAAAGTTGCACATAACATAAACTTCAAATTTCAAAAGATATATCATCAAAGATAAACAAGCAACTTCCTTTTGACAACTTTACATGTCTCAATAATTAATTAGATGTTCCAAAAACAAAAATCCTGTACAGTCTGTTGATCAAACATAATGATCACAAAAAGAAACATGGATGAATTTTGGCAAGAAACCATCCATATTTACAAGCAACACTCAAGAGATTCTATTTTTCAAAGTCGAAACAATGAAGGAAAGATCACAATTGTTGAGGTCAGGTGCGGATCCACCCTATGAGCTAGGTTGGGTTCCAGTCCCATGCCAAGTTTTTTTTAAAAAAAAAAAAACAAATAGGGCCAAACCTTTTAAATCCTGAGAGTTTTTTAGCCCTACCTAGCCCGACCAACCCCATATATTTTTGCTTCTCAATGCTTACGACAGGGCGAATATGACCAACTTTTTAAGTTTAAACTTTGAAGCTAGAGCAACACAAATGCATATTAAACCGAATTGAACAAATGCAAAAAAGTAACAGAATCAATACAGAAGCAAAGAACTCTAACCCCCACTAATTCTCTCCTTAAACTCTCTGTCCCCAATTGTGACAACTTTCAACCTTTTCACAGCCACCACATTTCTTGAACGGATCATAGTTTATGATTGAGTAATAATTTCCGATGATATAAACACAAAACAGATGGATGGTTTGTATATCAAGTGTTGTAAGAAGACACAGTCTTTGTTAGCTACCAAAAATACTCAGTGATATACGAGATCTCCTATTGTGTCTGAAGATAATATTAGTAGTGGATGTGTGTATAGTAATTAATGGTCATCAAATTTTCAAATCGTTGACCACCGGTGAGCAAAACAATTTGGACTTCAAAAGTCAACAGCTTTCACATGGATTTACAAGTCACCTTCTTGGAAGTAAAATATGTCACAGTACTAGTTTGAATGTAAGTGTGCCTAAAAAGCAATGCATTGTTCAATCTAAGTGTGCAATAAACGTGGAAAAAAATAAAGGTTTTGATTTCTTGTGGTGAGCATCATTTCTATTGAGTGGATTGAGGAGTTAGACCATGTATTCAGATATTTGATTAATGATTCGATATAAATGGATTAAACATGTTAAATGAATTCAATATCTCGTTCAAACTGGATTCAGAACAGACCAGCCCGATACAAACAGGTTGGCCCGCCCAACCGGCCAAAACCTAAACAGGTTGACCCGTTTAGGCCCGTCTCCAGACGAGTTGGAAAACCTCCAACCCAACCGACGATTGCGTGTTAGATTGGATAACCTGCCAAAAATAAAAATAATTTTATTAAATTTAATAATTAAAATTATTAAATAAATTATTAATAAATCATATTTTGATTAATTAATTCAATTTTTATTAAATTAATTAATGACCCAACCTATTTTAGGCCAGCCTAAAAAACTTTGGCCAACCTGCCTATTTGCTGTTGGGTTGGGTTGGGTTGGGTTGGGTAAAATCCGACGGGCCCAACCTATTTTGACAGCTCTACTTCTGATAGCACGGCTTCACCAATGGCAGAACGGTTTAATTGAAACACTCACTCAATGTAGTTCAAGCATTTCATAGGTATAGTCATTGGCACGCTGATGGTTCAATCTTTATCCTTGATCCTTCACTTTTGCACTCATCAAGCAGATTTCAGTATTTTGCGTTATTGCAGAACTGCGAATTCAGTCACCCATAATCTCGCATGTCATGTAGTTAGTTCTGGGACAGAGTTTACTCACGTTGATTCTAGTGCTTTCTTTTTTGCATAAGAATGTACTTTCGGACATTGGTTTGAATATATGTTTCTTTATTTCAATATACACACACACACACAAGTAAGATATGCTTTAAAAAACAATTTTAAAATATTTAATATATTTATATGGGTGTGCATTATTCATACATGAAAATGAAATATAACACTTTCTGTATCTAGATATCTTAGATGTTTTTTTTTGTTAGTGAGAGGAGTTTTACGAATCCGTACCCATTTATCCAAACAAAAAAATAAACAATACGTAGCAGATGGACTAAACCAAAAGACAGCAATACAATTAGATGAGGTTGTGAGTTGTAAATCAAAGAAAATGAAAGGAAATGCCATGATTTTAGGAAGATTGAATGACTTTAGGAGCATGAATTAACATAATAATCACTTTAATTAACAAAGGTAAGAGATCCATATGACAATCACAACTATTTTGAGAATAAGAAGTGTACATCAGTAAGGATCAAGAATTTCAAGAGAAAAAAAGGGTGTAAAAGTTACATTTATGAGTATACAAAGTTCCCCTAGTTGTCGAGATAACAAATGAGAGCTCAACTTAATACGTTTCGAACAACATAACTGTATTGAAACAATGAATGAATCAAAGAATGAAGGTGAGCAATTTGTACATCTTATCTTCTCTAAAATCTATCCATGTATCCCTCTCTTTCTATCCTATGAACTCCACACACTCGAGCAATCTTTACGAAGATGGACATCCTAGCGAAGTCTTTGAAAGATTACCGATCGAACAACAATCAACATCTTCATCTCCGCTTTGAGCTCTAATGCTCAATGTTAGTTTGTTTGTTAGGCTTCCTCTAATCTACAAGATGCTAAGGGGAACTGACAAACAAACGCATCCAGAGCATCTTTCATCCACGAATGTGCACATAATTCTCTAGCTTCATTAACCATCATCTGTAAGAGACAATTCAACCACACACTTTAGAAGTTGATATCCATGGGAAAAACGTATTCTGGTCAGTACCGATATTAGTGAAGAACATGATATACACTGGATATGATTTCATTATCACCAAGTTTTATAAAAGATTTCTAATTATATTATCCCAATATAATTTTACATTGTAATATAAATTATTAATACAGCGTTGGCTCTCAAGGTCAATCCATGTGACCCATGCATATTGTTTCGTTCCCTCTCCGATATACTTCTACTATTTTACAGAAAATTCATTATGCCCTCATCATTGCATCAAAATGGTCCACATATAGCAAGAAATATAGAGAAATTAATGACTCGTCGTCTTGAACATACCCAAACTCGTTGGCGGGCATCTTTTTCCGGCCAGACATCTAATTCCTCGGTTACAAACAAGGGAAACATTGATCCCATGTTGAATGTATCTTGGCTATTGCTCTTGAAAATCCATTCACCTAATTTATCCTGCAAGAAAATGGCAACCAACAAATTTAGGGAATAGAACATAGAGACATCACATCGTTTCTCCAACAATACCAAATACTAACCTCGAGCGATCCAATCACACCAGCTTCCTCGAGAGTCTCCCGTGAGGCTGCCAGTTCGATATCCTCATCGAGTTCCCAACCACCCTGATGATATTATTGTGAATAATCAAGGTCAAACCAGAGCAACATGGATATGAAATCATTTGATATAATCCAATTTCCCTTTTCAAAATTAGAAAAAAGATGTGCATAAAAATTAAAAATACCTTAGGAAACATCATTCTTGGACTTTTTTGCGAGGTTATCAAAAGAACCTCCAAATCATCAATGGATGTCTCATGGATTTGGAGTGAGTTGGTTTTTCTTATTCTGTATGGGATACATCTGCACAATTTGAAGAAGGTATCAGATATTGAGCACAAATACAGTCAAAAATAACAATCCCATATTATAAATTCAACAAATAGCTGAATATAGTACAGCCAATTGTGAAATTTCTTAACGAAACATTAAAAAAAAAACCGAATAACACACAAAAAGAGGAAACTTTATACATCAATCTAACAACAAATTCATCCAAAAAACACGGGAAAACCCAAAATGAGAAAGGGTCTCAAATCACGTACCCAACAACATGACGAAATCCCTGACTGTAGCGCTGCAAATGTCTTCCTGTACGCGAAGGCAAAGACACCAATTTCTTGATTTGCATCGTCATAATGATCGTAAAAAATCGAAATTCTTCCTTAAATTCTCCAAGAAAACAAAGACCCTCGATTTGGTATTCTAGAGGCCAAAAGAAAGACTAAATTCTTGAGAACAAATTTTAGGTGGTTTAAAGTAATGGAGGACAATGGAGAGTGAACAGAAATCGTGTGTCCCCGCGTTCTTTTATAGGAAAAGTACCAGCATTTACTGGGGCCTCTCTCCTTTTTATCTTTTTGAGTAGTGGGGTCTCAATTTTAGTGGCTAACGCGGGTTTTTATTACGCTGTCTTTTCCCGTTGTCTTAAGACGCAATCAAGCGATACATTACATATTCAATTTTTTTAATAAAAAATAAAAAATTACTATATATATATATATATATCATTGATATTGATTTAAGTATCGTCTTTAAAAACAACATCAAAAATATTCTAAATATGTGTAACAAACATTTATTGGATTCATATACAAGATCATATCGTATATGTCTATCGTTTTATATGAAAATATCGCATGTAAATCCGTAAAATTTTCGCTCATAGGAGGGATTTTATTCCCTATGAGCCTTTTTTGTCGAGATTGAGTTGGTGATATACTATCAATCCTCCATAATTACAACACTTGTTAAAAGCTTGGGTCCTCTTGTTTGAAAGCAGGACCTCGCTTACTTTTAGAGATCAACGATTACGTTATGCTATTTTCAAGTATGTTGCGATCAACTCCCAACACAGCTTCTGCCCAAATGAGGCCCTATAACAACCTTTCTTGGTGGTGCACATAGTTGTGATGACTCGATATGAATTAAACATGTTTGATATGATTATGGCGTAATTAGGAACGAGTTATTGTATGATGTGGACTCGGGTTCGGGTGAAACCGAGTGTGAGTCGTTGGCATATAATGACAAAAAGAATGTTTATGTTGATGAGAAGAAAAATGTTTATGGTGAAATGAATGACCAAAGTTGGAACCAATAACTTGATGTACATGATTTGTTGAATATATAACAAGAAAGCTATGTTATGTAGGAAGAACATGAGTTAAATGTAGTTGGACAATAACTCTACATGAATTTGCATGCATTTGAATTTGCAAGGAGCATTTCATGTACATTGGCGCAATAGCCTGTTGGAATAGAATTGTAAACTAAACCCCTCTATCGCTACCCCCCCCCCCCCCCCCCCCCCCCCCCCCCCGCTACACCTGATCTCTTTACTTGAGTTGAGTTGAAGGTTCATATATATACCTATATCAGCTTTTTAAAACATACTTCACATTCCAACACTTAATAATCTATACTCTACTCTTGTCTCTTCTCTTGTACTTCTTGCTTGAAGTTGATCTTGACATCAAAGGAAAGCTTATTAAGTAGCAACATCAAAGTGAATTGGTATGAATTGAATGATTTGTGTTGGGTTTTGGAAACCCGAATAATCTTGGTTTTGATGTTAACACAACTTGTTATTGTGTTGCTAACATATTTCATCAAGTGTGCAGTTCATAGATCATAACTTAGAAGCTTGATGAATTACAAAGAAGTAGCTTGAAAATATCAAGCTGGACCAAGTCTGAAATCCTGGCAGAGCGGATTGTTTCGATCATATCTAATAGCTCGGATATCGAAATGGGGTTCTTCCAAAGAAATTGAACAGCCAACTTAAAATACTAAAAGTCATATTTCACAACAGATCGGCTAGTTCAAATGTTATCAAGGAGAAAAGACGCCTGCAAGATCGAGCTGAACCGTGAAGAAACAGCAAGCTGTTTCAGCAAGCAACGGTCAGTCTGGTGGCCATAACTCTCAGCTCGCTTATCGGAACGAAACGATTCAGTATGGGTTGGAAAGCTACGACAAAGATATACAAGTCATCTTTGGAAGTGAAAGACTGAATCGGACGTTAAGATGGCCAAAAAGCTTCTGCAAGTCACGCCATGTGACGCCTGTAAGATCGAGCTGTTACAGCAAAGTCCCTGTCAGTCTGGTAGGCATAACTCTTAGCTCGCTTATCGGAACGGAACGATTCAGTATGGGTTGGAAAGCTAAGACAAAGATCTACAAGTCATCTTTGGAAGTGAAAGACTGAATCAGACGTTACGATGGCCAAAAAGGTTCTGCAAGTCACGCCATGTGCTGCTGCATCCAGCAAACAGACAGCAGGAGCATTGCCTCGTATTTCGAGCATAACTCTCTCTTACAAACTCGAAATCGAGCGATTCTTGATTCCGTGGAAAGCTAAGAGAAAGGGCTACAACTTTCATATAGATCACTTTGCCCATAAAGCAAATAATGAAGAGTTACAAGCAACAGATCAAATAGCAAGTTTATCAATCTGTTTTTGTATCAAGCTGATTGTCCAGACTGATCCGGACCAGACTGATCTGCCCATGCTGATCCGGACCAGGCTGATATGCCCGTGCTGATCTGCCAGACTGATCTACCATGCTGATCCGGCCAGACTGATCTGCCCAAGCTGATCCGGCTAATCCGGTCCGAAATACAAATAGCCCAGAAACCAGAATATGACCGTTGCAAGCTCGGGAATAGTGCAGAACCTTTCCAACGGGTATATTCTTATGTCTAACGTATATATCATTACTTGGGGCTATATATACATGATTTGGAAGCTCAATAACAGCTGATTGAAGATCACTCCAAGCCTTCCAAAGCAAACTCACTTGGGATCCAATTGAGGAACTTAAAAGACAAAAGATGCTAAATGAAGAGCACTCCTCAAATCTTTGGGACCTCTTACCTTGCTGTATCAGATCTAGTTAGAGATCATTTGTGCCTTTGTATTCACTCTATTCATTGTATTTGAGAGCTTAATAGAAGAGTGAATACCATTGTAACGGTTGATGATTTATCACAACCGATGAGGGGTCTTTGTATGTGAGACATTAAAGAACATACATAGTTGAGTTGCTAGGAGTTCTAGTTGGATGGGGAATTCCCAACTGGATCGGGTTTGTACAACGGGATTGTATAAATCAAAGTCTTCTAGTGGAATCCTTCCATGAGGTGGAAGCAGGGGAGACGTAGAAGGATTACACCACCTTCGAACTTCCATAAACAAATGCTTGTTTATTTACTTTAATTGCATATCTTTAAAATGCCTTTCAAATGATTAATCGGTTTAAAGCGGGTTATGTCGAGTGTCTTCCGCTCGATTTTGTAATCGAACTCGATATAATCTCTCGGTGCATTAATTCAAGAACACGAGCTATTGAAGCTCAAGTTGGTTGAACTCGGGTGTGGAATGGCAACCCACTCCCGGAATCGATCCTGACAATTTGTGAACTTGTATACACATATATGTGTAGGATAGTTGTCAAATTATGTTGAAGCAAGTTTGAATTACCTTAGATGGAATTAAAGAGCATGAACTTGTTTTTCATGAAAGAAATGTGCATAGCATGTTGTAGTTTAACTTTGATGCAAGTTTGGAGGTGTGATATGAAGCATGGAGGTAGAACCACAGAGATAAACTTGAAAATCGCCATGTTCTGAAAATTTCAGACATCGACGATCGATCGCGAGCCCTATGGCGATCGATCGCCGAAACAAAGTAAAATTATAAGGCGGTGAAATGGATTGGCGATCGATCGGTGAAACATGGCTATCGATCGCGAGTGAACAGAACATTTTGGCGATCGATCACAAGATAGTGGCTATCGATCGCGATGAAACAGAAAATGTTGGCGATTGATCGCTAGGGTTTATATGTTGCAAAATGTTAGATTTTTGTGGAATTTGATATTGAAGCTTATTTTGACATGATACATTGTTGGTATTCATGTAGCATCATCACAGGGAACAGGACAACGCGACGGTTAAACATTAACGCTTGAACTTGTATATTTTGTATCACACGACAGGTACGTGTTGACTTACGAGTATTGAGTTGATTATGTGATGTTGATTATCTATATTGAGATTGAGCTATATGATTGTTGGAATCATATTGGTATACATCCATGTTGGTATACATTCACGTTGTTGAGGTTGATGCCATGAGAGGTATGCTACCGTTGAGCATATGCTTTGGCATGAGAGGTATGCTCTTGTTGAGCACATGTTTTGGCTGTTATAACGTGTGAGGACAGAAATATGATAAGTGCTACTAATATGGGACATGAAGGCTGAGCCATTGACATATTGAGCTGAGAGGCATATCATATATGTCCCGTTATAATAGGATGATGATTGAGACTGGTTGTCTATCAATACTCATGTTGTGTGATTGTTTCTGTAGAGACTCATAGACGTGGGAGAACGGGATTGTGAGTCGACTTCTGCTGCGAGCTGAACAACTGACTAGGAAATGAACATGTTAGGCTTGTTCAGATGTAATTGATGTATATTATGCCACGCTGTTGTAAATGATGTAATAACTGACATAGTAAAACTCTTAATCAGTGTGTGTTAGTACTTAATCCCTACTCATAAATGTATAAAGATTTGATACATAACGGATTAAGTAGCAACGACCTCATCAACAGTACACTTCAGGATCACTGGAACAATGGGCTGGGCATACAGACCCCAAAGCATCACGACAAGGTTCAATTAGCTTTATGAATTGCTATATAATATTGCTATATACCAATATATACTAGCTAACAGGTTGTGTGTAGGCTTGTCATATTTTTAAAAAAAAGTTATTATAGAATTTAAATTTAAATAATTAGTAATATTATAAGATTAACATAGATGCATGAGGTGAGAGTAAATATTTAATTAGAATAACTAAAAAACACGGATATTATACATTTATATATGGATACATACATAAAAAAATTGAAATTACTCTTATCAAAACAGAGGTTTAAGACCTTTAATTAAAACCATTTGCTATGCATAATTCCACTTATGGTGAATTATGATTATGAAAGTTGTCATCAAATGCAATTTTGCATCTTCTCCATATGGTTGCAAGATAAATGAGTACGATTATGGTAATTTATTTCATTTTAGACCAAAATAACCTAAAACGTGCACCATCTTTCAAAGGCGAATTTATGTATATGAGACGGGGCAGCTAATGAAACAAATAATTAGAGTTAAAAATAATAATGTTATTCTTATATTTTCAATTATTATTATTATTATATTATATATTTTTTTATTATCTCATCTCACGAGCCAAATAATGCCTCGGTATTATATTAATTATTTCCAATATCTATGAATTATACGAGCCTCTATTTTTTACGTTAATATTTTTTGTCCCCTAAACAAAAATGATGTGTCCGTCATTAGCCCATTGATTATTATGTAAGTAGGTGTTCGAGTTTAAATTTTGTTATCATGGTTTTTTAAGTTATATGCACATAATTACCACTCTTTATAATTTTACATATGTTAAGATAGTAAATCCACTAAAACATAAAATTAACTCAATTTTACCCAAATTTAACTACAGTGAAGTCTACTCTTTAATGAACGAGGCTTAACATCTCGATCGATGATTAGTTGCTTCAATATTTATATATACGCATCATGGATTAGGTCATTGCTACTCTATAGGGTGGTGCTATATGAAGTAGATTTATTCACTCACTGAGAATATTCTCACCCAACATCATTGTGAATATTCTCAATGAAAGGATGGATCTACCACATGGGATATCCAATAACATTTTCGCATCATGAGTGCTAGGGCCAGTGCCAGTGCCAACCGTTGCTTAGATTAAAAAAAAGCACTATATTTAGTTATCCTTTAAAAAAATGTAAAACATTTGCTAAAATTGAAGGATGAGAACGAAGATTTTCTACTTATGTGTGCGTGGGTGGAATGAATGGAATGCACGAGTTTGGGAAAGACGAGAGGGTTAATGAACTTTTTGAACCCAATTTCGAACAAAATTGACAATTTCAGAAGTTAGATGATCAAAAGTGCATAGCCATAATTTAAAATTATCTAGGCTTTGGCATACAATAAATAGAGCTAACACGATTTTAAGGGTTGTTCTAAATGACGAAATTTCCGAAAATTCAAAATAATTTTTTTAAAAAAGTTTATATAGAATTGAGGTCACCTCATAATGGCTTATCCAATAGCATAGGGACCAATTCACAAATTGCAATTTTACTTTATTTTTCCAACGAAAACTAGGTGTTACTCACGCACTTCAGAATTTGTTTTGAGTAAAATTATTTTAAAAACTTAGATATTTTAATGTTGGGTATAACATTTGCTCTTGCTGCGTGATCGATCGAAACGTGATGCTTGTGCTGCTGTACGGTTTAAATGATTTGAGTTGCAACATTACCACCATCTATAGCTGTTGGTAAAGCGCCAAGCTCTTGATCCTACAATTGTATCATAGGCAATGTCAATTGTTCGATTATCATGAGTTGCAAGGAGTGCAATTTTGAGAGAGTGATTATTGGGGTACAACAATTATCATTGCTGTGTGATCGATCGAAACATGATACTTGTGGTGTTGTGTGATTTAAAAGATTTGAATGACATTGTTATCATCAGCTATAACTTTAGTAAAAAGGCGAACACTTGATCTTATATTTTAAAATATTTAAGTAAAATTATAAGTTGTTATGTTATATTTTAATATTCAGTTTTTTTATCGGCTGGAACAAGATAAGTCATCAAACAAAGAACGAGATTCGAGTGGAAAGAGGAGCATGTTGTAATGGGGGCAGTACGGACAAATATATGGAGGAGGCTATTTTGTATTATTTTGAATAAAATTTATATGATCTTAAAAAATAAAATATTAAAAATCTTATAAACATCTAATAAAATATTTTAAATAACTTAAAAAGCAAGTTAAATAGTGCTCACTCGTTGATAAGTCAACATATTTGTCGATAAACATTTTTGTATTTTTTTTATGTTGGAACAAATATTCGTATAATTGTCGCCTTATTAGGAGGCGGAGCCATAATACAAATTTACCAAGGACTGCTCGAGTTAGTTGTAGTACTAACAGACTATATCGATTTAAAAGGTAGGACTAAAACATAAATTTTTCAAAATTAACACTAAATTTAACAAGTGACTCCGCCTCTGGCCTTATCTGTTAGTACATCATTTTGTAAAAATAATGGGCAAAGTCAAAACCACTAGCCAATGAAACATAAACATTTTGTATTTGCAACAATGTAAAATTGTGAAAGAAAAGGTCGCAATGCTTTATATGTCGACGAAAATTGAAAAAAATGTACATAATTACCTTTAAAATATACAATAAAGAAGGCGGACACGTATTCGTTGTGATCACTACTAGAAGTGATTAGGCTTAATTATCTACAAAATATTCAAATACCTTATATTATCACCTTTTCAAATTTAATGATGTTTCCATTGCATTTATTCCACAAGTTAGTCACAGGCAAGCTCGTCAAACAAAGACCCTCGATTTGGTATTCTAGAGGCCAAAAGAAAGACTAAATTCTTGAGAACAAATTTTAGGTGGTTTAAAGTAATGGAGGACAATGGAGAGTGAACAGAAATCGTGTGTCCCCGCGTTCTTTTATAGGAAAAGTGCCAGCATTTACTGGGGCCTCTCTCCTTTTTATCTTTTTGAGTAGTGGGGTCTCAATTTTAGTGGCTAACGCGGGTTGTTATTACGCTGTCTTTTCCCGTTGTCTTAAGACGCAATCAAGCGATACATTACATATTCAATTTTTTAATAAAAAATAAAAAATTACTATATATATATATATATATATATATATATATATATATATATCATTGATATTGATTTAAGTATCGTCTTTAAAAACATCAAAAATACTCTAAATATGTGTAACAAATTCATATACAAGATCAGATCGTATATGTCTATCGTTTTATATGAAAATATCGCATGTAAATCCGTAAAATTTTCGCTCATAGGAGGGATTCTATTCCCTATGAGCCTTTTTTGTCGAGATTGAGTTGGTAATATACTATCAATCCTCCATAGTTACAACACTTGTTAAAAGCTTGGGTCCTCTTGTTTGAAAGCAGGACATCACTTACTTTTAGAGATCAACGATTACGTTATGCTATTTTCAAGTATGTTGCGATCAACTCCCAACACAGCTTCTGCCCAAATGAGGCCCTATAACAACCTTTTCTTGGTGGTGCACATAGTTGTGATGACTCGATATGAATTAAACATGTTTGATATGATTATGGCGTAATTAGGAACGAATTATTGTATGATGTGGACTCGGGTTCGGGTGGAACCGAGTGTGAGTCGTTGACATATAATGACAAAAAGAATGTTTATGTTGATGAGAAGAAAAATGTTTATGGTGAAATGAATGACCAAAGTTGGAACCAATAACTTGATGTACATGATTTCTTGAATATATAACAAGAAAGCTATGTTATGTAGGAAGAACATGAGTTAAATGTAGTTGGACAATAACTTTACATGAATTTGCATGCATTTGAATTTGCAAGGAGCATTTCATGTACATTTGAGTTGAGTTGAAGGTTCCTATATATATCTATATCAGCTTTTTAAAACATACTTCACATTCCAACACTTAGTAATCTATACTCTACTCTTGTCTCTTCTCTTGTGCTTCTTGCTTGAAGTTGATCTTGACATCAAAGGAAAGCTTATTAAGTAGCAACATCAAAGTGAATTGGTATGCATTGAATGATTTGTGTTGGGTTTTGGAAACCCGAATAATCTTGGTTTTGATGTTAACACAACTTGTTATTGTGTTGCTAACATATTTCATCAAGTGTGCAGTTCATAGATCATAACTTAGAAGCTTGATGAATTACAAAGAAGTAGCTTGAAAATATCAAGCTGGACCAAGTCTGAAATCCTGGCAGAGCGGATCGTTTCGATCATATCTAATAGCTCGGATATCGAAATGGCGTGCTTCCAAAGAGATTGAACATCCAACTTAAAATACTAAAAGTCATATTTCACAACAGATCGGCTAGTTCAAATGTTATCAAGGAGAAAAGACGCCTGCAAGATCGAGCTGAACCGTGAAGAAACAGCAAGCTGTTTCAGCAAGCAACGGTCAGTCTGGTGGCCATAACTCTCAGCTCGCTTATCGGAACGGAACGATTCAGTATGGGTTGGAAAGCTACGACAAAGATATACAAGTCATCTTTGGAAGTGAAAAACTGAATCGGACGTTAAGATGTCCAAAAAGCTTCTGCAAGTCACGCCATGTGACGCCTGTAAGATCGAGCTGTTACAGCAAAGTCCCTGTCAGTTTGGTGGGCATAACTCTTAGCTCACTTATTGGAACGGAACGATTCAGTATGGGTTGGAAAGCTAAGACAAAGATCTACAAGTCATCTTTGGAAGTGAAAGACTGAATCGGACGTTACGATGGCCAAAAAGCTTCTGCAAGTCACGCCATGACTCTCTCTTACAAACTCGAAATCAAGCGATTCTTGATTCCGTGGAAAGCTAAGAGAGGGATACAACTTTCATATAGATCACTTTGCCCATAAATCAAAGAATGAAGAGTTACAAGCAACAGATCGAAGAGCAAGTTTATCAATTTGTTTTTGTATCAAGCTGATTGTCCAGACTGATCCGGACCAGACTGATCTGCCCATGCTGATCCGGACCAGGCTGATATGCCCGTGCTGATCTGCCAGACTGATCTACCATGCTGATCCGGCCAGACTGATCTGCCCAAGCTGATCCGGCTAATCCGGTCCAAAATACAAATAGCCCAGAAACCAGAATATGACTGTTGCAAGCTCGGGAATAGTGCAGAACCTTTCCAACGGGTATATTCTTGTGTCTAACGTATATATCATTACTTGGGGCTATATATACATGATTTGGAAGCTCAATAACAGCTGATTGAAGATCAATCCAAGCCTTCCAAAGCAAACCCACTTGGGATCCAATTGAGGAACTTAAAAGACAAAAGATGCTAAATGAAGAGCACTCCTCAAACCTTTGGGACCTCTTACCTTGCTGTATCAGATCTAGTTAGAGATCATTTGTGCCTTTGTATTCACTCTATTCATTCTATTTGAGAGCTTAATAGAAGAGTGAATACCATTGTAACGGTTGATGATTTATCACAACCGATGAGAGGCTTTGTATGTGAGACATTAAAGAACATACATAGTTGAGTTGCTAGGAGTTCTAGTTGGATGGGGAATTCCCAACTGGATCGGGTTTGTACAACGGGATTGTATAAATCAAAGTCTTCTAGTGGAATCCTTCCATGAGGTGGAAGAAGGGGAGACGTAGAAGGATTACACCACCTTCAAACTTCCATAAACAAATGCTTGTTTATTTACTTTAATTGCATATCTTTAAAATGCCTTTCAAATGATTAATCGGTTTAGAGCGGGTTATGTCGAGTGTCTTCCGCTCGATTTTGTAATCGAACTCGATATAATCTCTCGGTGCATTAATTCAAGAACACAAGCTATTGAAGCTCAAGTTGGTTGAACTCGGGTGTGGAATGGCAACCCACTCCCGGAATCGATCCTGACAAATTGTGAACTTGTATACACATATATGTGTAGGATAGTTGTCAAATTATGTTGAAGCAAGTTTGAATTACCTTAGATGGAATTAAAGAGCATGAACTTGTTTTTCATGAAAGAAATGTGCATAGCATGTTGTAGTTTAACTTTGATGCAAGTTTGGAGGTGTGATATGAAGCATGGAGGTAGAACCACATAGATAAACTTGAAAATCGCCATGTTCTGAAAATTTCAGACATCGACGATCGATCGCGAGCCCTATGGCGATCGATCGCCGAAACAAAGTAAAATTATAAGGCGGTGAAATGGATTGGCGATCGATCGGTGAAACATGGCTATCGATCGCGAGTGAACAGAACATTTTGGCGATCGATCACAAGATAGTGGCGATCGATCGCGATGAAACAGAAAATGTTGGCGATTGATCGCTAGGGTTTATATGTTGCAAAATGTTAGATTTTTGTGGAATTTGATATTGAAGCTTATTTTGACATGATACATTGTTGGTATTCATGTAGCATCATCACAGGGAACAGGACAACGCGGCGGTTAAACATTAACGCTTGAACTTGTATATTTTGTATCACACGACAGGTACGTGTTGACTTACGAGTATTGAGTTTGATTATGTGATGTTGATTATCTATATTGAGATTGAGCTATATGATTGTTGGAATCATATTGGTATACATCCATGTTGGTATACATTCACGTTGTTGAGGTTGATGCCATGAGAGGTATGCTACCGTTGAGCATATGCTTTGGCATGAGATGTATGCTCTTGTTGAGCATATATTTTGGCTGTTATAACGTGTGAGGACAGAAATATGATAAGTGCTACCAATATGGGACATGAAGGCTGAGCCATTGACATATTGAGCTGAGAGGCATATCGTATATGCCCCGTTATAATAGGATGATGGTTGAGACTGGTTGTCTATCAATACTCATGTTGTGTGATTGTTTCTGTAGAGACTCATAGACGTGGAAGAACGGGATTGTGAGTCGACTTCTGCTGCGAGCTGAACAACTGACTAGGAAATGAACATGTTAGGCTTGTTCAGATGTAATTGATGTATATTATGCCACGCTGTTGTAAATGATGTAATAACTGACATAGTAAAACTCTTAATCAATGTGTGTTAGTACTTAATCCCTACTCATAAATGTATAAAGATTTGATACATAACGGATTAAGTAGCAACGACCTCATCAACAGTACACTTCAGGATCACTGGAACAATGGGCTGGGCATACAGACCCCAAAGCATCACGACAAGATCCAATTAGCCTTATGAATTGCCTATATATAACATTGCTATATACCAATATATACTAGCTAACAGGTTGTGTCGGCTTGTCATATTTTTTAAAAAAATATTATTATAGAATTTAAATTTAAATAATTAGTAATATTATAAGATTAACATAGATGAATGAGGTGAGAGTAAATATTTAATTAAAATAACTAAAAAATATGGATATTATACATTTATATATGGCTACATATAGAATAGATTGAAAATCTGAAATTACTCTTTTCAAAACGAGAGGTTTAAGACATTTAATTATACATAATATGCCTCCCTGCCTATCAACGTATTTTGTTGTTTTACGCCCCTTCCACTTGTGGTGAAATATGATTATGAAAGTTGTCATCAAATGCAATTTTGCATCTTCTCCTTATGGTAATTTATTTCATTTTTGTGGGACCCGACTCGGGCACAAATTAATTTATCCATTATCCGGTACCACATTCTCTAAGAACATTACGCACGAGGGTTTCAAAACCTTTTCGGAAATAGCGGAAGCGTTTAGTCAAACATTCATTTTTAGTAGCGAAACCGTTTATACATTCTAATTAGTAACAAAATACATCACAGTACAAACTCCTTAATGGTCCGACACTTAATAAAAGAGAAAATACTATAACAGCCCGGGTAAGCCAACATTTCCATTTTTCCTAATTTTCCTCCGGTTCTGGCTCCGGTACTCCTGTATCTGGAACTCACAATAAATTACAAGGAAAACAGAGGTTAAGTCTTTGAGGACTTAGTGAGGGAATAACAATGGCTTTATATCTGTAATTATCAAATAATGCAATTTCTCAATATGATATGTCATGTAACAAAGATCTTGCAGTCAAGTAATTGTCAATAATGAACAGTGATGATTTAGGATTTCAGAGTGAATATCGTGGGCTAAAGAGGTGGCTCCCACCAGACAGTTCGGTGTAGCACTTTTCCCCACATATTCAGATAGGATCTGTACATTCAGTCATTTACGAGCCAAGTGAACCATTCTCCGGACCGTAAAACGGTGCGCGTTGTTCAGATGAACCATATACCCGGACTGTCATCCGTTGTTCATTGGACTCACTTTCTGGGCCGAAGCCGCGTTGTCCAGTGGATAAATATCCAGGGCTCCATTCATTCAGTCATTCAGTCAAATGATTCGTTCAATCAAAGGAATCGATTAGTAATCGATAACATTCAAGATAAATAAACATGCAGATCAAGATGACCAATGGGACGAGATAATGTACAATATGATGACAATATATAAAAGGTGAGATAATGAATAACAAGATATTGTAAATTCCAGGCCAAATGCCAAAAGGGCTATATAACAAGAATTCGGTAGTACACCTCACCTCACTATTTGATGTCTTACTGGATTGGTTCGATTTTGAACCCAGATATCAAATAAAGTCCTATAAACATAATATAAGTAATTTTGGTGTTTAGAAACCCATATATGTTGTTGAATCTTCTGCAAATCGTTTTTTTGTACAAAACTTGTCCGGGTAATTTTAATCAAACATTTGAAAATTCATTAAAAATCAAGTTTAAGTCGAAACTTCACGAAACTTTCCAGAAATGCCTTAAATCAGTCCAGCAACGTTCGCCGACCGGAATTTCGACAAAGTCGTCGGCGCGTGTGTTACACGCGCCACCGTGCCGGCGCGTGTCCGTGCTCCGACCGCCACGCGCGGCTGAAAATTTTACAGTATGCACGCCTCGTTTTGATCTACAACCTTTGTTCAGAAACCGTTTTGAAATTCCCAACCGAGTTTGCCCAGAATCTGATAATTCGAAATGATTGACTTGGTGTTTTGGTTGCCGGAAATACATTTGTACGGCGGCCATTTGGGCAATCGGACGAGATACCCATAAAATTTAACACATTTTGAACAACTTTCATTTTATACACAAGATCAGAATCAGTTTTAAAATAGAAGAAATGAAGGCATGAACACACTACCTCAAAACAGATTTCTGGGTTGCATTTCTGCAAATGTTCTTCACGGGTTTTCGATTTTTTTGGGTGATTTGGCTTTGATTTTGTTACACCTCTCAAACTAAATATTTTCTGTGTGTATAAGAATGATTGTGTGAAATTTTCGGATTTTTTGGAGGAGGTTTGGTATTTTCCTCATAATTTTTTTATTTCCACCCTATTTCCTACATTCTCTCTCTCAAACTTGCTCTTGAATTTGTGGGCTAAATCAGATGAAATGGAGGGGTATTTATAGGGGTTTTGCATGTATTGAGGCTTTAAAGAGTTGACATGTGTTGGGGCAATTGTATTGACAAGTGTATGCCTAATTCTTAATTAAATATTTTCTTTTATTAGTTAATATTATGGAATATAATTAAACATAAATTCATAATTTATTATTATTATTATTATTATTATTTTGATTATTTTAGTAGCATTGAAGATAGCTTCAAATTATTTTTGTTCAATTTTGTAATTAATATTTTTGGGGTGTTACAATCTCCCATCCTTCAAGGAATCTGGTCCCCAGATTCCATCATTGTTACCGCAAAACTCTGAAGCCTTGAGTTGAAATCTTCTTTCCATGTCCTAGCTTCCTTTGACATGATTTCAGTTGCGTAACGTGGTTCTTCATCTAGCCAATCTTCTGTTGTTGTCGTCGAGTCGAGAAAACTACACTCGTGGTTTTTCATTTCTGGTGAGCAGCATGGTCTACTATGACTCTCTGAGTTATGGATAACGATCCCTTTAGTATTTGGATAAGAATCAAGAAGTAGAAGAAGAAGCACATGGTCGAGAGAGAGAAAAAAACATTTTATTCCACTACCCGGGAATGAAAGCAGGGCGTAGGTATTCAAAGAAATGTCAATATCAACATCAAACTTTTGATATCAAGTCCTAATTAATCCATGACCGGATTTGAAATGACAAATAAACTAGGTGGAGTAGTGCATGTCCACAAAAGGTTCTCTGGCTGAAAGAGTGAGCGACTTTAAAAAGGGAGGAAAAATGTTAGGCTCAAATCCAACCTCAGGTAATGATTTTACTGAGACTTCCTCTCTGGTAGCTAGATTTACCTCGGTATGAGTTTATCATCTCTTATATCTGTCCTCGATTCCAATGTAGATATTACAGCCATCTATCATTTATGATTGCTGGCATCTTCGGTAGCCGGTGTAGTCGCAACTGTGAAGTCACTTCCTTGGTGTAGCATTGATGTTTGAACGACCAGTACATGCTCAGTATAATATTGTAATCATATATGTATGTAGCTTGATTAAATTTGCCAGATATTATAGTTCGTAGAATTTTTAGTAGGTAATTCTTATAGACGATGTCGGTGGTTACTTCAATCCTATTGGTAAAACTGATTTTTAGATGATATGCCAATTGTTATCAGTATAATAAAAGAATGTGTAGCTCTAGGGCCAAACAAGATTTAGTCAACTTTTGAAAGTGAAATAACGGTACCTTCAACCACAACGATCGGGTCAACTTCTTTATTTCCCATTAAGGCATAAGCCCTTGCTGGGATTCTCGGTTTTTGTGGCGGTGGTATCTTCTGGGTCCTTTTTGGGCAATCTTGGATACGATGTTGTTCACTTCCACAGACCAGACATTTTCCGTTATTTCTCCAGCAGTTCTCTTCCTTGTGAGTGGGCATCTTGCAATAGCCACATTTTGGTGCATTAACATTACCCAAGTCTCCTTGTGGTTTCTGCCCAGGTGGTTCTCCAATTATTTCCTTTCCAAGATTCCTCTTCTTATTGCTTGTGTATGTCAAATTTGGGTTATAGAGCCTCTTTTCCCTCTGCTCTCTTTGGATCAATGATTTGATATCGGATTCAACTCGTAACGCTTGGTTGACTGCAGAAAGATAATTAGTGGATTCGGTGGATAGTGTGGCCCAACGGATATCAAGATTTAAGCCTTGAATGAATTTCTTAGTTTTCCTTGGTTCATCATCTATATAATGTGGAGCATAGTGAATTAGTCGGTGGAATTCGGCCTCGTATTCAGCTACAGTATGTCTTCCTTGTACCAAATCCATAAACTCTCGTTCACGAGTGTTCAATATTACCTGCGTAACATATTTCTCCTCGAATGCACGTACAAAATTCGCCCAGGTCCTCGGGGTTTGATTTCTTTTCCATTGATGATCTATGACTCTCCACCAATGATGAGCTGCATCTTCAAATTGATAGACAGCAAAGCTGACCTTCTGTTCATTAGAATAGTTGAGAACAGTAAAAATTCTCTCAATTTTGAGTAACCATTCTTCTGCATGATGGGCATTAGGGGTTCCGTAGAATTTAGGTGGGTGGAACCTCAGAAATCGTTCAAGTGCTCTATCTAGTGGTTCTTCATTCCTCGTGACGTTTCGTGGAGGATTTTGTTGACAGAATTGCATGAGCTGTTGTAAAATTTCCATCGCATTCCTGTTGGGTAGCTCTTGTCGAGGACGCTGTTCTTCTTGCTCGTCGTTCCTTCTTGAGTTACGTACTTCCTCAGGAGAATTTTCCTCATTTCCTTGATTTCTCGTGTGAGAGCTACCACCAAGTGACGATGACATCCTAGCTCGTGAATTATTTCTCGACGACATCATCAAATTTATGAGAAAGTGGTGATTTAAGACATATTTATTTTTAAATAGGGAGTTAATATTAATAATGCGTAATGCACAAGATTAAATAACTAGAGTAAGGTTAAGTCACCATTATCTGAAATAGTGACAATTGTGGAAAAACAAAGTTTGGTGAATACTATCAATCCTAATTGGTTGTTCCGGGTTTACTCGATCTGAATGTCAACCATAATAGTCTCAATAGGGGAAACTTTTTCGGGCTCGGCCTGTAGCCCATAACTCTATGGTTACAAATAGTTGGTTGCTTTTTCTTACCAAGGTCTTCTAAGCATTCCTGTATGAGCACTAGAGACTTTACCCTGAAATAAACCAGTCAACTTCATCAATATCTTACAACCCAAAGCATAAAATTCTTTTGGAGTTTATTCTATTACCCAAAAATATTTCATAATAGACTGTGAACCTGGCTCTGATACCACCTCTGTGGGACCCGACTCGGGCACAAATTAATTTATCCCCTATCCGGTACCACATTCTCTAAGAACATTACGCACGAGGGTTTCAAAACCTTTTCGGAAATAGCGGAAGCGTTTAGTCAAACATTCATTTTTAGCAGCGGAACCGTTTATACATTCTAATTAGTAACAAAATACATCACAGTACAAACTCCTTAATGGTCCGACACTTAATAAAAGAGAAAATACTATAACAGCCCCGATAAGCCAACATTTCCATTTTTCCTAATTTTCCTCCGGTTCTGGCTCCGGTACTCCTGTATCTGGAACTCACAATAAATTACAAGGAAAACATAGGTTAAGTCTTTGAGGACTTAGTGAGGGAATAACAATGGCTTTATATCTGTAATTATCAAATAATGCAATTTCTCAATATGATATGTCATGTAACAAAGATCTTGCAGTCAAGTAATTGTCAATAATGAACAGTGATGATTTAGGATTTCAGAGTGAATATCGTGGGCTAAAGAGGTGGCTCCCACCAGACAGTTCGGTGTAGCACTTTTCCCCACATATTCAGATAGGATCTGTACATTCAGTCATTTACGAGCCAAGTGAACCATTCTCCGGACCGTAAAACGATGCGCGTTGTTCAGATGAACCATATACCCGGACTGTCATCCGTTGTTCATTGGACTCACTTTCCGGGCCAAAGCCGCGTTGTGCAGTGGATAAATATCCAGGGCTCCATTCATTCAGTCATTCAGTCAAATGATTCGTTCAATCAAAGGAATCGATTAGTAATCGATAACATTCAAGATAAATAAACATGCAGATCAAGATGACCAATGGGACGAGATAATGTACAATATGATGACAATATATAAAAGGTGAGAAATGAATAACAAGATATTGTAAATTCCAGGCCAAATGCCAAAAGGGCTATATAATAAGAATTCGGTAGTACACCTCACCTCACTATTTGATGTCTTACTGGATTGGCTCGATTTTGAACCCAGATGTAAATAAAGTCCTATAAACATAATATAAGTAATTTTGGTGTTTAGAAACCCATATATGTTGTTGAATCTTCTGCAAATCGTTTTTTTGTACAAAACTTGTCCGGGTAATTTTAATCAAACATTTGAAAATTCATTAAAAATCAAGTTTAAGTCGAAACTTCACGAAACTTTCCAGAAATGCCTTAAATCAGTCCAGCAACGTTCGCCGACCGGAATTTCGACAAAGTCGTCGGCGCGTGTGTTACACGCGCCACCGTGCCGGCGCGTGTCCGTGCTCCGACCGCCACGCGCGGCTGAAAATTTTACAGTATGCTCGCCTCGTTTTGATCTACAACCTTTGTTCAGAAACCGTTTTGAAATTCCCAACCGAGTTTGCCAAGAATCTGATAATTCGAAATGATTGACTTGGTGTTTTGGTTGCCGGAAATACATTTGTACGGCGGCCATTTGGACAATCGGACGAGATACCCATAAAATTTTACACATTTTGAACAACTTTCATTTTATACACAAGATCAGAATCAGTTTTAAAATAGAAGAAATGAAGGCATGAACACACTACCTCAAAACATATTTCTGGGTTGCATTTCTGCAAATGTTCTTCACGGGTTTTCGATTTTTCTGGGTGATTTGGCTTTGATTTTGTTACACCTCTCAAACTAAATGTTTTCTGTGTGTATAAGGATGATTGTGTGAAATTTTCGGATTTTTTGGAGGAGGTTTGGTATTTTCCTCATAATTTTCTTATTTCCACCCTATTTTCTACATTCTCTCTCTCAAACTTGCTCTTGAATTTGTGGGCTAAATCAGATGAAATTGGGGGGGGGTATTTATAGGGGTTTTGCATGTATTGAGGCTTTAAAGAGTTGACATGTGTTGGGGCAATTGTATTGACAAGTGTATGCCTAATTCTTAATTAAATATTTTCTTTTATTAGTTAATATTATGGAATATAATTAAACATAAATTCATAATTTATTATTATTATTATTATTTTTTTGATTATTTTAGTAGCATTGAAGATAGCTTCAAATTATTTTTGTCCAATTTTGTAATTAATATTTTTGGGTGTTACAATTTTAGACCAAAATAACCTAAAACGTGCACCATCTCTCAAAGGCGAATTTATGTATATGAGACGGGGCAGCCAATGAAACAAATAATTAGAGTTAAAAATAATAATGTTATTCTTATATTTTCAATTATTACCATTATATTATACATTTTTTTATTATCTTATCTCACGAGCCAAATAATGCATCGGTATTATATTAATTGTTTCCAATATCTATGAATTATACGAGCCTCTATTTTTTACGTTAATATTTTTTGTCCCCTAAATAAAAATCATGTGTCCGTCATTAGCCCACCGATTATTATGTAAGTAGGTGTTCGAGTTTAAATTTTGTTATCATGGTTTTTTAAGTTATATGCACATAATTACCACTCTTTATAATTTTACATATATTAAGATGGTAAATCCACTAAAACATAAAATTAACTCAATTTACCCAAATTTAACTACAGTGAAGTCTACTCTTTAACGAACGAGGCTTAACATCTCGATCGATGATTAGTTGCTTCAATATTTATATATACGCATCATGGATTAGGTCATGGCTACTTTATAGGATGGTGTCTCATGGAGTATATTAATCCCTTCATTGAAAATATTTTCACCCAACATCATTGTGAATACTCCAAATAAAAGGATGGATCTACCATATGGGAAAGACGAGAGGGTTAATGAACTTTTTGAACCCAATTTCGAACAAAATTGACAATTTCAGAAGTTAGATGATCAAAAGTGCATAGCCATAATTTAAAATTATCTAGGCTTTGGCATACAATAAATAGAGTTAACACGATTTTAAGGGTTGTGCTAAATGACGAAATTTCCGAAAATTCAAAATAATTTTTTTTAAAAAGTTTATATAGAATTGAGGTCACGTCATAATGGCTTATCCAATAGCAAAGGGACCAATTCACAAATTGCAATTTTACTTTATTTTTCCAACGAAAACTAGGTGTTACTCACGCACTTCAGAATTTGTTTTGAGTAAAATTATTTTAAAAACTTAGATATTTTAATGTTGGGTATAACAATTGCTCTTGCTGCGTGATCGATCGAAACGTGATGCTTGTGCTGCTGTACAGTTTAAATGATTTGAGTTGCAACGTTACCACCATCTATAGCTGTTGGTGAAGCGCCAAGCTCTTGATCCTACAATTGTATCATAGGCAATGTCAATTGTTCGATTATCATGAGTTGCAAGGAGTGCAATTTTGAGAGAGTGATTGTTGGGGTACAATAAAAATCATTGCTGTGTGATCGATCGAAACATGATACTTGTGGTGTTGTGTGATTTAAAATATTTGAATTACACTGTTATCATCAGCTATAGCTTTTAGTAAAAAGGCGAACGCTTGATCTTATATTTTAAAATATTTAAGTAAAATTATAAGTTGTTATGTTATATTTTAATATTCAGTTTTTTATCGGCTGGAACAAGATAAGTCATCAAACAAAGAACGAGATTCGAGTGGAAAGAGGAGCATGTTGTAATGGGGGCAGTACGGACAAATATATGGAGGAGGCTATTTTGTATTATTTTGAATAAAATTTATATGATCTTAAAAAATAAAATATTGAAAATCTTATAAACATCTAATAAAATATTTTAAATAACTTAAAAAGCAAGTTATATAGTGCTCACTCGTTGACAAGTCAAGATATTTGTCGATAAACATTTTTTGTATTTTTTTTATATTGGAACAAATATTCGTATAATTGTCGCCTTATTAAGAGGCGGAGCCATAATACAAATTTACCAAGGACTGCTCGAGTTAGTTGTAGTACTAACAGACTATATCGATTTAAAAGGTAGGACTAAAACATAAATTTTTCAAAATTAACACTAAATTTAACAAGTGACTCCGCCTCTGGCCTTATCTGTTAGTACGTCATTTTGTAAAAATAATGGGCAAAGTCAAAACCACTAGCCAATGAACCATAAACATTTTGTATTTGCAACAATGTAAAATTGTGAAAGAAAAGCTCGCAATGCTTTATGCTTTTAATTATGTCGACGAAAATTGAAAAAAAATGTACATAATTACCTTTAAAATATACAATAAAGAAGGCGGACACGTATTCGTTGTGATCACTACTAGAAGTGATTAGGCTTAATTATCTACAAAATATTCAAATACCTTATATTATCACCTTTTCAAATTTAATGATGTTTCCATTGCATTTATTCCACAAGTTAGTCACAGGCAAGCTCGTCAAGTTTAAAATATAATATGATTTCATCAATTCTTTATTTTATTTTAAATGAAGATATATTATAATATTCTTTACCATATTCTTGCATCTTAATTTTTTGAAATTTAGTTTTTTACTTAAATCTAAATCGTGATAGCTCTTTAGCAATATATAGCCTAACTCACATAAGTTCGATGCGCGAACAGATGCGGATGCGGTTGCTGGTGCGCATGTGCGAGTGCGTCAATTTTAAAAAAAATTGAGTTCGAATGCACCTATTAAACACACCTAATATATATCATATTTCACAGAACTTGGATTATTCTTATATCATTTACGATATGAAATTCTTAACAAAATATTATCATTCAAAAGTCATCTTCCAAAATAAGGTTAAGCATAAGGGTAATTTATATGACAGTAATATCAAATAAAATCTTTAATTTAGGTTTTACTAATATAATATTCTAATTTTCAATCTTTTTTTCTTCTTCCTTCCTTTTTCTTTCGAAGAATTAAGAAGGTTTAAAAATAAGGCGCGATATTGTAAAATTTAAATCGCGACTTAGTAGAACTTGGCTCATTAAAGTGTCGCATGCAAGACCAGAGCACGAGATCACGACCAAAATGCCAGTGCGCGAACGATGGTAGAAGGATTATATGACTTAATAAATAATCTAGTACCATATAATATAAAATTTCTTACCAATCCGAACCCGCCAGAAAACTATGAAAATTCATTTGAACACAAAATTGGAAGAATATTTATATAATAAACAAATTAGGAGAATTAAGAAGGTTTAACAAGACTTAGTAAACCTTAGTACGCGACTTAGTAAACCTTAGTGTGCGAATTATAAAATCTTAGTGTGCGAAATATAAAATCTCAGTGCGTGAATTACAAAATCTTAATGCACGAATTAGAAAATCTTAATGGATAGGATATGAGAATTATGTGACCTATTATATAGCCCGATCAACACCAGATAATTTTGAATTCTCTATCTACCCTTGTTCTGGCTTCTTGTTAAAACCAAGAAACTGCTTGTCAATTTCGGAAAGTACTTCTTGAAAACAAAGAATTATAATCAAGTAGAAAATGTCAAATTATGAGGCTTTCACGATAAATTTGTTAGATTACAGTGTCCAAAATGGATGCTCACCAACCGTAGGATGTAACAGAGAATTTTTTTAATACTATATTTTGTCTTTTTGTGTCATTTTCTTGATGAAGTTAAGAACAGCTTCATCTTAGAAATATCCAGTTTAAATACAGCCAAAAAATATGCTCGTGTAAGGAAAATGTCGCCCTTAAATTACTCATTCAAGAACTTTCTTGGATGTACTTAGATTTTAAGTACTTTCTTAGAGGCAACACTATTAAAATTTGCCGATTGATGGCTTGTAGTTTATCTATCAACAATATTTAGGAGATACTCGAGTTTTTGCCATCAAAGTGGCAAATCTATCTTCTGTATTTGTTAAGCTTCAACACTGATGGTTGCACCCGTGAAAATTCGGACGAATCCTCTATTGATGCGTTATTCAAGACCATCATGGGCACGTTATCACGGCTACATGATACATTCACAAATGTTCTAATATTAGAGAGCTTGGGGTGCTTGGTATGGGGGAATTTTTAAATGATTTATCTGTATGCATAATGGCATCCATTTACATATATAAATTATAGATCCCCAAATTAAAAATCACAAATAAATAGAGCTGTCAATTTGTGTCAACCTAATCCAATCCAATCAAACTTGTAATCTAAATAGGTCAGCCGCCTGCAAGTAGGTTCCACAAAACACAACCCGACCCAACCCTAGGTTGCGGGTTAGTCGGGACAAATCACCAAAAAATAAAAATTCAAAAAAACATTAACTTATTAGGTTTTAATGAATTAAATTTATTAATAATCTATATATTATCTATATCGTTTAACCAAATGGTTTAACGATATAAAAATAAAAACTCCATAATGTTTAACAAAATCTACGAAAACTAAATAAATAATATACAATTCTTCAAAATTCATCAACCATTAATATTATATTGTCTCTTTCTTCTTCATCTATTTCCTCTTTATTTTCAGTAATAATTTCTACAATATTTGATCAATCATCGGATAAATTTGTTTCAACAAAAATTTCTACATATAAAATACACAAAGATAAAAGTTGTTAAAATTTAAAATCACAATTGATGTGATCCGTGATTTTCGAATATAAGGTAGAATAAGGTGTTAAAGGAAAATAACGATAAACACACCAAGATTTTTACGTGGAAAACCCTCAAATTGAGAGAAAAACCACGGGACCTAGTCCAGTATAAAACTTCACTATAAAATGTTGATGATTTACAAGACTCTCTGGACACAAAAAATAATTGTTCAATGACTTACACAAACTGTTTATAAAAATAACAGAAAAGACCGAACAGACATAAATTTGCTCTCTTTGGAGTCTTTTTGCCCAGAAAAATCCAACCCCTTCTGTGATGACATCCGCGGGTATTTATAGGACTGTTCCTAGTGATTGGCTCGCGGGAGATCCGGAACACGATGTCCTCTGATCGTGGCTTAATTGGAGCCCAACACGTCCGAGAAATCCGTGCCCCATTATTGCACGTTCATTCACGCCGGTTAATTTGTTAGTTATTCCCGGGTCTTCCGCTAATCTTTGACCAGAAAACCGAGGAGGGTTAGCAGCTGTTCGGTAAAACCCTGCTCGGTGCTTTCCGTTCGGTGCACTCTGTTCGGTATATGTCTTTGTTCGGCCCTTGAGGGATTTTACCCGAGGAGGTCAATATATCATATGATATCACCTCACCCCCCCTAAAGTAAAGCAAGACGAGACTTTTGAAGTCTTGTTTTATTGTCTTCGGATAAAATCCCAAACTTAACTGCTCGGGATATTTTTTGCCGCCCTTTTTTCCCGCCCAAATATTTCAAATGCCGCGCGACGTTTCGTTTCCCGAGGCTCCTTTATAACCGTCCATTCCCCTATTTTTGGACGGTGAAGATTAAATGACTGTTCACATGGTCCCTGCTATAAATACCCCTCCTTTTTCTTCATTTGTCCTTACTTTGCTGAATTTTGCTTCCGAGCTAGCACCAGACGATCGAACGACTTTCCCCAGCAGTCCTTTTTTAATCACCTAAGTATGGTTTCTTCCTCAGCCGATTCTTCATTGCAAGCGATAGATAGGTTTAACGAAGGAGACGCTCTTAGCCCCTCTCCTCAACCATCTTCCTCTTTTGATAGCGACAAAACCCTAAGCTCTTCTGCTGAGTCGGCTGCTCGTAAGCAAGAGCAGAAACGTGCTACAGAGCGAGATTTAGTTAAAGCCCGTGTTCCTTGGTTCGAGATCTTCGAGTCTGAGGTCAAATTGCCTCAGCAACTCATCAATATCCGAACTAAATGGGGGATTTTTGATGGGACTTCTATTATTGCTCCCCCTTCTGGATCTTGTCCCCACTTACCCCCTAAGGGGTATTTTCCTTTCTATATAGACCAACTCCGAGGAGGCCTCCGTTTTCCCGTCCCTTCTTTCTTTATTGAAGTGGCCTCCTACTTCTGCGTTTCCCTTAGTCAATTATTTCCCAATAGCTATAGGTTATTAGCAGGCTTCTTCATAGTTCTTTCTTATCTGGGTTTTACCCCTACTCCCGAGCTTTTTCATTGTTTCTTTCAATTGAACAAGAAAGAGATCGGGCTTTTTTACTTTTCCTCAAGGACAGGGGTTGGCTTCCTAAGAAAATACCCATCGTCCATAAAAAATTGGAAAACTCTTACTTCTTTGCTCGTCCCCTCCAGCCTTGGGATTGCCCTATGGAGTGGAGGGAAAGTCTCCCGAGGGGGAAATCGATCAAGGGTCACCTTGAGGAGGAACCGTATTTGTCGGTTCGTCGTGCACTTGGCGATCAGTGTTTTAATTTGATGGAGCTGATTGACGACGGACTGCTATACTTGTTCCAATTGAGCCCCAAGGGTGTATCCTTGAAAATGTCCCTCGGTGAGTGCTTTCCAAGTAATCTTCTTCGTTTTACTTTTAACTTATCATGTTCGGACTAATATTTCTCTGCTCTTTTCAGAAACAAAAATGATGAAGGCAATGATAGCCGAGAAGCTAAGGGAGAAGAGCCAAAAAGGCCAAACTTCTAAGGCTGCTGCTATTCCTGCACCTCCCCCTTCTATTGAGATTTTGACTCCTTCTGAGGAGAAGGCTTCACCTGAAAAGACTCATGCTCTTCATCGCAAGAGAAAGACTACTCCCGAAGGTCCAAATTCTTCTCCCCAAGCACCTCCTACTAAGAAAACTTCTTCTTCCCTCATCCCTTCCGAACCTCGAGCCTCCTCTCAACCTGCTCTCAGTGTATCCCGGCCTACTTCGAGATACCATATCCCTTCGTGGACGTACTCCCCTACTGTTCCACTACTGAAAAAACCCGATCCCAAAGCCTCCCATTCCATGTTGTGTTATACCCCCAACCCCGCTGATCGAAAATACCTCGGGGAGCTGGCTTTCAACAACTTGGTGAACGACTTCTCCTCCTCCTTTACTCAGGTAAATGTTTATACCCATTAATTTGTTCCGTTTGTCTTTTTTCAATACCTTCATTTGTTATTTTAACCTTATATATGATCTGATGCAGGCCCACATGATGGCGGGTGAACTTCTCACTCGCTTTCATTCAGTTCGATTGGCTGATGGGCAAAACCAGAAGCGCATCCGGCAGTTAGAGGGTATGGGCGAGGAGTTGAAGAAAACAGTGAGCCTTTTGGAGGAGCGGCACTTGGCCCTGGTATCAGCTCGGGACAAGGCGGAGCAGGTCCTGGCAGAGGAGCGGACAAAGTTTGCTGCTCTGGAAGGTGCTAACTCTACTTTGTCAGAGCAGTATAAATCCCTGGCTGAGCAACATCAAGCTGTCTCCGAGCAGCCTGCTCAAGAGAAATCTTCCACGGCTGCTCGTGTGGAAGAACTCTGGCTCTCAAAGAAAGCTGAGTTTTTGAAGTCTCCAGAGTACAGACCGTGCTTACAAGTTCTTTGATCATGGTTTTGAAGCATGCGTCGGCCAATTTAGATCTCAAGGCTACCCTCCCGAAGGGGCTTCAAAAGATTTCCTTGACGTCAATGCTGCTCTGGAGAGCCTCCCTGAGGAGCTATTTCAGCCGTAGGGTAGAGCTTTTACCTTTTATTGTATTTCTTTCTTTTTTATTAATGAAATCATTTACTTGTAACTTGGAACAAACTCGCTACCCCGAGCGCAAACACTTAGGCAATTTTAGGTTTAAAACGCGGACCAAACATCCCGATCCCACGAGTAAACAACTAAAATTCCGAACAAAGCTCGCTACCCCCGAGCACAAACACTTAGGCAATTTTAGGTTTAAAACGTGAACCAAACATCCCGATCCCACGAGTAAACAACTAAAATTCTGAACAAAGCTCGCTACCCCGAGCACAAACACTTAGGCAATTTTAGGTTCAAAACGTGGACCGAACATCCCGATCCCACGAGTAAACAACTAAAATTCCGAACAAGGCTCGCTACCCCGAGCACAAAACACTTTGGCAATTTTAGGTTAAAAACGTGGACCAAACATCCTGATCCCACAAGTAAACAACTAAAATTCCGAACAAAGCTCGCTACCCCGAGCACAAACACTTAGGCAATTTTAGGTTTAAAACGTGGACCAAACATCCCGATCCCACGAGTAAACAACTAAAATTCCGAACAAAGCTTGCTACCCCGAGCACAAACACTTAGGCAATTTTAGGTTTAGAACGTGGACCAAACATCCCGATCCCACGAGTAAACAACTAAAATTCCGAACAAGGCTCGCTACCCCGAGCACAAACACTTTGGCAATTTTAGGTTTAAAACGTGGACCAAACATCCCGATCCCACGAGTAAACAACTAAAATTCCGAACAAAGCTCGCTACCCCGAGCACAAACACTTAGGCAATTTTAGGTTTAAAACGTGGACCAAACATCTTAGGCAATTTTAGGTTTAGAACGTGGACCAAACATCCCGATCCCACGAGTAAACAACTAAAATTCCGAACAAGGCTCACTACCCCGAGCACAAACACTTTGGCAATTTTAGGTTTAAAACGTGGACCAAACATCCGATCCCACGAGTAAACAACTAAAATTCCGAACAAAGCTCGCTACCCCGAGCACAAACACTTAGGCAATTTTAGGTTTAAAACGTGGACCAAACATCCCGATCCCACGAGTAAACAACTAAAATTCCGAACAAAGCCCGCTACCCCGAGCACAAACACTTAGGCAATTTTAGGTTTAGAACATGGACCAAACATCCCGATACCACGAGTAAACAACTAAAATTCCGAACAAAGCTCGCTACCCCGAGCACAAACACTTTGGCAATTTAGGTTTAAAACGTGGACCAAACATCCCGATCCCACGAGTAAACAACTAAAATTCCGAACAAAGCTCGCTACCCCGAGCACAAACACTTGGGCAATTTTAGGTTTAAAACGTGGACCAAACATCCCGATCCTACGAGTAAACAACTAAAATTCCGAACAAAGCTCGCTACCCCGAGCACAAACACTTAGGCAATTTTAGGTTCAAAACGTGGACCAAACATCCCGATCCCACGAGTAAACAGATGATAATGTAATGTTTAAACGTGTACCAAACATCCCGATCCCACGAGTAAACCGATGATAATGTAATGTTTAAACGTGGACCAAACATCCCGATCCCACGAGTAAACCGATAATAATGCAATGATTCCGTAAAAAAAACTCAATGAATCAAATACTTTTATTTTATTACTGCTGAATTCATAAAGTAAACAAAAGAGAAAGATTACACAAAATATTTCTTCAGGTTATGAACGTTCCAAGGTCTTACCAATTTCCGACCTTCATGATCCTCCAGCCTGTAGGCTCCTCTTCCGATTACTTCCTTAATTTTGTAAGGGCCTTCCCATTTGGGTGCCAACTTTTTCACCTCACCAGCAGGATTTGTTCTTCGTAATACTAAATCACCAACTTGAAATGTTCTTGATCGAACCCTTTGGTTATAGGCGTTGGTAATCCTTACTTTATATAGCTCTGTTCTTGCTACAGCTTGTTCTCTTAGCTGATCAATCTCATCTAACTCTTGCATTCTCTTAACCTCGTTCTGCTCTGGATCATAACATTGTACGCGGAGGGATTCAATCCCAATTTCCGCTGGATTGAGGGCCTCCGAACCGTATACTAGACTATACGGAGTTTCCCCTGTAGATACCCGAGGAGTTGTTCGATAAGCCCACAAGACTCCACGTAGTTCATTTACCCATTCTCCTCGGGCCCCTTCCAGCTTCGTCTTAATCCCATGTAATAGAATACGGTTAATAACTTCGACTTGCCCATTTGATTGTGGATAGGCTACTGACGTGAATATTTTGCCTGATTTTCATCTCCTCGCACCACTCCTGTAGTTTCTTTCCCTGAAATTGCCTTCCATTATCCGAAATAATTCTCCTCGGTATTCCGAACCGACATACTATGCTTCTCCATAAGAATCTGATGATTTCCTCCTCAGTTATTTTTGCTAGAGGCTCGGCTTCCACCCATTTCATAAAGTACTCAACTGCTACTAGGAGGAATTTTCTTTGCCCCGTGGCAATAGGAAAAGGTCCGACGATGTCCATCCCCCATTGATCGAAGGGACAGGAAGTAATACTGCTATTTAAGGCCTCTGCGGGTATATGAGATAAATTTGCATGTTTCTGGCAGTTGTTACATTTTTTAACAATTTCTTCGGCATTTTCTCTCATACTGGGCCAATAGTATCCTGCTCGAAGGGCTTTCTGATATAACATATTACTTCCCGAATGATTCCCACAACAGCCTTCGTGAATCTCCCTTAGAAAATGTTCTCTTTCTTGTGTTGATGTGCATTGCAAGAAGGAAGCTGAGAATCCCCTTTTGAACAATTTACCTTCTGCTAACACAAAACGCCTCTCCATTCTCTTCACCCGAGCAGCTTCCTTTGGAACTAACGGCAACACCCTATTTTTCAAGAATTTAATGATACGCTCTCGCCAATCAGATATGATACAAGGCTCCAAATTCATTATACTGTTGATTGCTATGTGCGAGACCAAAAGATCTTTTACCAGCACTTTCCTATTCTTCCACTCATGGATGGAGCTGGCCAACTTTGCAAGCGAATCTGCTCGGTTATTATCTTCTCGTGGTATTTGCTTCAATTGCACTTCCTGGAACTGAGTCATTAATACTTGAGCCTTCTCCACATATTTTTTCAACTTTTCTTCTTTCACCTTGTATACCCCATTTACCTGCTGTACGACCAGCATTGAATCCATGAACACTTTTACTTTCTGAACTCCGGCATCTATTGCTACTCGTAAACCCGAGAGGAGAGCTTCGAATTCGGCTTCATTGTTTGAAGATTGAAAACCGAACTGAATAGCTATAGCAATTTCTTCTCCTTCTGGACTGATAAGTATAATTCCTGCACCGCTTCCTATTTGAGTAGATGATCCATCTACAAATAGGCTCCAATCTTTTTCTTCGCGAGTATGAGTTACTTCAACCAAGAAATCCGATAAGGCCTAAGCCTTGATGGTAGTCCGAGGCTGATAAGAAATATCGAACTCGCTCAATTCTGTGGCCCATTTCACCATCCTCCCTGAAATTTCAGCTTTTGACAAGAGCCTTCCAAAGGGAGTGCTCATTACCACCATGATAGGGTGAGATAGAAAATAAGGCCGAAGCCTTCTTGCAGTGATCACCAGAGCCAAAGCTAACTTTTCAATTTCTGGGTATCTTTGTTCGGCTCCTTGCAAAGCTCGGCTGACATAATATACCGGTTGCTGCTGCCCAAATTTCTCTTGAATTAACACCGAGCTGACAACTTCCTCGGTTACCGACAAGTAGACGAGAATGGTCTCATTGTGTTCGGGTTTATTCATCAAGGGTAACTGAGCTATATTCTTTTAAATCTTCGAAAGCCTTCTGACACTGATCGTCCCACTCAAACACTATTCCTCGCCTTAAGGCCTTAAAGAAAGGCAAACTCCTGTCAGCCGATCTAGATATGAATCGACTAAGCGCTGTTATTCTTCCTGCTAACCTTTGCACTTCGTTCAGGGTCCGAGGAGGGTTCATTTCTTGGATTGCTCGGATTTTCTCAGGGTTAGCTTCCACACCTCTCTCTGTCACCATGTACCCCAAGAATTTTCCACTATGAATTCCGAAGGTACATTTGGCTGGATTTAACTTCATGCCAAATCTTCTTAAAGTGGCAAAGACTTCCTCCATATCTTCTATAAGATTTTGGGCCTTCTTGCTTTTGATCAGGACGTCATCAACATAAACCTCCACGTTCCGTCCTATTTGATCTCTGAACATCTTATCCATCAATCTCTGATAAGTAGCCCCAGCATTTTTTAATCCGAAGGGCATAACGACATAACAAAAAGTTCCTCCTGCTGTGACAAAGCTAACCTTGGACTGATCCTCGCGGGCTAAGGGGATTTGATGATATCCCTGATAAGCATCCATAAGACATAACAGCTCATGTCCCGCAGTAGAATCCACTAATTGATCAATCCTTGGTAATGGATAACAATCTTTGGGACACGCTTTGTTCACATCCCGAAATCTACACACATCCTCCACTTGTCTCCTGTTTTAGGTACTAGAACCACATTTGAGAGCCATGTAGGGAAACTAATCTCCTGTATATGACCTGCTTTCAACAACTCCTCTACTTGTTTAGCTATAACGGCATCCTTCTCGGGTCCGAAATGCCTTCTCTTCTGTTTAATTGCCCGAGCACCCGGATCAACATTTAGATGGTGCTCAGCAATCTCTGGTTTTACCCCAATTAACTCAGAGGTATTCCAAGCGAACACATCCACGTTAGCTATTAAGCATTCAATCACTCTTTTCCTCAATTCGGGATCCAACTTGGATCCAATGCGAGTAGTTTTCGCCGGGTGACCTAACTCGATACTCATGAATTCCTCCTCGGGGACTATCCGCTCCTCCTCCTCAGGCTGTCCATGTTTCCTCTTATTACTTCCTCGCTCCCTATCTTCTCTATTTTTTCCTTTGTCTTGCTTCAACTCTTGCACATATCATTTTCTTGATGAACTCTGACTTCCCCTTACTTGTCCCACTTCCTCTCCTACCGGGAATTTTATCTTCAGGTGGTAAGTAGAAGCAACTGCTTCGAAGGCCGTTAACGCCGGCCGACCCAATATTATATTATAGGAGGAGGGTGCATCCACTATGAGGAAGGTGATCATCTTCGTCTTTGTCTTGGACTCCTCTCCTAATGTGACGGGTAAAGACACTTGTCCTATAGGACTTATGGCTTCTCCAGTAAACCCATGCAAAGAAGTATTTACTTTTTGCACAGCTATACTTCCCAATTCCATCTGCTTCAACGTACTAAGGAAGAGCACATCTGCCGAGCTGCCTGTATCGACGAAGATTCTTTGCACATTGTAGTTGGCTACTGTGGCTGAAATTACCAGTGCATCCTCGTGGGGAAAATAAATCCCTTGTAAATCAGCATGTCCGAAAGCTATAGAAGGACTCTCCTGAGTATGACTTGGATTAATGGATAACACTTCGAGTCTTCGAGCATAACTTTTTCTTGCTCGGTTAGAATCTCCACATGATGTTCCTCCCGAAATCATATGTATGGTCCCTCGGTTAGGAACATTGCTCATGGTTCTTTCCCTAGTAACTTGATTTCCTCCCTCCACTCTTTCCCCCCGTACTGCCCAAGGAACTGGCTGAAGTGCTCCTCTCCCTGGATTAACATTATTCCGAGGGAAAGGAGCACTGTTTCTCAATTCATCGTCAGCTCCTCGCCTTACATCCATTCTTCCTTCATGAACGCTCCCTCCTCGGGCACTTCCTCCTCGGAATACTCCTCTTCCATAAGGTCCCCCCCCCCCCCCCCCCCCGACCCCTCTTTGGCATAATTTGATTCATGGCTACCTCCCGATAAGGTCTCATCGGTAGGTACTGATCAAAGTTCCTTTTAGGCTGTTCCAATGGCCTCTCCTTCCTATTGACTTCACCACTATTTTTTATTTCCTTCTTCTGTTTCATCCTCTGCGCTTCCTCTAAATTAATATATTTAGAGGCACGCCCCAGTAATTCATCATAATCCGACGGTGGCTTCTTGGCCAATGATCTGAACAGATCCCCCTCTCTCAACCCTTGGGTGAAAGCGCTGGCTAGTATTTCAGATGTCACATGCGGAACATCAAGGCATGCTTGATTGAATCTTTTCAGAAAATCCCACAGGGACTCCTTATCCATCTGCCTGAGACCGAACAAACTCAAGGCTGTTCTCTTGCAACTTCTACTGCTCGCGAATTGATGAAGGAACAACGAGCTGAATTTGGGAAAGGAATCCACTATTCCTGATGGTAATTGATTGAACCACGATTGAGCAGCGCAGGCTAGAGTAGTCAAGAACACTCTACATTTCACCCCATCTGACAGCTGATGAAGGAGGGAGGCATTCTCAAATCGAGACAAATATTCTTCTGGATCTGTGCTACCATCATAGTTCCCCACACTTAAAGTTCTGAAATTAAGAGGCAGAGGATCATCAATGACCTGAGGAGTGAATGTGGTGCTTCTTCTTGCCGAGTTAATACGGTCTTCCATTTTATTGCGCATTTTTTGTAACTCCTCCTTTAAATCCTCCATTTGATGGTGCAAAGCCCTATCTATTTCTTCATTTGAACGATTAGGAAAATCTTTTGATTCTTCAGCCTCCTCCTCCGACTTCTTTATAGAGGTTGAGTCTTCCTCCTCTTCTTTATTTTCTTCTTGATAGGGGGGGGGGGGGGGGGGGGTCATAAATTGTTTCATAACTTCTCCGGCAGTTTTGGCAATCATCTCAGTCAAATGTTCCATGGGTATTCCTCCAGTAGGTAATACTCGTGAAACATTCTGCGATGATCCAGCCTCCCCTGCTCCTTCTGGTTCTGGGCATGAACGTGGGGGAGTCATTGGTTTATCCCTCCCCGACATTGGCCCTCGCCCTTTGCTTCTAACCATTTCGCCTTGGATTCCTAATGAAAAAATCCCTGCTTCAACGTCTTTACTCTTTTTGTTCCCACAGACGGCGCCAATGATGTGATCCGTGATTTTCGAATATAAGGTAGAATAAGGTGTTAAAGGAAAATAACGATAAACACACCAAGATTTTTACGTGGAAAACCCTCAAATTGAGAGAAAAACCACGGGACCTAGTCCAGTATAAAACTTCACTATAAAATGTTGATGATTTACAAGACTCTCTGGACACAAAAAATAATTGTTCAATGACTTACACAAACTGTTTATAAAAATAACAGAAAAGACCGAACAGACATAAATTTGCTCTCTTTGGAGTCTTTTTGCCCAGAAAAATCCAACCCCTTCTGTGATGACATCCGCGGGTATTTATAGGACTGTTCCTAGTGATTGGCTCGCGGGAGATCCGGAACACGATGTCCTCTGATCGTGGCTTAACTGGAGCCCAACACGTCCGAGAAATCTGTGCCCCATTATTGCACGTTCATTCACGCCGGTTAATTTGTTAGTTATTCTCGGGTCTTCCGCTAATCTTTGACCAGAAAACCGAGGAGGGTTAGCAGCTTTTCGGTAAAACCCTGCTCGGTGCTTTCCGTTCTGTGCACTCTGTTCGGTATATGTCTTTGTTCGGCCCTTGAGGGATTTTACCCGAGGAGGTCAATATATCATATGACATCAACAATAAACTAATATATCACCTACCTAGGCTTCTAATCTTAACTCGCTGAATAACCCGACCCAACTCATCATAACCCATAACCCAAATGAGTTAACTCATTTTGACCCACTTTCAAATGGGTTGGAAAAATTCTAATCCAACCCACCTATATTGTGTGAGGCAGGTTGAGCCAATCTGACGCCTCTACAAGCAGACAAGTATATATTTGTAAAATTTTCTATGAATGGTTAACAAATAGCAAACGATGAAACTTAACTCTAAAACATTTGGAAAAACGACCGACAGATTGCCCATAAATGGACCGATTAAAGAGCGGTTTTACTAGCCCTACGAACAACTCGGTCGATGGATTGCAATGTGACTAGCAAGCATATATTTGGATTTCGAGTTCAAATCCGTTCCCACATACAATGTTATCTAATTAATATAAGTTTAATTGTTAAACCTTAAATCAGATGAAAACATAAAGCGGGGGAATTGAATCATTTATTCAATTAATTCGAACTTTAAACATGAACTATTAAATAGTTTTAAAATCCTAGCTAGAGGTGGCAAAATGGCTATGCCCGTTTGTTACAGTAACGAGTTATGTCGTGTTGCTTATTTTGGCACGTAGGCCATATAGACACGACACGATCAGTTGATCCGTAATTATAGCGTCTAGAAACCTAAAGTTAATTTTTTTTAAAATATGAGGGTTTCTCTGACACAGCTCGCTTGACCAAACGTCTAGCCGTAAAAAAATATGAGTCGTGATATGACAAACATACCGAACACTTATATAATAATGTGATAACTTGAAGTGTATGCAACAAGACAAATACTACTATTAATTCTTTAATTAGTTTTTTTTTATACATAGAAAATCGTTTTGAAAATGAAAAGACCCAATTTTTGTCTTATTTTTTACCCCTTTATGTTATTACATTTTTTGCTAAATTACGAAATAGGCCAAGCCAACCTGGCCAAATCGCCACCACGCACACCGCCGCTTCCGTTCGACGCCGTCTCTGATATTTGTTGAGCTTAACCGTTAAAAACGAACTATTTACATAAAATCACCAACTCCATTGTACTTTTCTCCATTCTCTCCAAAACCATCAATTATTTTACAAATCCTATCAATTTGTGGATTTTGATTTGCTCGAATTGACAAAAATATGCAGGCTTCATCAGTTCTGTTCAACACTAAACCTCTTTTAGCTCCGATTAATGCAGGCAATCGTTATGGTAAAGCACAGCTCAATCGGGCTCAATTGAGGAAACCAGTTGCTTGGCGCCTGCCGAGTAGAAGTCGCTGCAGCCGTGCATATCTTGTCAACAGTAAGGTTTGTTCTATTGTTACAACTGCTTTAAAGTTTTCAACTATTTCCTTTTCTTTGCTCCCTCTAAAAATTGGTTGTTGGGACGCGGGACGCGGGATTGGGGAGTCTGGTTTGTGTTGAGTTTAGTGCATAGTGAGTGAATGAAATATCTGAAATTTTTTCAGTAATTATATGGTTGAGCTCTAGCTGTGTGGATGACTTACAATCGTATTTGGTTTTCTGTGTTGGATGATGTCTTTTTCTCTTTGCAAGCTGCAAGTAACTTAATATGCCACTCGCTGCTGCCTTTCAATGCAGAATACATCGAAAATATATCATTTTGAGCCCAATGGTGAAAGTCTGGGAGTATCTTGCTTCCAATGGTACAAAAGAAAGCAAGTTGGTATCAACGGTTTCACCTCTGGATTCTTTGCGGACAGGTCAACTTTTCATTTGTCAAAGCTCAAACCTAACAAAGATAAAGTAAGAAACCATCTGCTCTTTGGTAATCTCGGCTGTCCCTTTTCAGTACTCTGATTGATAGTGAGTTTATATTGACCTGCTCTTGTACTTCACCAGTCAGTTTACCACCATGTCCCAATGAAGGTAACAACTAATAGGAAATCAATTGCAGTATTGCGGACTTCTCCAACACAAAACTTTCCTTCTTTCTAGCAATTCTGTGTTTTGTTTTTTCTCTCTAAGATAATCCACTTTTATACCATTTTCCAGGATATATCTTGCATCAAAGATCTCACTTCACTATATGAAGCTGCTACTGTTGAAGATGTATATGTAGTGTATGAGCTGTTGAAGATAGATGAGAATTCCTTGTACTCTTGCATTGGGATTTCTGGGTCTCATGCTGGAGAGGATGCCACAGGTGAAGTGTAATTCTGCATTATGAGTTGAAATATGTCTCTTTTTAAGTATTTATGAGCTACTTTATCCAAGTTCTTTATTGAACATTTTTTTTTGCAGATTCCATTGCGGAGGAAGAATTGGTAGAGGGCCTCCATAATATTATCCCAGTGGGACGGGGTTCGTCTACTGCAACACGGACGACGACATGAAAGCTTTATGTGAAGAAGTTGCATATTTTGGCATTAGACATGACCACGGTTCGTGAACCGCCGGTTAACGGTTCGGAACCGCCGGTTCGACGGTTCAAAAGAGCTCGACCCTTAACCTTAACCTTCGTAGACGGTTCCGGTTACGGTTAACCACCAGTTACGGTTACGGTTCGAACCTTATATTTTTAAATTTAAAAAATTTAAATTAAAAATTTAATTTAAAAAATTTAAAAATTACTCTAAAAGGATCATAAAAATTAACAAAGGAAATGTAAGGGGGAGTGGAGAGTTTGAACTTTTTAAGTTGCCATTAACTCTTTATATTCATATGAATCATTTAGCAATTTATATGTTGAGTTCCAACGTGTGGGTATATCAAGTGAAAATTTTATAGGTCGCATTTCATTAATCTTACAAAACTTACCCAATTGTTTCATCAAACTCGATGGGACCACAAATAAGATAATGTCATTTTAATTGGTTGAATCTGAGTATCTAACGATACTAATTACATATGAAATTGATGTGAAACATGTGATACTAATTACAAATGATATTGGTATGCAATATTTACAATTATGATATTAATTACATATGAAATTCGTATGAAACTTATACAAATTTTGTACTAATTACAAAAGAGTTTGGTATGAAACATTTACAATTATGATACTAATTACATATGAAATTTGTATGTAAATATACAACTTTGTTATAATTACAAATGATATTGGTATGAAACATTTACAATTATGGTACTAATTACATTTGAAATTGGTATGAAACCTATACAATTTTGATACTAATTGCAAAAGAGATTGGTATGAAATATTTACAATTTTGGTACTAATTACATATGAAATTGGTATGTCACTATCAATTTACATAAGAAACAAATGTTAGTAAAGTTATTTTTATGATGATTTCGTTGATTAATCATAAATATATTAAAATAGAAGTTATTAATTTATATAATATAAATTTAGTGGATTGTCAATTTAATACGTTGTTCCCAAATCAGTATAAGTTGTTCCCAAATCAGTATAAGTAAACTATTAAAAGATTTTAGTAATTAATCAAATATTACATTATCGAGTTTCTATGTAAATCATATTGTGATTAACTAAGATATACTTATTTAATAATTAGATATATAATATAAAACAAATAATGAACATAAAGTGATTGTAGAATAATTATAAAAGGTATATAATATATTTGTTTTGTAATAATTTGCTTCATTATTAAAATATTTTATTTTGCAACCACTTTAATTTATCCAATATTTTTTGTTATATTTTCTTTGTTATAGATATGTTTCTATTATGGTACTAATTATATTTTTTGTTATATTTTCTTTGTTATAGATGTGTTTCTTATTAAAAATAGTCAGTAAGAGATTTTTGATTATCAATTAGAAGTTATTAATTTATATAATATAAAGTTAGTGAATTATCAATTCAATATGTTGTTCTCAAATCATTATAAGCAAATTAGTAAAAGATTTTATTAATTAATCAAATATTACATTTATCGAGTTTCTATGGTAAGTCATATCGTGGGAAATTAAGATATACTTATTTGATTATTGTATATAATGTAAATCAAATAAAATGCTTGTAGAATAATTAGAATGTATATATTATATTTGTTTATGATAATTTACTTCATTATTATAATATTTTATTTTGTAACAACTATTTCTTTAGCTTATTAATTTATCCAATATTTTTTGTTATATTTACTTTGCTATAGTTTATTTCTATTTTATTAATTCATCAAATATTACATTATTGAGTTTCTGTTGTAAGTCAAATTGTGATAAATTAACATATACTTATTTAATTATTATATATATAATGTAAATCAAATAAATATAAAGTACTTGTAGAATAATTATAAAATGTATAATATATTTGTTTTGTAATAACTTGCTTCATTATTAAAATATTTTATTTTTCAACCACTATTTATAGTTCTTATTAATTTATCCAACATTTTTTGTTATATTTACTTCGTTATAGATATGTTTTTATTATACAATATTTATTTAAGAGCATAACATATTTTTTTAGATAATTTTGATTTTACAATATAAAATAGTTATTATTGTATTACACATATAATATACATTGTCTTTTAGTATATATAATTATATTGTCTAAAATAAAACAACAATAGCTTAGTGGTAAGAAGCTGTATATACATGACAGATGTCAAGAGTTCGAATCCTCAACAACACAATTTAATTTTAAATAATAAAAAAAATAAAAATAAAGGGTTAAACATGACTGACAACTGAACTTGATCTTTGTTGTGCTCGTATTTTTCTCTTATTCTTTTAGGAGGTAAAATTGTAACGATAGGTGACTATAGAATAGTTAGATATTGAGGAAGCACAAAATAAGTATTTTTCTTGGCAATCCTGTATATGTAAAGATAGGTTTTATTGTTGCTGCCCTTAAGGGCACTGCCCTCAGGGGCATCATCCACCATCCATATGGAATTTTTATTTTCTTTTTTAAAAAAAAGATTTCAAATAAACGGTGATGATGCTCCTAAGGGCACCACCCTTAAGGGCATCATCAAACAAACCAAACCGTAAAGATAAGTTACATTGAGTTTTGTACAATGGTACTATGTATCAAATCTTGTATGTCAAGTCTTTTTCCGCATTTAATGGAAAGATCTCGCAACATATATAATGGTTAGAGAGAGAGAGAGATGCGCACTATGCAGTCAAGTACTTTTAATTAATTAATTTAGATTAGGAAGTTATATAATAATTCTGAAAAAAATCTGATTTTCTTGATAATAGTGAGAGGGGGGAGTTCAATCTCAAAATTCTTTTTACACTATTGGAATCGAGAAGAAAAGACACGAGTCTGATTTGGTTTTTGTCTAGGAACATTAATTGCGTGACAAACTGTATACATTATTGTTTATGGCTTTTTTTCAAGTAAAGGAGTAAGGAGAGGACGATTTATTGGATTAAGTTTTACATAGATCGTGGTTTTGGATTAGGAATATAAGTAATAGTAATGTTCGGTATGCATTCTCGGATTGGGTCAAGGAACCGATTGTATGTCTTTGAGCTTTGTAGTTTAGATATTCTGTTTTCTTAAATATGTTATTTGTAACTCTTTTGAGTACTTTTGGTACTCTGTTTTTAATATATAATATATTATTTGTCTAATAAAAAAAATTATTCGTAGCTTTTTCTTAATAAGGTTCAAAATGGTCAATTTGATGCTGTATTTGATGAAGGAATCACTAATGAACGGTTGGTAAATAGAGTTATAAAAATATGGGATTGATGAATGATTAGTAAATAAAATGATAAAAATAAGTATAATGATGTTAATATGTAGTGCTAAGTAATTGAATGCTTGGTATAATTTTTGTAAAGAGGATAAATAGGGGTTATTCGGACAACCTACCGAAAATACCCCTGGGTAAAATTGTGTTGGCAATCGTGTTTAATTTGTTCTCACCTACTCGCCATCGTTTCTACCTTTTCTCCCGCACCTACTCACCATCGCTTGCAACAACATAGATCTGCATCGTCTCCTCCAAAATTGTCATTCCCTTCTCGAAATCGCTTGCGCGCCAAGGTACAGGGAGCTGTGGTCATTCGCAATCGTCAGATCCAGGTGAAGAAAGTGTTCGAAATCATACCATATACCTTACAAATCGAGCTTCGAGTCGGCGTGTGATGTGCGTGTAGTGTGAGTTTGTTCAACATCTTTACATTTTCGCCTTTTATGTGCTCATAATTGGTCCTCTTGCTTTAGTTGAAACATTTCTGCATGAAAATAGCAAAATGGGTAGGGAAATGTCAGTGCACTAAGTCTTTAATCCCAATAAAATTGAGCATATTGGCTAGGGTAATTGACAATTGGGCTATTTCATTTTATCATTACCGATGTTTTTGTACTACCAAGGGTAGACTCGACCAAGGGTCATCATCGACCCTGAACCAGACCGTGGTCAACGGGCCGGTTAACCGGGTCAACGGTTCGAAGGGTCGGACCCGTAACCGGCCCGTCTATCGAATGGCCGGTTAAGGGTCATACTTTTGCTAACCGGTGAACCGTCGGTTCAAGGGTTATTTTAATTTTTTTTACATTTTTAATAAATTTAATTTAAAATATATGTTATGGTGTAGATTTGAACTCATGACCTCCAAATTGAATAATTAGCATCAACCACTAAGCTATAAGAGCCTTGTTGATCTAAATATAATGTTATGATTTATATATATTAACCAAACAAATATATCTTACACATTTTAATTATCTGGGATTGAATTTATTTCACGTTATTTTATATTTAATCCATGGATGAAAACACATACAAACACATTTTACATTTTATTTCAACTTTTAATAATATTTTTAATTTTGTTTAAAAAGTAAGGGTAACCGTTGGTTAACCGTAACCGGCGGTTCATGAACCGTAACCGAAACCGTCAAGGAAGATTAAGGTTAAGGGTCGATGTTTTTTGAACCGTCGAACTGGCAGTTCTAAACCTTGGTCGGGTCTAACCAGGGATAGTTGGGTTTAATTTCCTGACTTTAGTAAGCCTTTTGGGCCCGAGCCCTTGGGAAATGGCCGGGTTACTTAAATACCAACCAAACATTGGTTATTTAACTCAACTACATACTAAAACTTCCTTATACCACCTATCAAACACAGCGTTGTGATTAGAAAAAAAGTTGGCTTTAAATCCATGTTCAAATACCCTCCTTTGGTCCAAATTGTATTGAAAAAACGGAGGGATCATAATTAGAATAGTTGAAAAATCGAAGGCAAAACAAGTTTCATGCATTTCCTCAAACCCTACAATTCATATGTTTCACAAAGTGGGATTCTCCCTTCTCTCATCATATCATCTCTAACGCTACTTCAAATTGGCGTTGGATGCCATTTTCACGCAGGATTCATGCTCCAATCGAATTCTATGTTTTGCTCCATAAATAGTGGTTGCTACAGAAATGACGCAGCATTGTAGCTGTGCTAAAAGTTTTCCTTTTTAAATTTTTTTTTTGTTTTCTAAATATAAATTAATAATGTTATTTTATTGTTTTTAGGTTATTTAATTAATTATTAAATTAAATTAATTAAATATTTAAATAAGTTTAATAAATTAATTTTAACTATTAAAATAAATAAAATAAATGTTTAATAAGTTTAATAAATTAATTTTAAATAATAATTTAACTACTAAAATAAATTAAATAAATGTTTAAATAAGTTTAATAAATTAATTCTAGTTAATAATTTTTTTAAATATATATATATATAAGAAATTAAAAGGAATTATCTTAAGGAATATTCTTTATAGAGTGAAGTTTGAAGTAGATATGTTGGAGATGAATTTTTTATTTGGTGTAAAAATTACACTATTTTAGTCCAAAAATTACGCTAAAATGAAGTTTATGATTGGAGATGGCCTAAAATTTGGATGATGGAGTCCAATAATCCTGAAGTGGTTCTCATGTTTGTCTTTACTTCTCTCACTATTTAAATTCATCACATATAGTATAAAGAGGTTAAATGCAATTGTGGTTTAAAATCTCACATACATTTTAACAATCTAATTCCAGGAAACCTTGAGAAATTATGATCATGTTCCTTCCGGAAAACCTATCAAAACAGAGTAGATTCACAAAGGGAATGTGTAGTGAAGCTTTATCTAAACACCAAATGGTCTTAAAAATGCTAATAAACCATCGCATAACAATAATCACAAATGCTTCTAATCTTATGGCTTCCACAAGATGGTTGTTTCCGCAATCAAAGAAGTAACACCATAAGGGTCCATATTCGACGCGGGCCTCCTATCCTCGAAATAGCCTTTTCCATCCCTCTCGGTCTCCCTTCCGACCCTAATGGATGCCCCACGGTTCGCCACACCCTATCAATTCGAGGGAATTCGAATAAATGTGAACATAGTGATGCCAACATGCAACAGAGGATGCAAAATGATGCTTAGGTGTTCTTAAATCAAATGGTTTTCTTTTACTTCATAAAGTGTATCAAAAACTCAAACTGACAAAAAAAGTGCAGTTAGCAAATTAATGTATCCCTTTATATATATAGAATTAAGTTCATACCCATGAGAAAGAGTGAATGCTGGCTGTCTCGTGCCTTCCTGTGAGACGACGTTCATTGCCTTCTCCATATGCAGCGATGTGTTCGTTGTGCCTTAAACCGAGCTTATGGATAGCCTCCTTGATAACTTCATAACCCCCATCACCTCTCATGGAATTTGTACTGAACAATTTCGATAGCGTTTGTAAACATGGAGTCATGGTTTGCAATGGGAATGACAGCTGTCGTGGTAAAGCTTCATGCTAAAACAGATGTTTAACCATAATGGTGATTTCAAGGCGGTCGTAAAGCGGAACAGCGATTTCACCGCCACTAACGGTGATTTCGGGGAACCATGCATGGAGTACACTAACAAACATAAAGAATGTGAAACTAAAAACTAAATAGATTGTGGATTCGAACCTATAATTCGTGTGGGCACCTGCCCCATTCCAGTCGCCCTATCACATGGAAAATATATTATTACATGCTCAAAACAAAGAGGAATACAACCTCTCCTCTACCTTAGCCCTCTGTAACTAGTAACACTGTGAAAACGACCATAAAGGAACAGTTAACACATATTACAAAGGTGTTACCTGTATGGGTTTTGGATCAAGAGAGAGTACGACCCCGGCAATCTCAGTGATCCTCTGTTGAGATTGATAAAAATAGTGCCATCAGGATTGGTACTAAAATATAGGATGAATATGAGAATTGTTCTTGAAAATAAATAAAAATTGTAGTATTTCTAACAAAGTTTAAATACCTCGAGAATGTAACGAGCGAGCCATATTTGGTCCCCTGCAGAAATACCCACAACCGGCCCAACTTGGAATTCCCACTAAGTAGTGGAAAACAAAGTTAAAGGATAAAGTTTACGAGGTAAAAGATATAGGGACAGGATTGTATATGTAATATATGTTGTAATGTTTATACCTGGGCAGGCATGACTTCTCCATTGATTCCGCTGACGTTGATGCCAGCGTAAAGACATGCTTTGTAGTGAGAATCGACGATGTCACGGCCGAAGGACTTATCAGCACCAATCCCACAGTAATACGGCCCCTAAATATGACAAGGGATTCAAGACAATGCAGATGTAGTCGGATTTATTCTACGATTATGCAAAAGTTGTCATAATTTCATAAATTTTAGTACCAATTGGGAATAGCAAAAACAGCAGTAGCACTCGTTTGAAGAGCTGGTAGCAATTTACCCTTATGTGGTACACATAATAGGCATTTTACCCCTCCGTAGTTTGTAAATATGTATTTTACCCTCTGTGGTATCCCTAATAGGCGTTTACCCCATTGTAATTTGTAAATAGACAGTTTATCCCTGTGTTTTTCAAAATAGACAATTTATCTCCCTATGATTTGCAAAATATAGCATACAAGGAGGGAGTGATTTGCACATATTTCACAAATTAAAGGGTGGTAACTGACTATTTTCACAAACCATAGTGGAGTAAAAAATCACATGAGGTAAACTGTTTATTTTCTAATCACAATGGTGTAATCTGTCTAATTGAAAAACCAAAGGGAGGTTCATTGCCAGCAACCCCTCGTTCGAATTATTCGATAAAAAAGGCTATGAAATGATGAAAAATGGAGAAATATTACTCAAGAATCCAACGAGGTAAGATTCAACTTTTATGTGTAATTTTTATCTAAAAATGCAAGTTACACTGCACTCAATTACATAGTCTTCCAAGGTATTACTCAATTACCTGAGGTCCCGGAAACCCTCCTAGTGGCCAGCCCAAAGGCCAGACCACATCTCTTTGTAGCAAGGTGTACTCTTGCTCGATGCCGAACCTGGATTTTTTATTATTTGATGACACTTTCAGGCTATTGGTGACATGATCTCAAGGATTAAAGATATAAAATTTAACATAAACATGGAATCAGATCATACCAGGGTTCCTCAGCCGCAACCTCAGGACGGCTAAATATTTCGGCAGCACCATGCCTCTTGTTTGAGGGAAGAGGTTTTCCATCAGGAGTGTATGCATCACACAGGACCTACAAAAAATAACAGAAAACCTGAAAATTTTACACAGCAAGAATGGTGAAAAGACAGGTTAATCAGATTTATGGGGCTTACAAGTATGTGCTTTCCTCTCCTGAATGGATCTGGGAAAATCGCCTGAGGACTACATGAGAAACAAATCAAGAAATGTTAAATCAAATTATATAATGATAAGTTCAAAGTTTCTTGTATAGAGAAATATAACAAGAAAAGATTATAAACTAGTGAACTTCACAAGAAAAAGTGATGTAAACATACTAAATTAAAACTTCACTATCTTCACCCGGGGCTTGCCCGGTGCTCGAACCATCAAAATTCCATTTCGGAAGCTCTGAGGGATCGGTAACTGGACCAGGTAGAGTCTGATTCACAGCATACAGAAATCAAACAGTAAACTTCACATAGAACTTGAAAAAAAAATACATAACTTGTTTCTTGTGAGGGCAGAGAAGAAAAGGTTACCCTGGCCTTGCTCCTGAGTTTCCCAAAACCATCGATCCTGATCAATGATCAAAGGATACATATCATAAAAGGTAAACTTATAGATGAACATATGGAACACGGTTTAAAATATGTGCAAAAAATCAATGGAAATTCCAGAAAATTCCAAATTTCATGGCAAATACTTGGTGCAAGCATTCACATGAAGACTGTATCGATAAAATAACATAGAGTTGGTGGATTAACAGCCTACAATCAAATCAACAACTAAAGCTCAGACCCACAAATTTAAAACGAGAAACATTAGTTTGATATTGTTAAGAATAAATGGGTCCGCTCAAAACCAATTAGTTATTAGCAATGCTTGTAAATTCACATGCACAACTCTCAACATGCCTACTCATCTACTACGTGACACTATAAGTCAAACACGAGGATTGATAAGGCTGGTGACGGTAGTATATCTTATAAAAGAGGCTTGTAAATTCTAAGGGACAACTCTCAAGTCTCAACGGATATTTCAACCATTACTTATTCTTGATCATCAAACACCATCCTTCAAACAAGAATACTCCAGAAAAAAAATCAACAGAAAACAAAAGCTGCATATTTTATGGCCAGTTCAGAATCCAATAACATTAAATTACCATTGATCAACATAATCTATACAAGCATGAATCCTAAGCAAAACAAACGACGCCCACCAACCCAGAGATGAGAAAACTGATCATATTCAAGCAATTAAAGATTAAAAAAGGTGGGGAAAACAAGAAAAAATATTGAAAGAACTGACCAGATATACTCAGCGATGCATTTTTTAGTAACTTCTGAGAGATTCAAATTTAGGAGATCATTTAGCAGAGACATTCTTTATCCTTCAAAAGTACACAAAGACTACTAAAAGCGGTTCTTTACAGATATATTTCCTTTGAAACTGCCGCTCGGTGATGACTGATGAGATGAGAATATACATGAAGAGACGGAAATGTGTTGGTTTTATAGTTAGTATGGCGTGGAAAATTATGAAAAGATTTACAGAAACTTTGAAATTATAATTAAATTAATAACATACTGATTCATGGGATTCAACAATGAGTGATAAACAAGATAAAATCACTAGTTGAAAATATGATTATCTTGAATAGTTCCATTAAGAACAAACTGGCAGTAGAAAATAATACTATGAATTTATTCAAAATATTAAAGAATAATTATATCTATCATAATTATCTCCTATAAGATTTAGCATAATATAGATATAGATGTTATTGTTCAAAGTAAATGAAAAAATTATTGCATTTGCAAGTAACCAAAAAACATTCGAACAAATAAAGGAATATTTTAATGGTTATAAAGAAAGATGGTTAGAGTGGTGACGACAACGCTTGACATATGATGACATCAAGAGCCAACCAAACTATTTTGTATTTTTAATATTTTGCACAATTTTGTATATAAATATTGATCGTTCGCATCATTTTAACAATGTTAGAAGTTTGTACTTTAGCATATACTTGTACATGTAATCTATTTGACGTTGTATAATAAATACTATGATACTGGTTAAATTCGTAAAAATAGTTTATATATCGATCCCATTTCACTCAAACATATCTAAAATATTACTGAATCAACATCTTGGACGAGCTCCATGAACTAACCCACTTAGCCTTGGGCGAGCCCACAGAGCTCGCCAGCCCACCTTGGGCGAGCTCCAAGCTCGCCCAAGGAGGGAGAGCTCATGGAGCTCGCCCACTTGGCCTTGGGCTAGCTCTTAGCTCGCCCAAGGGGAGCGAGCTCATAGAGCTAGCCCAACCCACCTTGGGCGAGCTCCAAGCTCGCTCAAGGAGGGCGAGCTCATCAGCTCGTCTATGTTGTTCGGTCTTGTTGGTTTTTTTGAGCTAAATCACCAGAACTCCAAGCAACCTCACTAGTCGAGTATGCCAAGCTCCGAGAATGCATATCTCCTAGCATTTCTAGCTTCAAACATACGTAGCTCTAAGCATGCCTAGCTCCAAACATGCGTAGCTCTAAGCATGCCTAGCTCCAAACATGCGTAGCTCCAAGCATGCCTATCTCCTAGCTCCTAGCTCCGAGCATGCTTAACTCCCAGCATGCCTAGCTCCTAGCTCCGAGCATGCCTAGCTCTCAGAATGCTACACTCAAGCGTGTCAATAACTTGGTTTAGTCAAACTAGTGGGCGAGCTCAGAGCTCACCCATGCCACCTACCAAGCGGGCTTAGAGCTTGCACGGTGTCCTTCCTGGCCCACTTTGGCATGGATTAGCTAAAATTCATAGCACACCCTCACAAATCAGATAAAAGGTACGACCCATATTTTCAAGTATGAATCGGATCCTAAAAGTTGCAGGCATATCGTACGGGGAATGTGACATGCTCTGGTCCCCGGTGTAAATCAGATCCTAAAGGTTGCGAGCATATCGTACGGGGAGAGTGACACCTACTGGTCCCTGGCTCTGAGACCCTGGTCCCCACCCTTAGTTTCAGAAGATGTCCCCTAGGCTCCTGACATGTGGTTAAAGGTTGTCTCCCTTCGATCTTCCTATAAATACAAGGTTTGCTGACGAGAAAAAAGTATTCACTCTACTCATAATTTCAAGTTCATTTCGTTACCCCGCCATTTGGCCGAATTCTGACTTGAGCGTCGGAGGGGACTCACCGGGACATCCTTCCGTCTCCCTTCTCACACTTGTTCGTGATTTCAGGCCTCACCAGCACTCAGAGCCCTCCGTTCGCAGGAAAGAAGATATCCCATTTTTACCAAGCATCATACTATATTATATGTAATGGAATGTATAGATCTCAAGTAGAATTTACTAGGATACACAATATATTCTACATATGTAATGTGAGAATTATATCTCTCATTGTAACATAATCATGTGCGGACATAGGATTTTTACTAAGGAGAGCAAAAAACTCATAATAAAAAATGGATGGGAAAAAAATTCTAGGGGGTCATATAATTTGGGGTGGGGTGGGGTGGGGTGGAGTTGGGGGGACAAAATGTAATTTTTTAGAAATAATGTAATTTTTAGGGGGCAAGATTTAAATTTTTTTAAAAAAAATTGGCAAGGGTGTCTTCCGTCCCCTAATCTTAATGTACATAGTCAGTGAACATAATCAAATACTGAACATAATCTTTGTTTTTACGGGTTACTTTGATGTTACTCCTAAGGATATTGCTTTCAGTGATAGATCATATCATACATTGAGAATATTTCATTTAAAATATTCTCACGATAGATACACCCCATGACACTATCCCTGTCGGATAGCATCAAATATTCTTTCTTACGTTAATGAACCCATTCATTCGAAAGGAGGAGAAAGTCAAGGCTCGAACTAAGAATTAAAATAGCAACGATAGGTTCTCGTGTAAAAAAATTATTTATTTTCATTAATATATTATAATTTCACGCCAAAAGTAATTAAATGTACATCGTACATGATGGCATATGACATATCGGTTTTCTTGGGTAAAATCCCCTGCAAATACCGAACAGAAATATCCCGAGGACATAACCCCGAACACATGATATCCAAACACTATTAAACACTATTCGGCATAGTGGTCAAAGAATAGCGGAAGACCCGACGTAACCAACAAATCAACATTCGGGCTCAGCAAGAACAAGCATAGCAGCCCGTCGTCAATCAGCTTCGCCATATTATAGCACTGATCATAACTTTACGACGAACCAACAGATACGGTTCAATTTCAAGGTGACCCTTGATTGACTTGCCCTTCCGGAGGTTTTTCTCTCCACTCCATGGGACAATCTCAAGGCTGGAGTGGACGAGCAAAAAAGTAGAATTTTTTCCAATTTTTTATTGACGAGGGGTAGTTCTTGAGGAAACCAACCCCCGTTTGGGAAGAAAAATAAAAAAAAGCCCGATCTCTTTCTTACTCAAGTGAAAAAAGCAGTGAAAGAGTTCGGGTGTAGGAACAAAACCCAAAAAAGAAAATACAATGAAGAAGCCCACCAATAGTCTATAACTATTGGGGAATAATTGGCTAAGGGGATGGCAAAATATGATGCAATTTCTACAAAGAACAAGGGGACAGGAAAAACGAAGACCCCCTCGGAGTTGGTCTAGATAGAAGGGAAAGTAACCATTGGGGGGCAGATGGGGACGAGACCCTGGAGGAGGAGCAATAATAGAAGTCCCATATCCCAGTTGGCCCGAATACTGGAAATATGCTGGCTCGTCTGAATCGTGGACTCAAAAATTTCGAGACAGGGACTTTGGCTGCAACCAAGTCTTGTTCTGTCATAGCCATTTCTTCCTCCCTACGAGAAGCTGGGGAATTTGAAGAACTCAATGTCTCCTCGCTATCCGATGAGGTTGAAGGCAGAGGAAGGAAGAGTAGTAACTCTTTCATCAGTATATGTGTCGTACATATCTATTTCCCTCAGTGAACAATCATCCAAATAAGAAGTCATACTTGGCAAATAAGTGCCCGAAAATCCTGGAGATCAGTTGCTCGATCGGCTGATGCTAGCTCGGAAGTAGAATGAAACAAAGTTAAACAAATGAAAGGGAAGGGTGGAGTAATAGAGGGGACCAAGTGAATAGTCTTTTAATCCATGCCATCCAAATTAGTTGAATGGACGGTCATAGATAATGCTTGGGAAACGAAACTTCGCGCTACGTTTTGAAAATTATGGGCGGGAAATAAAGGCGGCAAAAAACCCCGAACATGTCAAATCAGGATTTTACCCGAAGATGATAAAACAAGACTTCACTATTCTTGCCTTGCTTTACTTAAGGGGGGTGAGGTGACGTCATATGACATATCGGTTTTCTCGGGTAAAATCCCCCGCAAATACCGAACATAAATATCCTGAGGACATAACTCCGAACACAAGGTATCCGAACACAAGATATCCGAACACTATTAAACCCTACTCGGCATATTGGTCAAAGAATAGCTAAAGACTCGTGCGTAACCAACAAATCAACTGTCGAAGATAAACGTGCAATAATGGAGTGCGGATTTCTCGAACACGCTTGCCCCAGTAACGCGGCGATCAGAGGAGGCCGTGTTCTGGATTTCCCGCGAGTTAACCACCGGGATCCGCCCTATAAATACACACTTGTGGTCTTATTGTAAAATGTTGGCCTTTTGAGGCAAGAAAAGACTCCGAAGAGAGCATTTTAAGTCTGTTCGGTCATTTCTTGTATTCATTTCTGATATTCTTGTTTATGAGTTTGTTATTCTTGTGTGTGTCTGTGTCCTGTAACAAATCTATTTTTTATAGTAAAGACTTTATACTGGACAATGTCCCGTTGTTTTTCCTTCATTTTTGAGGGTTTTTCATGTAAAAATTGTGGTGTCTTTTATTTATTTTTCACAAAACATTTAGTTCTATCGAACAGAAGAAGAGATAACGAATCACATCGGTACATAAAACTTGAATATTATTCGTTTCATATTATGCTCATTATGTTTATTATAGTTATTACCAAATCTCTAGGAATATTGAGTGTGTGTTAGTGGGACTTGACTCATTACCAATAAGTCCGAGTAGGTTTCATGATGTAATAAGTTACTTTTATTAATGGAAATCTATTATACAGGTGACCACCAATAAATGTATCTCTATAAATAATTAAAGTAACGGTTTGCTTAAACACGGCTTGTTGAATTGTTGACTACAAATTTTCACAAAAAGTTAAATTTGTTTGTGTGATGTTTAATTTTCTATTATTTTTAATTAATATAAAGTAAGTAAACATAAACTTTGCTGATTCTTAATCCGTTTTCATAATAAATTTTTGATTATATATATCATCTTGAAATTTTAAATTCATTTTACTATGATCAGAATTTCTTTATCAATAGTAGCGTAATTTTTCTGACTATGATTCTATTTTCATGAATAAAATCTTACAAGGTATTCTTGTTTTGTTTCAGAATTAACTTGTTTTAAGATTCATCAAATCCAATGTTTGAGGCATATGTTTTACACTTTCCTTTATTTTCTTAACAACATTAATATGTTGATTTGTCAAAGGTTTAGGAATTTTCGTAAGACTATCATATAAAATAGCAGAATCTTGAACTAGATTTTTATAATAAAGAATTTAGGCTACCAAGAGATCTTTGTAATCGAGTTTTATCGGAGATTAAAACATTATATATTGGAGGCGATGGCTAATTCATAGACCTAGTAAATGATCGTTGACAAGGCCATAAAAGTTGGCTAAGATGGGACAAATCACAAACTCCTCCATGGTGACAATTCATTCGTCCTTAAAGAGCAATGGACTATCCATTTGGAGTTTTGATGTAATTTGATTGAACTAATAAATGTTATGAAAAATTTAATCAAAATATTTTTTCAAAAACTTCAATTAAATTATATATCATAATATTCGAAATAAAATATTCAACACACAATCAAGGGGCGGACCAAGCGCCCTCTTGCAAAAAAAAAAAAAAATTTATTATCTAAATACTTTTTTGAAAAAAATCTATATTTTATTCCTAAAAGATTACATTTTGTTTCTCAAAAGTTCCATTTGCCCTTCCGGTTTTTGTTTGATATTTTTTTTGCCCCTTCAAATTTCTTTTATCCGCCCCTGCACACAATACTACTCACATGATTTTCGTTTAATATATTAGTCAGAAAAGTTATTATAAATCTGATTATACAATTCCTACTCATCCAATATTCCGAACGAGACAAGTCTCTAAACATAAATTGATGAGTAGCAGAAGTTATAACTGATATTGATGATGCGATTCAAATATTTTATTTAAATCAAAGAGAAATCTAAACACCATATTTTGATAATTGCACTAGTAGAGACAATTATTGATTCTTCATATAATTAATTAGCCATCGTTTATCCACAATTTTTGCCTGTTTTCTGAGGCCTGCCCGTTGGTCATACGAGCGGTTAAATGTGAGTTGGTGTAGTTAGGTTGGTTGTTTTTTGATCATTTTCTGTCCGTCTTTGTTTTTTGCTGTATATTTTCAAGAAAAAAAATTGATATGCTTCTCTTTCTTTCGTCTTTGTTGTGCCTGTTTTGTGTAGACTTCCTTGCTAGCTGTTTTGGTACGTTAATCTTGGTAGGCCCAGTATCTTAGCTTATTTGTGCTTGTTCGTTGATTGCAGTAAAATGCCTAAAAGATGAGAACCATAAAGTTTTGGTTAAAGATGGAGACATCAAAACAAGATAGAAGAATTATTTTAACAGCTTGTTCAGCAGTGGCTTTAGCCAAGACTTAAGTGATCTTAACATCCATCAACGTGATGTAAACCGTGACTTTACTCGCAGAATTAGAGTGAGGTTAAAGAAGCTTTGAACAAAATGAAAACACGAAAAGCAGTTGGTCCTGATAGAATCTCTATTGAAGTATGGAGATGTTTAGGACCGACGAGAATAAATTAGCTAACAGATCTATTTAACAAGATTTGGAGGAGTAACAAAATTCTAAATGAATGGAGAAAGAGTACTCTCATCCTTATCTATAAGAACAAGGTGACCAAAGTTGATTATTAATGAGGTAATATATTTCGATTATTAAAAAAGAAAAAAAAATCCTATAGTTGTGTCGAAATAACTTTATTTATATGAGTTGCTATTTATCATGGGATAATATTTTCAATTTTAAGAGTATAATTTTATGTACCTACTGTGTCCAAATATAACTGTGTTTATAATAGGTGACATACTTAGTAAATTATTTTTCTTACTAAAATCATTGGATTATGTAGATCTCACATATTTAACGGGGAACGCATTACTTATTTTGAACACCTATACGATCATATTTTTCACATATAGCATAGAAAAATACAATACAATGGCATGAGCGAGTGTACATACATGATTAGGAGCACTTAAAAAAAAATTAAAAAAATCCTCTTTTAATTTTTTTTAAATGCTTTTCCCCGCCAAAAAATTGTAATCCATTATCCAAAAATTGTATATTCTTGACCCTTTTAAAAAAAATTTACCTTCTATTTTTTATGTTATTATTTTTTATCACGCTAAATAATAAAACAACCAACAACTGATTGAAAACACATTAGAATTTTATAACAATTTTCATCTCAATCACTAAAGGGATGGATGGGACATCAATCTCTTCAATGAGTGCAATGTTTATATATAAGTATAGACAATCACAGTTTTAATCCCCATTACTTTGCTTGTATCGTGTTACAACTTCAATAAGTGGGTCGACTCTACTTCTTTGATGCCACCTGTTATGATTGAATCTAGGGATGGTCATTCCATCCAGTGGAATCCAGTCAAATAAGCTGCAATATCTCTTATTATTGAAGTGATTCATGTTTGTATTGGGAAATCAAACGAAACTCACTACAGCTATGTATTCTTCATCCAACTATAACTCCTAGCATATTTTTTAATGTTTATATACGAAGAATCTCATTCATCTATGGACAACATGTCTCATAGTTAAAATTTGTAACTCACCCACCAAAAATTACATTTTCTCCCCTAAAATTTAATTTTATCCCCTCTAAAATTTTTTCTCATTTTTTATATTATTATTATTTAACCCTCCTAAATAATAATTATACGAATGTATCATATAGAATAACCTAAAGATATATATATATATATATATATATATATATATATATATATATATATATTAATATAGATATAGATATATATATATATTTGAGTAGGGGTGGGCATTCAAGTCAGGTATTCGGGTACCCGACCCGACCCGACCCGATCGGGTATTCCCGAACGAGAATGAAAAATCGGTAATTTTTTGGGCTCGAAACAATACCCGATTCCCGACCCAAATATTTCGGGTCGGGAATCAGGTACCTTCTTGAAACCCAATCGGGATTTGGGTATCCGATCGGGTTCCAAGAAATAAAAAAAAAAATTGTTTGTTATGTTTTGTAGAAGCAAAAAAAATTAAATAAAAACTTTTTTAAAAAAAACCAAAAATAGTGTATTCGAACCCGAATTGTTCGGGTACCCGAACAATTTGGGTCGGGAATCGGTAAGGTATAATGGGTACCCGATCCGAATTTTTCGATTCTCGAGATACCCGATCCGATCTCACCCCTATATTTGAGGATAACGGTTTATATAACTTAGTGTCCAAGATTGCCTGTATTCCTTTTTTTGGACTTTGATAATGCTGTATGGTCGAGAATCATATGCAGCCACAAAGGCCACGTACCTTCCACCGAATCGAGGCACCACATAGAACCGATTATCCCACGTGGCACCCGCTTCTTCCTCCTACGCTGGCTCCGAGCACCGACTTCGCGCTAACGCCAACAATATACGGCGTATTAAAGCAAAATCACAACTCCAATAATTTGTCAGATTACGTCTGTATTCCGTTTTCGATTGCCTCGTTCCCCAGTTTCCTTGTATGCGATTCAATTTGGTGTTAATATAAAAAAAGATAATCTGTTGATAAATTGGTTGATATAATTTTGTTAAAACGAACTGAATCCCAGCTGCGATGCAAAGGATCGTTGACAATGTTATTGCGGTCACAAAAGAGTAAGTTATCTTCCTTTTTCCCCCATAGATTATCCTCTTCTATGGGTTTTATTTTAAAATCTAAATTTAGGGTTATATCACTATTTGGTAGTATTTGGAGAATACTATAACAAGTTCTTATTGTGTGGGCGATTTTTTCTCGCGCTTTTCAAGTGTGTTGATGTTGGTCCATACCAAGTTTATTTACTTTCATGGTGGAATGCATGGGGTCGTTAATTTGGTTTCCTTTATCAAGAAACAGTGGATGATAGTGATAATTCTTTTGTGATATATAAACAAAAATAACAATTGTTGATAGGAATGGATCCTAAATCTAACTATTAACAGTATATGGAGTAGGTTTTGAATTGTGTAGAGGGGAAAAGGTTAGAACATTCGGTTTGTTTGGAGCATTTTAAGATACAAGGTAAGAAGACCTGACATAGGAAATATTTTAGGTTTAAAACGCAAACAAGAAGTATTTGAAGTAAATTCAATTTTTTCCGTCCATTCATATCTGAGATTACATTTGAAAACGTTCTACTTTGTTGTATGTTAGTTGAGGGGAAGGAACTGAAAGCTAATAAAGCATTGAAATCCATGAAGCTTAGAAATGCTGTATAAAACCGATTTAGTGCTCTATTTCTTTGTAATGTCATGTTCCTTTTTAAGACTAGCTGCTTTACCGAGTACGTCTTATGTCGATGATGTGATGTGTGATGTTTGAAGATTACTGTCCATTAATTTTAAGAAAGAAGTATATAACTACCAAAATCTGCATTTTTACAATAATCAAAACTACGTGTCAGGTTGGGTATATTCAAATATTCCTGGGGGTTTACAGCATCTGGATTAAGTGTTTTATGTCTCCGTACGTTGATGAAGGAAAAACAAAAGTTGCATATATCTTTACGCCTTTTTTTGTAACCTTAATGAAACAGATCTGTGATTAATTAGATTAAGTTTCTAAAAGGAAGGGGATGATACTGTATGTTCGAAAAGAAGCATTAAAAAAACCTATCTGAACTAAACTAATTCATAATTTGATGCATCCTATGAATCAGAAGAAAATGAAATGAAATTTTAATGGTCTGCAAGATTTGGCTGTCCTGCCCTCCAAAATGACCACTTCATTCTGCAGGAAGTTAATTTCAAACATATCTTTTTCATTATTCCAGCGCTAAGCCGAGCATTATCCCATGATCATCTTCCCTGCAAAAAGATCATAAATTTTTGACGCCAAGATCAGTTATCTTTTTTTTATTTTTTATAAATAAATCTCTGGAGATGGAACAGAGATGCGTTTACTATTAACTGGCATCTGGACTTGAAAGGCCTGGGGACAGTAGAGATTTGAAATGTGATAGATACTCTTCCTTGTATCCTGTTTCCTTACAAAATCCAGGATTTGGGTTCTAAACATATGGAAATTGAGATGGAACAGTTTTTTTTTTTTTTTTTTTTTAATTTAATTGTTAGTTTGAAAGATCTGCATGAGATGTTCTGCGTTTATCTTTTTTTTTTTTGCTCATCTTTGCTGCATACCAATATAAATTGGCATCTCTTACTATTTTTCGAGGACACATATGTGAAATCAGTTTGATGAAATATTCATTTCTTGTTGAAGAAAAAAATTGTGAGGATGGGTTCAGGGCGAATAGTATCTATAATTTCATCAAGTGGTTAAATGAAAGAGCATGTGTGGTGACATTATCAATGTCATGCATCCAAGCCTAATTACAAACTTGTAGGGTTCGGCAGTATGGATTCCTCTTTTCATTGGTCTCTGCTGCATTAAACAAAAAATATGCCACCCATTCCAAGTGAAGTAGATTGTTTATTAGGTGTTAAAATATGGTCCAGTGAAAACAGACAGAAGGGGTTAATATTTTTAACCTCCTCATATAACTTAAGCCTCAACTACAGCAATGATTCTCTGAACAGCCGCTTGCTCTCCTTTGAAGCAGTTGCACAATTTTTGTTGAAATCTTTTGCTACTATTCTGTGTTATTGTCAATGCACTTTCTCAGGTCAGTCAAGACATTCACCTATGAATCACTCAATAATTTTGTAAGGCTGATTAATGGAGTATCAGCATTATTGTTGGCTATTTTGCCTGGAAAGACTTCAATACTTGAAGGCATTCATGGTTGGGAGCTTAGGCCAACTTTTCGCGGACCTCGACTCCCCCGCTGGATGGAGAAGTAAGTCTCTGTAGATGATGTATTCTTTAATATTCTTTTTTTTACTAGTTTCGGCATTTGTCCTTTTGAGCACATGTGTCTCTTACTTAACCCTTGGAGAATTGTAGAAATTCTTAATGCCTGTGCGAAGAAATTCTAATGAAACATTACTATGATTGTATATGAAGTTTTTAGAAATTATTGTTTCCTCAAACTCTTTTATTTTGTGATATAGTACATTGAAAATATTTGAATGCATGTTCTTGATAAAATTTATGTTAGCTACAAGATTTTATATTTCTCTCTTTTGAAAGTGCATGATATGCATCACCTGTATCTTGTATTTTGCTCAGTACAGATTATTGTTCCTGAACTTTACTGCATGACATGAAAAATCTTTTGTAATTTGCTCTGGTGAATAATTGCAGCGGCGCATCATCTTTCAATCAATTTATTCACCAACTCTCCATTGATTCTGATACATCCTCAAGTGTAGATTATTCATCTGGGGGAGAAGATAGTGACATTATTTATCCGGTGTCTCCTTTATCTCAGAGTTCCCGAATCTCAAGGGAAAGCAGTTTTCCGAAGATTGTTGATCGGAGGAGAAATTGGGTTAGACTAGTGCTTTCATGGCTTCTGCTCCCCTTGAGAGTTCTTTTGGGCATTCCACAAAATCTTTTTAATTTGGCTTCTCGTCGAGCTTCTGAAAGCACTGTTAAAGCCAGCAACCACCGGCCTTTAACAGTGCATTCTCCTAGGAGGTTGCACAGCGTCAAGGATCACGTTGTTCAACAGGCCACTGATCGCAGACGCAGCATTGTTGAGGTTAGTTTTCATGGACCTTGCTTTCCTGTTTGAGAACATGTTCTAGCTAGCAGCAGTGTCCGAGAGATATATAACTTCCGACGTAGTCATAGCCTTCTAACTGTTGCATGAGCATTATCATCAGTGATTCTACTCGTTAGATACTCCTTATTGGATTGCGCATGAAACGAGAATTCACTGACAATAAACTTAAGGACATGCAAAATCTAGAATGTCCTGTGAATGAATATGAAGTCTAAGCATCATTGTCACCATGTTTCCCGAACCCAATACTCAATGTACCAAGAAAAGGTACATCTGATGTGCATGTAATGGGTGACAACAACTAGGCGTGAAAATGTTTGAGACCCGGTAGAATGAACAAAAGAAAAGTTCTATTCTGCCACCATGATACACCACCTGAAGAGGGAATAAAGTACAGCTGAATTTTCATCAGAAAACTTCTTAGTTTCTAGACTTCCCTTATTCAGGTATCTAAATACAGGAATACTCACCTATGTGTATGTTTTTTAGGATCTCCACCTTGCTATAGAGATCTTCATTGAATCTATATTTGATAATGTTCACAAGGCAGCCCATTGCCTTCTAGCTCCTGCAGACACCATTAGAAGGGTATTTATATGGTTTTCTTCTAGAGGCAGCGGGAGTGAACAGACTCCCGGTGGTGGATTGGACATCTCTGTCTCTGCCGCTGTTCTGTCAGATAATGATCCAACTCCTATAGAAAGGAGGACAACTTTTCGCAACTCCCTCAACACAGATGCTCGGACATGTCGAGATGTAATAACAGAGCTTGGGTAAGAGGACTTCGATTTAACTTATTACTGTTCCAGACTCATTTCTCGACCTGATTTCACAGAAAGTAGATATTCTAACATGATTACATTTTTAAATTTATTGTTGAGTTGTTGCAGAAGATTTAATTCAGGAATTTCATATTACTTTTTTAGTTGAGATCTTGCTTTCTTCTCAAGTTTGGCAACAGAAACACGGAGCATTTTTCATTGGTTTTTGCAGTTCTTATTGGCTGAGAGAATGACAAAATCTAGATGAACTTAAGGTGGTTTATGAATTATCTTGATGTATGGGTTGTATTTTCTGGGAGATAATGTCAGGAAACAAATGAATCTATTGGTCTAGATGTGCAGCCTTGCATCTTTTTATATAAGCTAAAGTCAAGTTGATACAATAGGACTTGAATCTGGCATCTTTCTCTCTATCTCACCTTCCCTTTTTGTTCCTAAACTCATCACACTCATTCAAGCTTATATTTCAGCTTCGTTGCGGATTTGTGTTTATCTGCGCACCTAAATAAGCTTTTGATGTCTGGTCTGTTTCAGGTATCCATATGAAGCTATTCGTGTGGTTACTGCTGATGGTTATGTTCTCCTTTTGGAAAGGATCCCAAGGTATGTGTTGATATAAAGCAGCAGTGTTATTAATGTTTTGTTGTTGTAATGCAAGTTATGAGTTATTTGGTAAAATTGCATGTTGATGCTTGAAAATGGTTGTTGCAGGAGAGATGCTCGAAAAGTAGTCTATCTGCAGCATGGGATATTAGATTCATCTATGGGGTGAGTATGTTTTGGATGAGTAGTGGAAAATGGGTGTCTGTCTGAAACTTCTGATATTGTTTCCTCAACTTCTCCGAGGAGGGAACCAAATATGTAATGCCAACAGTTCTCCTAGTGTTACTTGTCGTAGGTTGAACCTTTCTAATTATGTTAATATGTTGTGCTCACTATTGAAATTGATCTTTTTGTGTTGATGTTGCTGTTGTTGCTTCAATAGTTTCACCATATATAGTTGAAATTGCAATTTTATTCTTTAGATCTATGATGTTTTATAGGTTTGAGGAATTCTTGCTATTTAAATGAGGTCCGAACTCCTGTGGAACTTATCTTAGCTCTGAAGTTTGTCTTTGTTGCTTTGTTTATAAAATTGTTTTTGTTATTGAGCCTGCTAATTTATCTAGTTTTGGTTCTCCAAAGGGGCCATTTAGTAATGATAGTTTTGCGTATACTAAGACACTACCAACAATCTCGTATGTTTTGCTTGTGACTAATTGATCTGATGATATGCTTGGGGTTTTATTGTAGGAGGAAACTCAATCCTGCTATTTAATTTTTGGTCATAAAAGAGCACCTTATTACTCTTCTGTTTTTTCGTATTTTATTAGTAGTTCTCACTGCTTATTTAACCTTCTGCTACTGTATTGCATTTCGTTGTGGTTTATGGAGATGTATCTCCTAGTGCCCCATGTTGAGCACATCCAGTCCTTATATTCTTGCTATTTAACTTTTTTGGATGTACTCTCACGCGAGTAGCTTTTCAATAGGTGGGTGTCAAATGGGGTGATTGGCTCTCCAGCTTTTGCAGCCTTTGATCAAGGTTTGTACAGCCTCCCCTCTCAATACCTATGTTGATAATTGCACGATTGAAGATGATCAACGTGGTCCATTAACTCTTCATTATGGAATTAACTAATGAATTTCTTTCTTCCATTTCCAGGGTATGATGTTTTTCTGGGGAATTTTCGTGGGTTGGTTTCAAGAGAGCACGTTGACAAAAGTATCTCATCACGACAGTAAGAGCCTGATTTCTCTTTGCTTACAAGAGATTTTTTTCTAAAATTTTAGAAATTCCTAAAGAAATGGACTGCTTCAAGTTTAATCTTCATTAGATTGTCATGAAGTCTGCAATTTATGACAGAAAATATCACAGTAATGAATTAATCATTATTTATGTAACATATCTGAAGATTTGTATCCGACCTCCTTTTTCTCTTAAATTTAGTCATATGTTGATTGCATTTGATGTAGATATTGGACGTACTCGATAAATGAGCATGGGATTGAAGATATACCAGCAATGATAGAAAAGATACATGAAATTAAGATCACAGAATTGAAGTCCCTCGAATCTAATATGGAGGAAGAAAACAATACCGATCAACCTTACAAAATTTGTGCAATTTCTCACAGCCTTGGAGGAGCAGGTATTCTGATGTATGTCCTAACACGTAGGATGGAGGAGAAGCCCCACCGACTTTCGAGGCTGATTCTTCTTTCACCAGCTGGCTTTCACGATGATTCTACACTCGTGTTCACAGCAATAGAGAGCCTGTTTCTTTTGTTTGCCCCTCTCTTAGCACCTTTCTTGCCAGCTTTCTACATTCCCACTCGATTTTTTCGTATGTTACTGAATAAATTGGCTCGTGACTTCCACAACTTACCTGCGGTCGGGGGACTGGTACAGACCCTAATGAGTTACGTTGTTGGTGGGGACAGTTCCAACTGGGTTGGAGTCTTGGCTTTGCCGCACTACAATATGGATGACATGCCCGGGGTTGCATTTCGAGTGGCACTTCATCTGGCACAAATGAAGCATTCAAGAAAGTTCACAATGTTTGATTACGGTAGTCCTGCCTCCAATATGGATGTTTATGGTTCTCCTGAGCCATTGGACTTGGGAGAATACTATAGGCTTATTGACATTCCTGTCGATCTTGTTGCGGGCAGGAAGGACAAAATAGTCAAGCCTTCTATGGTACGAAAACATTTCAGGTTGATGAAAGAAGCAGGAGTCGATGTTTCATTTAGTGAGTTTGAGTATGCACACTTGGACTTAATATTCTCACATCGCGAGGAACTTTTATCCTATGTTATGTCACGAATGCTGCTGGTGGGCCCGAATTCTAAGCCGGTGCATCGACAGAAATCTCTGAAAATGAGAAGAAAAGATGTGAATGGCGAGGAAGAAGGGGTAAAGAAATGAAAATAGGACACCCCCCTGAGAACTGGCTTTTTTGGGTGCTTCAAGGGGTATGTATGTGTAAGATATGTTCATACAACCATGTATATGTTTAGAGGGTTGCTCACGTGGAGGAAGCTGTGTCGAATTCGCTTCGTGTAATTAGTGAAAGAGAGCCATTTTAAGACAGTCACCCCATTCTAGGATGGATTCAATGCCAAGATGTCAATGTTGTTTACTAATCTGCGTCTATTGATGAGTTGCTTATTGAAATGACGCAGTTGGAGAATGCATGCAATCTTTTTCATTCAATACTCAGTTTCCCCGGTCTTGAACACTATAGATCTCAATTCCACTCTTGGGTTGTTTTTAATAGTAATTACTTAGGTTTAACTATACGTAATCATATATATATATATATGTGTGTGTGTGTGTGTGTGTGTGTGTGTGTGTATATATATTTGAAATTATGCTGAGGATTTGTGTTAAGACTTTTATTTGCGTATATCACAAGCGAATTTTTACACAATCATCGTTCAAAACAAATCATAATATTCAATCACCATGACATTGTTGATCGATTTAATATGTGGTGATAAATGAACACAATTTTTTTGATACGCCAAGTAATGATGATGATGTGTACTACGAACAAGTATTTTCTTGCTATTATTGAATTATGGTATCTTGCCGATGCCTTGTAGTCAATCTGGAATCAAAACTAATTATGATCTACATGTCTCGTGTTCGAGTCTACATCCCTCCACCCCAAAACAGTTGGGCTTGCTATCATAATAATTGCAACTGTATGATTTTTTTTTGTGAAAAATGAGTTCATACAATTACTAAATATTTAATTCCAAAAGGTTGGAATATGCTATATGAACCATATAAAAAATTAAATGAATTGTGTATATGCATCAGTCTTTCTTCTATTAACTATTATTTAATCTTCATATATATATTTTCTAAAAATAATACTTTATAACATTCGAATAAATCTTTCTTTTCTTTATCTTTTACCCGAGTCTACCAATTCATAAATAATAATTAATTTTTCGCGGGCAAAAAAACTAAGATCGTTTATGCAAAGGCGTTCGTTTCTTCAAATAATTATTATTGAATCTTCATATATATATATATATATATATATATATATATATATATATATATATATATATATATATATATATATATGATACCCTGCGGGAGAAAGATATACCCTTCGAGCTTATGCTTAGCTTCGCTCGAGAAATCACCCAACTTGGAACACAAAAAGCATCCGTCTCAGCGCTATGTATATGGCCGACCTCTCGACCTCCCTTGGTCAAAGCATCCGCCTCATCACTATGTATATGGCCGACCTCTCGAGCTCATGTGCCAAAAGCATCCGCCTCAGCGTTATGTATACGACCGACTTCCCGAGCTCACGTGGTCAAAGCATCCGTCTCAGCGCTATGTATATGGCCGACCTCCCGACCTCCCGTGATCAAAGCATCCACCTCAGCGTTATGTATATGACCGACCTCCCGAGCTCAAATGGTCAAGACCTCTGGCCGACCTTCCGAGCTCACGTGATCAAGGCATCCGCCTCAGCGTTATGTATGTGGCCTACCACCCGAGCTCAGGTGATCAAAGCATCTGTATATGACCGACCTCCCGAGCTCATGTGATTAGGACATTCGCCTCAGCGCCATGTATATGGCCAATCTCCCGAGCTTGCCGAGTTCTAGTCTAGAGACATTAATCGACGATAAGATCATCTTCAGAATTCCCGATCTTTGGGAAGGTATTGACCAAGTCCAAGCCACTAAGGTCAAGTTATCGGCCATATGTATTAACATGGTCAACGATTACACCCACCTCTCCAGGATTTCAGGGAATGATGTGGATCGTGGCCTTACTGATCATGCAATGTGTTCCGATATTTCAGGGGTCGTGTAGATCATGACCTTACTAGTCCAAATTGCACATCCTGAAACAACGCCTATAAATAGCAAGCTAATTTAGGATTTCAGGTATGCTTTTCGCTTATACACGCCTACATACATCAGCTATTCTATTACGATTTTCCCTCATATTTCCCGTCATCTGACTTGAGCGTCGGAAGGGACACGCCGGAAAAATCTTCCGGCACCCTTCTAACACTTATTTCATATCTTAACAGGTCATTCAGGATCTATATCTTGTTATTTACTCCATTGACGAGCATAAGGAGAGGTAATTTAACTCATCATTGATACTTTGATGATCATCACCCTTTTTGGGAGTATCAATTGGCACCGTCTGTGGGAAACGTTCGAGCTAAGGTGTTGATATGAATGAAAAAAAATGACAATGAGGAAGAAGAACATCCAGGGGGAAAAATAATCATGGACAACCTGAAATCATCATTACATTTGATACCCTACGAGAGAAGGGACATAACTATATGCTAATCTCCCATCGAACCAGGGTCCTTTCAGCTTTGTTGACCGACCTCCCGACCTCACACACAAAAAAATCATCCACTTTAGCTGTGTGGATGACCGACCTCCCGACCTCATGAAAGCATCAGCTTTAGCGCAATGTGGATGATCGTGTTCCTGATCTCATGCAAGCATTGTTGTCAGCTTGGGTTAATTAGCAAAACCACTCAATAGAGCTTACCTAGCTCTTATTCTTAGGTTGACCAGGACGATCTAACTATTGATCACCAGGATATTAGTTTTGGACTTCCCGATTCCCATACTCATGAAATGATGTGAATTTCAACATAAGTCTACCCACTATGGGAATGGCTTGACTGGGTCAAAGATCTTCTCATATCGTGTCAACAAGCCACGAGATTTTAGGGATTTTACAGATCTTCTCAAATCGTGTTGTACCAGTTCCAACCCTGGGAGGAAAGAAGACATCTATGCACAAGGAAGGAAAGAGAACTCAGCATCAGGTCAGCATTATTGCGGGAGGTAAACCATTGAAACAAACACTGGGAGAAAAAGCTTTGAATAGAATAGATAAAGAGTCTGAATCAGTAGAGCTTGCATCTCCTTAGATGATGGTGAAGATAACTAAGGAATTAGACCCTGTGTTCTGTGCTGAATTAATTGCATGCCAAAAAAGTAAAGAGAATGTATTTACATGGTCAACTCGAGATGTTGGTGGGGTCAACTCTAAGGTCATGGGAACACCATATTGACATACTTCCGGAGAAGAATTTAATGAATGAAGATGACTCAAAAAGATACCAAGTAGAGCTAAACAAAATCTCCAAGCTTCACCAGCTCAAGACCGACCTACGTCGATTAAAAGACTTTACGAGTCTTTACCTAACCTTACGGGTAATGGCCGACCTAGGCCCCAAGTCTCCAAGCTTCACCAGCTCAAGATCGACATACGTCAATTAAAAGACTTTACGAGTCTTTACCTAACCTTACGGGTTATAGCCGACCTAGGCCCCAAGTCTCCTAGCTTCACCAGCTCAAGATCGACATGCGTCGATTAAAAGAGTTTACGAGTCTTTACCTAACCTTACGGGTTATATCCGATCTAGGCCCCAAGGCTACAATCTTCACCAGCTCAAGACCAACCTACGTCGATTAAAAGACTTTACGGGTCTCAACATAGCTTTACGAGTTATGTCCAAGGTCCGAGCTTTACGAGCTCTACGTCGAACTCCTCAGACAAAGACTTTACGAGCCTCAGCATACCTTTACGAGTTTTGTCCAAAGTCTGAGTTTTACGACGACCTCCACAGACCAAAAGACATTACGAGTCTAGCATAGCTATACGAGTATTGTCCCGAGATCTACGCCGACCTCGTCAAACAAAAAGACTTTACGAGTCTCAGCATAGCTTTACAAGCTATGTTCCAGGTCCGACCTTCACGAGTTCGTCTGACCTCCTCATACAAAAGACTTTACGAGTCTCAACATAGCTTTACGAGCTACGTCCAGGGTCTGAGTTTCACGAGCTCGTTCGACCTCCACAGACAAAAAGACTTTACGAGTCTCAGCATAGCTTTACGAGCTATGTCCCGGGTCTGAGCTTCACGAGTTCGTCTGACCTCCTCATACAAAAAGGCTTTACGAGTCTCAGCATAGCTTTACGAGCTATGTCCAGGGTCCGAGCTTCACTAGTTCGTGTGACCTCCTCATACAAAAAGGCTTTACGAGTCTCATCATAGCTTTACGAGCTATGTCCAAGGTCCGAGCTTCACGAGTTCGTCTGACCGCCTCATATAAAAAGACTTTACGAGTCTCAGCATAGCTTTACGAGCTATGTCCAGGGTCCGAGCTTCACGAGTTCGTCTGACATCCTCATACAAAAAGGCTCTACGAGTCTCAGCATATCTTTACGAGCTATGTCTAAGGTCTTAGCTTCACGAGTTCGTTCGACACCCTCATACAAAAAGACTTTACGAGTCTTAGCATAGCCTTACGAACTATGTTCAAGGTCCGAGCTTCACAAATTCGCTCGACCTCCGCATACAAAAAGGCTATACAAGTCTCAGCATATCTTTACGAGATATGTCCAAGGTCTGAGCTTTACGACCTCCAACCCACAAAAGGATTAGATAATATTAAGAAAGTGGTAAAGCGAGCATCCAAGCTCCAGTAAAAGCGAGTGTCTTAGCTCCTTTCTACTAAATAAACGAGCGTTCGAGCTCCGTCAGCTCATTCGATATGCCTCGGGAGATGGACCGTCGATAGTTAACAGTTATCATACATATGAATTTTGAATACCATCTTTCCCGCCTTATAGTTTCCCTGCTCAGCTAAGCCTAAAAATCAAATTAAACTTACGAGCTTCCGATCAAAAAGGTCAGCTCGACTTAGGAGGGGGTTGTGATACCCTGCGGGAGAAAGATATACCCTTCGAGCTTATGCTTAGCTTCACTCGAGAAATCACCCAACTTGGAACACAAAAAGCATCCGTCTCAGCGCTATGTATATGGCCGACCTCCCGACCTCCCTTGGTCAAAGCATCCGCCTCATCACTATGTATATGGCCGACCTCCCGAGCTCATGTGCCAAAAGCATCTGCCTCAGCGTTATGTATACGACCGACTTCCCGAGCTCACGTGGTCAAAGCATCCGTCTCAGCGCTATGTATATGGCCGACCTCCCGACCTCCCGTGATCAAAGCATCCACCTCAGCGTTATGTATATGACCGACCTCCCGAGCTCACGTGGTCAAGACCTCTGGCCGACCTTCCGAGCTCATGTGATCAAGGCATCCGCCTCAGCGTTATGTATGTGGCCTACCACCCGAGCTCAGGTGATCAAAGCATCTGTATATGACCGACCTCCCGAGCTCATGTGATCAAGACATTCGCCTCAGCGCCATGTATATGGTCGATCTCCTGAGCTTGCCGAGTTCTAGTCTAGAGACATTAATCGACAACAGAGATAAGATCATCTTCAGAATTCCCGATCTTTGGGAAGGTATTGACCAAGTCCAAGCCACTAAGGTCAAGTTATCGGCCATATGTATTAACATGGTCAACGATTACACCCACCTCTCCAGGATTTCAGGGAATGATGTGGATCGTGGCCTTACTGATCATGCGATGTGTTCCGATATTTCAGGGGTCGTGTAGATCATGGCCTTACTAGTCCAAATTGCACATCCTGAAACAACGCCTATAAATAGCAAGCTAATTCAGGATTTTAGGTATGCTTTTCGCTTATACACGCCTACATACATCAGCTATTCTATTACGATTTTCCCTCATATTTCCCGTCATCTGACTTGAGCGTCGGAGGGGACACGCCGGAAAAATCTTCCGGCACCCTTCTAACACTTATTTCATATCTTAACAGGTCATTCAAGATCTATATCTTGTTATTTACTCCATTGACGAGCATAAGGAGAGGTAATTTAACTCATCATTGATACTTTGATGATCATCACCCTTTTTGGGAGTATCAATATATATATATATATATATATATATATATATATATATATATATATATATATGGAGAATATGCACATGGGTAGTCTACTTAGTCATTTTTTCTCAAGAAAATGTATATATTATAACTTAATATAAGAAAAGATTCTTTCAAATTATGACACATTAAGGTACTTAATAAAGATACCTGGAGAATATGCACCGAGATAGAGAAATTCATTTTAATAGAATATGAACCGCAAAATTTGAGGGTGGGTCTTGGTGCAATGCTAAAATTACTGTCATATAACTCGGGTGTGAGCCGTAAAAACAGCCTCTTGCGATGCAACTATAAAAATGCCTATGTTAGGTCCAAAGTAACCCAACATATTTTCAAACTCTATACATAGCAGATGATTTATGCATCGGGTTTGCCCATTGCATGAAATCACAATTTGAAAAAATATAGTAGTGGTTACTTAAAAATGCAGCAGGGGTGTAATATGGGAAACGTTCCATTGAAATAAAAGAAATGAAGAGATACATCGTATGTTAGCTTAAGTTTGCTATTGGTGTTGTGGCGGCGGCAGAGGTAGCATAGGATACGCAACCGGAAGAACACACGGTGGAAGATGATGATGTCCCGGAGGCATCATTACAGGAGTACCAACTACAGCAGGATGAGCAATGTGGGTACTCGAAGCCACCGGATGTTCCATTGGCGCATGACCCGTTCCGTAAATTTGCATGTTACGATGTTTCATTGCATTTGAGGTGGGATTCATCTGTTGTTGGCCAGTGATCGGAGGTGGTCGCTGAGCGGAGGGGGACCACAAAACATCATCGCCCATACAGATACTTGTTATGTCATGGATACTTGATCTCCTTCTGTCTCTATTCATGGAGTTCAAACGAATGAAGTACTTTTGAGCATGACTTGCAACTTGTGTTGGGGTCCTTGAAACAACGTAGTTTCTGGAAATGCTCCTCCAATCCCCTTTACCAAACTTGTCTAGTCCAAGCAAAAATAACCTGAATTCAAAAAATATATTTATTAATCACCAATATATGATACAAGTACAATCTATGTTTCTATCCTATAACATAACAATAATCGAAAATAAAAACTACCTGTGCTCTTCTTCGGTCCAAGGACTCCCTTTTCGACGTTCTTGGTCCGACCTAGTGGTGGAGGACGATGAAACTCCTCCTCCTTTACCTGATGAGGAATTATATTTTGCGAATCGTTTATCTTTTTCAAGATAGTGATCCTTATAATTAATAGTGGCCATTGTTAATGAAGGAGGTGTGAGCATCTCAGACGAGTACTTAGGCCATGGAACATTTCCAGCTTCAATATCAGCAACATCTTCCACCAAGATTTTGTAATGATTCTTCAGTTGTTGAATACTTTTATTGGGAACCATTGAAGCAATCTTATTCCAAATGGGATTCTTATTCTCTTCATCTTCGATCCAATGGATTGCAATCCCATTCTCAAAAGCCTTCTCTTCTTCTCTACTCCAATATTCCACTTCCTCTCCCATGTCTGTTTAATTTTTGTACCACTTCAATCCATTTTTTTCTTGGAGACTAAAGAATATGTATAGTGTAGTTTTTAGACAAAAGGCATAGAATTGTGGTTTTCAGGATAAGAAAAAGAAGAGTGAAGTGAAGGATGAGAATGGGACAACGATGCATTTGTGGGAAGAGGACCTCGCATTATTTAAGTTCTCTCAAGGGATGGTTTCATTTGTCACATCCCCCTTTTCATTAGATTGAGCCCATCTTTATTTTTTTTCACCATGGCCATCCTAAATATGGACAACTTGGACCTAACTAATCCATAGTCGAGCCGAGTCGAGTCGAATTTATTAAATGTAAAGTTCTATTAAGACACATTTTCTTCCCCATGGGTTGTTATTGGTCACCGAGTTGTAATTCTTCTCATACATGCCATTTATGAATTTTGTGGTTCCATAGATTGTTTCTTTGGTTTATTTGTTTTGTTGTTTGGTATTATTTTACTATATATGACATTTGATTCTTTCAGTTTTGGTTTGCTCTATTGTTTGGTATATTTTACTATATATGACATTTGATTCTTTCAGTTTTGGCTCTATGTTGCATCTATTGGTATGTTGCATCTATTGGTTGGTTCTTTCTTTTGTTTATTAATAATTGCTGAATACTATGTTTAATTTTTAAGTATTAACCAATACGTATGCTTCATGTATTTCGTTACACATAATCAACGTGTGTTCCTCATGTATTATGTTATACATGCAATGTTTGTGCGTCGTCCGCTAGTTAATTATAATGCAAGCGTCGAATAAAATGATCGGATTTGAAATTCAAATATCTCGTAGATTTCCAAGAAAAACATAATGGATCAAACAACCGATTTTAAATAATTGCATTTCAAATATTTCCATCCAAATAGATAGGCGAATTTAGAAATTTTATTTGACGATGAAAAATAATAACATAAAAAAAGACAAAAAAAATTTAAGAGAGCAGAATATAATTTTTGTTGGGTAATAAATTTTTTTTGGAAGGAACAACTTCACCCTTGCAAATAGCATGCAAGACGAAAATATAGTCAATTTACTTATTTCGGACAGTATGAAAATAATTTTACTATAATTTAATCTCATAAAATAAATTATTGCATAAATGAATATCCTCATATGCTTTATAGACTAAAAAATAATATTATAAGAACGATGATTGGACGGTAATAATAATAAATTAAATCATAAGTACATGATAATTGGGTCAAATAATAATAAATATATTAAATATGTGATATGATATTGGCAGTGTAAAATATTATTGTTATCAAAATAATTTCTATGTTAAATCTATGAAAATTATTTTGACAGCAACAATATTTATCATGATAATAATATTTCCCATTAAATAACGACTAAACTTTTAATCTCAATAAATTGGGGTAGGCTATACGAATAATAGAGATAATCAAGTCGGATCGGACACATACGTCAGTCTTCTCTAAGCGCGTCTATCGATTAGAATATCATCTTTAATCTATTGAACTCTAAGTCTTTACGTATAACTTCGAGTCGTGTCTTATTCGGTCGTAAAAAAAAACAGCTTGAGGTTGATTTTCAAATTACTTGAGCTTGATTATCAAATACTAACTTATAAAATTTCTAAAACATTAAAATGTATAATTTACATAAAATTATAATAAATTAATTAATATTTTTAAAACATAGATTTTAACGTGAGGAAACAGAGATCCAGTTCTACAGTCAGCTGGCCTCAATCTAGACGAAAATCGAGCTGAAATCGCTAGCAGCGGCTGGCTCGTCGAGCAAAAATGAAAAGGTTTTTCCAGCCAGTACACAAAGATGTCTCCTTCAAGAAACCTACTCTCTCATCTGTGAAAGATTGTGAAGAAATTTCTGTCCCTTCTGTAGATGAGGAGAAAAACTGCAGTACATCGAAGGAGCCTTTAAAATTCTTGACATGGAATGCAAATAGTCTTCTTCTCAGAATGAAGAACAATTTTTCTGATTTATCCAGGTTTTTACTGGATGTTGACCCTGACGTAATAGCAATACAGGTTATTTAATGTGATTGATTTTTTTCATAATTCTTTGATTTATTCTGCGTTTGTATGGTAGTTCTTGGGATTCTTGGAGTGACGGATTTTCTATCTTTTTTTTCTGTTTGCGGTGTACGTTTGACATTTCTTCGTTTATTGAAAATGTGATTCGTGTTTTTTAAGGATATTTGTAGGTGTACTGTGAACTTATATTATGTAGCAATACAATGAAAAAGTGCAATATTTTTCTATACCTTTTCTTTCTTTTTAAAATGTTAACGCATATATTAAGTTGATGACTGTTCGATCAAAGTGTTAAGCTCGTGATTGGTATTGAATTTACCCAAACTTCCATAGGAATTTTCAGGGGAAAGAATCAGAAAGAGAATCAGAGAGAATAGATTTTTGACAAATTTTCCATTTGCATTTTCCAGCTTCAAGGCCTTACTTATCTATCACTTATGGTGTCTGGACACTAACATATTTCCATGTGGAAGTGAAAATACAAGAATACAAACCAGAGAGTGAGTTAGTTAGGAATTAGTCACAAAATCCTTATGCACCACCCACGGGTTCCTTCTCTGCTGGCGGTCAAGAATCTTTCACAAATACATGGGTTTTGCTGGTTGTTGCCTCCCTAATCGTATGAGCTACTCCCTCACTTGAAGAAGGGACCTTATCCTCGAGGTCAACATGAGGGTCTTAATAAATGTCGACAATGATACCATGAAGTGTCTCCTTAGGGATATTAAACCAACAGTTGTTTCATTCAAGAACCATGTATGACATGTCAAATTTGAATTAGCCACAAGTTGAATCGCCAGATGACTATCCATAGTAAATGTGGGAAGTTGAGCAGAGTGATACTGTGGATTATGATAAAACAGCAATAAAAAGGGTAATTGAACTGAGTGGATGCAATGTTCCAGAGCACGAAAGGACTCATTTCCTTGTCGTGTCATCCATCATTGTGTGCTCAACAAAGTCTCCTACAGTTGCCTGAGAATCTCATCGAGCTGAGTTGAATTAGAAGCAACCCCTTCAACAAAGCCCGGATTTGTGGAACTTGAAGGAATTGTGGGTGGGAAATGCTCATATCACCCTTGAAAAGGAAAAATTAAATAGATAAATGAAATGATGGGTTGCAAGAAACTTCGGATGAAGGTAAATGTTGACACCAAGCATGGGGCCTCCGTTGTATAACAAGGCAGATATTGTTGTAAAACCCATTTGGTGACCTCCATTTGCCTGTATATCTGTGGGTTATGGACCGTAGTGACTCTTAATTTTGTCATGGCGTAACTCTTGCCATTAATGGCTTAGAGTACAGTTCATCGAACGCAATCAACTTGGGCTTTCCATGCAATTTACGAACATCTGAAACATAACTTACTGTATCTTTTGAAGCCACAAACAGATTAAGTACATCCTTGCCTTCACAAAACACTGGTTCAGTTGTGTGAATTGTTTGACTTTAAGTTGCTTTCAGTTCAAATTATTTGTTTCTGTGGTGCTAGTGCTACTGTTGGAATTGATTTATTTATTTTTCATAAAAACTCATGCATTCTGTATTACTCGAACTCAGAACCAACTGATCGGGCTAATTGTTCTTTCCAATTTATGTCGTTATTAGTGCTTTGGAAAATGGGATAAAAGTTATCTAACTTTGTAGTGGTGGTAGGAAGTTAGGATGCCCGCAGCTGGTTCTAAGGGTGCACCAAAAAACCAGGCGGAGCTAAAAGATAACACTACCTCGTCACGTGAAGAAAAGCAGGTGATGTGTGATATTTTGTTTTACACTGCTTTGGTAGAGTAAAGTCCAGAACGGATGCGTTGGGCCTTAATATCCAGCTAGAGTTTGATGTGATTTATTCAGTCTGGTGAAACTTCCTCTGCATTTTCTTAAAATACAGAATGCTAAAAACGAGTCCTAACGAAATTTGCATGGGAGTTGTTAGACTGATTTTAAGTAATGATAATGCAGGTTATGATGCGTGCCTTGCTCAATCCACCTTTTAAAAACTACAACATATGGTGGTCACTTTCGGATTCAAAATATGCTGGAACTGCATTGCTCATAAAAAAATGCTTTCAGCCAAACAAAGTTTCTTTCACTCTGGATCAAACAGGTTTGTCGTAAGTTACAATGACAACTTCTTTCCGATGAAGGACCTGTTCTGAATATTATGCTTGTACTTTCCTATAATCTAGATCTTATAATAAACTGATTTAGGTACAATTTGCAGTATGCTGTTGTCAATAAGAAGACTAAGGGCCATTGGTCAATATTCTCCTTGCTAATTATCTATAAATATGTCGAAACAAAAGGATAATCATCTCAAATACTATAATTGGAAATTAAGTCTGTAACGAGTCAAACAAGTGAAAAGCAAGTGCCTGTAATTTACAGTAAAGCATGCTGATGGTCTTAATTTCGTAATGGTAAATTTATCCATGTAGAATAAGGGAATAAGGGTGTTTATCATAGTAGATATCCTATTTTCTGGTAGAAAATTGTGCTTGATGTGGCAGAATTGTGCTACAACAATGTTATGTTACTCTACTGTATGTTGCATACTTGAGTGCCTTCTGTTGTTGGTGCTATTTTTGTTTTAAAATACTCACAGTGGTGAAAAACGTTAACCTGTAGAAATTTCAGATTATTTATAGTTGTTTACGAGTTTGAATGCATGAAAGAAAACATCATGTATGATTTTGAGCTATTATTTTGTGACTTCTTTGGGTGTCATTACTTATTTACTTATCCGCCACGACATTTGCAATAAATAATAATTGATTTATTGCGACTGTTACATATGTTCGCTTTCTTCTAAATTTTAGGGTTTGGTGCTAGGTGAGTAGTAAATTTCTGAATCTGTTACTGTTATTTAGGTTCGAAACATGAGCAAGATGGCCGAGTTATTTTGGCTGAATTCGAATCATTTCGTCTATTGAACACATATGTTCCTAACAATGGGTGGAAAGAGGATGAATCCTCGTTCCAGAGGAGGAGAAAGTGGGATAAGAGGATGTTAGAATTTGTGATCAGAAATTCTGATAAGTCACTTATCTGGTGTGGTGATCTTAATGTTAGGTAAGAAACTTTGGCTGATTCCTTTCTGCATCACTCTGCCCACTCTCTCTCGCTTCCTTCCCAGTTCCTCTCTTGTGCCATCATTATATGTTTTTTTCGTCGATAATAAAATAAGGTGGTATGCAGGTACTTTTTTCAAGTTGAGGCTGTTGTGTATTAGGTTTGTGATGTGATTTTTGAATAATCCTGATGCTAAATCATCCCTTAGCTGTGTTAGCTTTCGGTGCTATATGTTTGAAGTCAGCTATAATCCTGAATACGTTTAAAATTTCACTGTTCTTGTGCTATCCTCCAAATTTTATGCATTTAGCATGTTTGATTAATTGAATCATTTACCTGTAGTGATGATTCCCTCCATTTCGGACTGGAATAGTGTGTTCATACTTTAAATCATTTGAATATGCAACTCTTTAATTGAAACCATTTAAGATTCTTTGTGGCTAAATAAATGTGAATTTTGTTTTATTGCTGAACTTTTATCATAATTCAGGGATTTCTTGGTGGCCTTGCAAAAATTATATTTATGGTTAGATCTGCTGTTTTCAAAGATTAATTGAAGTCAAATGACATCTAAAGTAGTGGACATTTAATAAGGACCTCGAATGCCTTTCCTATGCTTAATTGCACTGATTCTATGTACATGTACAACTTTCCTACTATAAAGCACTTCGAAACTGCAAGTTCATATTTTTCATGATCCCAACTGGCCAAATCATCTTAGTCGAAAATCACGCCACAATATGGTTTTTCGTACATCCAGTGGTATAGACGGGTATTGTATTTTTTTAAAACTGGTCAGGTACTGTATCTGGTGAAGTGTGTTGGTAGAAATTGGCATTTTTTAAAGCCATTTACATTTTTCATTATCAATTCCACGATTTTATTGATTGGATATCTTGCTGAGCAACTGCTCATTACTTTAATTTTTATGCTGATGTGCAGTCATGAAGATATTGATGTGAGTCATCCAGAATTTTTCAGCACAGCAAAGCTCAATGGTTACGTTCCGCCAAACAGTGAGGTGATTCTTGGCTTTGAATGCCTTCACTTAATGTCTGCTTTGGAGTTTGATGTTGAATGATGCATGAAGACTTGAACATGTCTTTTAGTGGAAAATGCTTGTATCAGTAGTTGAGAGAGCTCATAGATCATGGGCTCAAGGGATCAATCGTGTGTATGGGAAGTATGTGTATGCATCTCAGTCATGAGTCAGTCTTCATGTCTGTTAACAATTGTGACGGTGCATTTGATATCTATGTTGAGGTGATGTAAGACCATGTATGAGAAAACTTTACTGGTTGTCTCGCTAACATTATGTGTGCTTTGAATTGTGATTGTTTTTTTAACTAGTACAGTTGTTGGATTCATGACCACTTATCTATAAATCTATTTCAGAAAATAGAATGCAATGGTTCCATTGCGAAGACCTGCAGGATTTTAAGATGTGCCTCCATTCTCTATAGTTAACAGATATTTACATCAATTTCCTGACGATGCAGGATTGTGGGCAACCTGGATTCACATTGTCTGAGAGGAAGCGATTTGGTTCCATTCTAAAAGAGTACGTGTAATGTTTTCCATCATTACTTCCTGTAATCTGCTTGATGAAATTTAGTTTCTTCTCTCTTTTGTTTGTTGATTGTGGCAATATTGTGGTAGTTACTCTTTGGTGCTACCCGCTAAAACTAATTGATGAGATTCCAGCATCTGCTCTTGGCATGGAACTTTGAATCCTTGATTAGGAGTTACGTGATGCTATATGCTATGGTTCATCAGCATGCCATGCTGATCAGCTGGTAGATTTTTGTGTACTTGTGTGTGAATTGTCTGATTTTGAGAGTCTCTACGACTTTCCATTTTAATAATTATTTGCCACTAAACAGCTATCATTTAATTTTAGCTTTCGATTAGAGTGACAGCACATAATCTTGTCTGTGGAAATCATTTTGATGAAGTGGTTACGTAGAGGTTCCAATGCCTCACTTGCATCGCTTGCTTGGTTACTGTTGCAATGTGTGTTGGTCTTGGGGAAATGTGACCCCTTTTAGGTTCGATAGGAAATGCAAAAAAAATGATTATTATATGTATATTTTAACCAAACAATTCTGCTAGTTTTATGTTTATTTCATCTTTGAATTTCATTATACTCGATAACATTCTTTACTCATTTGTGGTTTAATCTTTGGCTTTCCATTATATTACAATACAACTTTACGAAGACAGAAGTTGTAGTCTGTCGAATCTTACAGTGACAACCTTACCACAACATCTGAACGATAATTGCAAATGCAAGCAGATAATGAGCTTGTTAAGTCTCTTGTGTTGCTTGATTTGAAATTTCGTAGCATTAGGCTCTGTTAGCTATTGGGTGCCGTGTCCTTTGTTCAAGCATTTGTACTTTCATGAAAATCAGTTAGCTTCTGTTTTGGCCAGGGGAAAACTGGTGGATGCCTATAGGTATCTACACAAGGATAAAGGCATGGAGCGTGGCTTCTCCTGGTCAGGAAACCCTGTTGGCAAGTAAGAAGTTTCTATTGTCTCAATGCTGGGACAGATTAGTTTTCATGTGAAAGACAAGATAATGCTTAAGTTTGTGTTCAGCTCACGAATTTCAGCTAACAATTGGTGCAGGTATCGCGGGAAAAGGATGAGGATTGATTATTTCATCGTCTCGGAGAAACTAAGCAACAGAATTGTTTCCTGTGAAATGCATGGACAGGGGATCGAATTACAAGGTAACATATACCGAATAAATTTCACCCCTTTGGCAACATTCTGAAACGGATATTAATCCGCCTCTGGCATTCACATTTAGCGTGATTGTGACTTCTGGTACAGGGTTCTATGGGAGTGACCATTGCCCCGTGTCTCTGGAGCTGTCTGAATCTTGATGCTACTCAACTTCTGCCAGAAACTATTGTTTCTTAGTATGCATTAAACAGTTTAGATTTTCTGGGTGGATTTCCGATTCAATGCAGATTTAGTTGACACAGCTTGGTATTTGCGAAGAGCGTTCCTGGAAACTCTCAGCTTCTAATTTTCAATTCGATGCATATTTCACAGAAATAAACTTACATGATGTGCTACCAAAATTTGATATCGAACAGTATTACTGAACTATAAAAGCTTCCACAGCATTGAACTGAGTAGAGTAGAATATGGAAGATAAAATCAAATTTACAGTGTTCAAGTTAAAATGAGGAAGCCTCAACATTGGCTTTGTTTCCAGCAAGAACGAGAGAGATTCCCAGACCACGACTGAACGGGTGGTTGAACAGAAGACGAATTCCTTCACAACATTCGAGCGAATTCGTTCACAACATCCCAAAGGCCTAAACTCTTGACTACACTCTTCCATGTAATGGCCAACTGCATATAATTTGTTGTAAATGCAATTAGAAGACAATCACAAGAAAAATGCACGAAAATGGAGTGCAGAAAAGAAATAGAACACGAAAACTATTCTCCTCGGGTGATATATTTCTTTTACCAAAGCAATTTGGCTTTTTATTGAAGAAGCAGAAAGACTTGTACCAAGTTGAAGGAATATGCACAAAACTTCATTAATTGTTGATCGTGGAGCATGTTTGGGCAAGTCGATGGAATTTCGTTGAAAGAAGGTATACGTAGGAAAAGAGAACTACCAAGGAACGTGCATGTGCGAGTATGGACAACCCTTGTCATTGTTGTAGAAATTGTTGGGTACCTTGTTGGTCTTCAATTCTACAAAGATCTCGTTGGCATTCTTGTTTGTACACTATCTCCTTAAGAATATTTTACCCCACATATGATGCTCACGGAATATGACAACGTTCTCCCAAGATACAACTACTATTTGCTTGTGATAGTAGCACTACAAATCACACGCCTCACAACCACAAATGTTGCAAACTCTCTTCTTCAAGAACAAGATATGCATGTGATGCAAAATGATCTTAATTTTGCATTCTCTCACGATATATTGTGTGTAATTTTTGCGCAAATTATATTTGAAATGAATGAGGATGTATCGTATATATACTTGTCCAAAAGGACATCACCAAAAGACACCATTTTTGGGGTGATTTTTGGAGAAAAGTCACGCCCACTCCTCAAGGGTCACACATTTGGTGTGAGAAGCTGTGATGGCGCCCTAGCACCACCCTCACTGTCTGAAAAAAAATTTCCAAGCGGTGGGAGGTGCCTAGGGTGCCACTTGAGAGGTGCCCTATGCGCCTCCCTGCGCCTTAGGAGCCAGCTGCGAGGTGCCCTAGAGCCTCCCATTCTGCCAGATTTTCACATTTTTGTCATTTTACTTAATATTCGATTTTTTCTTGTGTTTTTCTTGCATACTTTCAAATCTTTAAGCCTTGTTTATTATCAATTCATTAAGCCTCGATTTTATCTTCTTAATTCAATTCATTAAGTTTCAAAATTTCCAACAGTCTTTGCATTTATTGAATTTTCATTTTTCAAATTTATAACTATACATGATGCCGATTTCAACAAGTGATATAAAGTTGGAAAACTATGAGTTGAATTAGAGATTTCATTGTGATCACCTCAAGATTCCTTAATACTCTTTTTTTGGGTGAAGAATGTCAAAACATTCAGTTCCTGAAGAATGTCAAAACACTAGCAGGATCTGATGATATCAACTTTTAATAAAGAGAATAATATGGTTTTAAATAAACTATCTAAAAGATCATAAAGGGTACTATAGAAACATTTGAATTTCCAAATCCATATCCCTTTTTCTCCAAACAAAAAATGGAATTGTACATACTATTTTTAAATTTTAAACCAAACACTAAATGGAATTTCAAATTCCATGGATTCTAAAATCCAATTCCAAGTCCAGTTTTCCAATTCTCATTTTTTATAAGACCAAACATAGCCTTAGAGTTTTATTTACAACTGCTATTATATTATTATACGTGTTTTATTTTTTTGGTATGCCCCTCGTGTGGGGAGATCATGCCGAACTTTTTTAGGTCTATGTGTTGGTAAAATTTAAATAATCTTCCGCTGTTTACAAATAAATAATCATTAACACTTGATTAGGAACGAGCTATCACAGTTGTTATCAGAGTATAAACTGGGAGTGCTCTAGTTTTGAGTATTCTATACACTTGAATAGGCACGAATGAATATGTCGCTTGTGTTTAAAACATATTTGACATATTTGCTCTTACATGATTTGGATTTGGAGTGAAATACTTGATGTCGATACCTGAATAAACCACATAATCATGGAATATTCTTGGTACACTTCTCTTCCTCTTGCCCTGGTATTCCTGATTCTGCTCATTTGATTCCTGCTCGTCTATCATATCACTTTGCCAGTTATTGCTCTTGAAGGGATTGCAAAATATTGCATTTGTACGTAGCATTTGGTTCTTCTGTGTTGATATCAGTGATTGTGCTAAATAGGAGACACGTATACACCGTAGCAAAAATTGATATTTATGCAATTTTTTATATTTTTTTTTTGTTTCAACCCCTTGTTGAAAACCATGATCTCGCCCTTACAGGAGTATTGAGGTGTTGTTTCTTTTATCTGAGTCTCTTACTTGGATTTTTTCCTATTGATATTGCTACAGTCCGAGTACTTAATGCTGGCAAAATAGGTGGACACCATACTTTGGCACATGGGTAGTGCTAGGGGTGGGCGCGGATCGGGTTTTATCGGGTTCGGGTATCCGATTATCGGGTACCCTATATATCGGATAGGGGAAAAAATACCCGATCTTAACCCGATGTGATCGGGTACCCAAATAATATCGGGTATCCGATGTCGGGTACCCAATAAATCATATTAATAAATTAATGGAACAATTCAAAAGAACTCTTTATACATTTGTTATACAATTAGGCCTAACAAAATGCATATGCATAAAGAATAACACGAATAAGAAAAAAACTCATGAACTAATGTCTCAAATTTGGATAGAGAGAACCTTTTGTTTTTTAATGCAGGCCTATGAGGAATATACATTTTCTTTTCTACCTAGATTAGGGTTAATGGGCGGGTACCTGATCGGGTTTGGGGTAGGATTTTTCCTACCCGAACAAGACCCGATAAAAATAAATTCGGGTTCGAGTAGTACCCGAATCTGATATTTTTAAAAAATTACTCGAATACCCGATCGGATCAGGTCGGGTGTCGGGTAACCGTATCCAAATTTTCACCCCTAGGTAGTGCCACCAATGTACGAGCTGCAAGGCCCGTTGGCCCATGCGAGTGGCGCCTAGACGCCTAACTTTTTTCTATATAAATCATTTTTAAAAAAATGAGTATTGGCCGGACCGATACAATCCTCTATAGATACAAGCGTCCATTTTGAAGGGTCATACCGGCACGATACGACTAGTCTAGTTTGCCATCCCTAAAGTTAAAAAAGAAGTGGTGGGGTAAATTTTTCCACGGCACAAGATTAAATTAGTAATGACTAAATATATCTTAATTTAGTTTAATGTATAATTATCCATATATTCAAGAACTTCTAAATTCATGATGTGAAAAATGAAACACCAAGCATTCGACGTATATCATAATGGTAGCGCCAATATCTAAAGCCAAACATTCGGTAAATATGTAAACCCAAACATTCCCACTGAAATTGGGCAGTGGATCCATTTCCATTTTGGGCCGATGTGTTAGGCCCATTACGAATAGGTACATGGCTTTATACAATTGACTACACCCAATCTTGCGCTGGCATTACGGCAACCAAACTATTTTGAAAATGCCATAGTGCTCTTACTCTCAGTCTTACCAACCATGACGGTGTGCAGGGGCAGACTCAAGATTTCGTTTCTTGGAGGTAAATTTTGGATATTGTTATTATTATTATTATTATTATTTTTTGCAGTCGTTATGTATATCCGTTATATACATTGCCATTGTGGCTGATACCCGCTAGAAGATACCACCTGACGAGCCGACCTAGCTCCAAGGCATGTTACTCGTCATTCTTCGGCGAGACCTCGCCTACCCATCCGAGCTCTTTTGCGAGGCCCGACCTGTTTGGCCGACCTGTTTCGCCTTACCTGTTTCCCTCCCGTAACTCGACGTGAGACCTCTTTTGAGAGCCCGAGCTGATAGGCCGAGCTCTCCTCATTTCCCTTGTTGCTACCGGCTCTCAGCAAGGAAACCAGTTCCCCAAGATATCTGGTCCTAGATATGCGGAGCAATATCAGGGATTTGATTGTATTATCAGGATCTTAACATATCTGGGTAAGATTGGGATAAACATGGAAAGAGTCCTTGTTGCCATACTACTCTTAGGTTTCCGCCTATAAATACCAGGTTTGGAGTATTGATTAAGACTAATGTTATAATTGCTTTCACTTACAGCATATATTCTCTTCATTTTCTCTCGCCTGACTTGAGCGTCGGAGGGGACCCGCCGGAATAACTTCCGGCCCCTTCTCACATTTGCTTCGTATTTTCAGGTCATTGCAGAGGATATTTGCTAATACCCCGGCTGTTATATTGAGTGTTGAAGAAAGAGAGGTGAACCCCCTCTCTATTGATATCAGAGCAAGTCATCGCAAATTTAGGTGATATCAATTGCACCGTTGCCCTAGCTGTGGCTCGTGATCTTCCCAATACTGAGGATGCCCTTTATATGAGCCAACTGAGCTGGGGGGACCTGATGACCCGAACTGGGAGCCGTCTGACCGAGTCTATGCTCTTGATGGGTGAGTTTATGTCAAGGGCAAATATGATCCGAAGACAATCCTTGAAAGATGCCAAGGTCTTCGATAATATGCAAGACACCCTTGCTGAGGCCAAATCTCTTCATGAGAAAGACATCTCGGAGCTGAAAACTCAGGTTGAGAAGGAGAAGGGAAGATGAATTCATAATCAGAAGGGGCCTGGCTGACCTGTCGTATTTTGGCCTCATCTGACTCATCCAAGACAGGAACATAAAGTTCATACCAAGGATAATTGCCTGGAGGCGACTCTGATCTAAGTGGAGAGCTGACCTCAGTCACTTGAAGGTCGGGTTCGGCTGAGGTCCCAGCTTCCTGGGGAGCCTCAGTGCGCACCACTTCTTCAAGGGGCTCAACTCCCTCAGGAAGGGCAATCCCTTCGGGATAAAATGAGCCGTACTGATCTACAGCTCTAAGCTCCTCGTCAGTAAGAGGGGAAGGAAACAATTGAGGTGAAGACATTGTAACAAAAACAGCTGAGAAAACGTACCTAGGAGTTTTCAGAAATAAAAATGGCAAGCTAAAGAGGTCGGATCCGATCTGTTTCGAAAATGGCAAAAGTGGATAATGAGGGACCCGGAGTGGTATATATATAGGGAGACCTCAACGAATCCTGGCCGTTGATCCTTGATGCGCTGTACGGTCTAGATTAGCCTCGGGAATCGGGAGGGGAGCCCAACGGTCACAATTTCAATTTAAAATTCAAATTTGGTAGCCGTTAGTTCCCGCCTAAATCAAGTTTTGCTATTTTCAAGAATTGGCTCGTCAAGATAACTCAGCACATACGAGCTTCTGGTCTACAACGTCAGCTCGACAGGGAGGGGGGACTGTGATACCCGCTAGAAGATACCACCTGACGAGCCGACCTAGCTCCAAGGCATGTTACTCGTCATTCTTCGGCGAGACCTCGCCTACCCATCCGAGCTCTTTTGCGAGGCCCGACCTGTTTGGCCGACCTGTTTCGCCTTACCTGTTTCCCTCCCGTAACTCGACGTGAGACCTCTTTTGAGAGCCCGAGCTGATAGGCCGAGCTCTCCTCATTTCCCTTGTTGCTACCGGCTCTCAGCAAGGAAACCAGTTCCCCAAGATATCTGGTCCTAGATATGCGGAGCAATATCAGGATTTGATTGTATTATCAGGATCTTAACATATCTGGGTAAGATTGGGATAAACATGGAAAGAGTCTTTGTTGCCATACTACTCTTAGGTTTCCGCCTATAAATGCCAGATTTGGAGTATTGATTAAGACTAATGTTATAATTGCTTTCACTTACAGCATATATTCTATTCATATTCTCTCGCCTGACTTGAGCGTCGGAGGGGACCCGCCGGAATAACTTCCGGCCCCTTCTCACATTTGCTTCGTATTTTCAGGTCATTGCAGAGGATATTTGCTAATACCCCGGCTGTTATATTGAGTGTTGAAGAAAGAGAGGTGAACCCCATCTCTATTGATATCAGAGCAAGTCATCGCAAATTTAGGTGATATCAGTGGCCGTTGTGAAACTTTTAAAAAAAAAATCAAAATTTTCATATTTTTTAAGTAAAAAATTGTCCAAATTATCTAATTTTAATTTTAAGAAGCTTCATGACAATAACCGCGATCGTTTCGTAAAATATCAATGGCACTAGAACAACAACCTCCACGACGTCCTCCGTGACCGACTGACCATGTCAACAAATTTTTCCATTTGATATGAAACATTCCGCATGACCGGTTAGAAAATCATTTTAGACTAAGGGCAAGTTTTGGATTGCTTATTTAAAGCACTTCAATATTGTTTTTGCTTAAAATTGGATAAAGTTATTTTTAAGCAAAAATATTAAGATTTTGCTATTAAAATTTTTAAAAAAAAATGTCTTAATTAATTTCAATTTAGAACAAAATTGTCACCACATTAGTTAAAGCAGTCAAAAACACTCAGGACTTTCTTCTCTAATTAATTTTACTTGCTGATTTTTTAGAAGTAATAGCAAAAGCAAGTAATCAAATACTCATAATCTGCTTTTTATCTGAAAAAACATATAAGCATTTTTCAGAAAGCATTCTAAAATATTCCATAATAAAAGTGTGAAAGGTAAGGAGTAGAACTGTCGAAACGGGTTGGGCCCGCCTAACCTGCGCCCGTTTGGGCTCGACTCCAGGGGGTTGAGAAAACCCTAACCAACCTGCCTAATAAAAAAACTTCAAAAAAGAATTCTAACTGAACTTGTCGATCCTTAAACTGATGCTAAGATTACTGGAATTTGTTTTAGGTTTTATCTAGACATTAACATTGCTATTAAAAATACTTGGCTATGGAATCAATATTTCACTTAATTTTGAAAATATATATTGCAATTTTCAAGCACGACCAGGTGAAAAATATATTGTAAATCAGATTATTCAATGTTATATTAAGTTAACATTTATGAGCTGAAGCTAAAATAAAGGAATAATCATATTTTTCGAAAATATGACTAAAATGTGGGCTAATCTGCCAAAACCTGTGGCCTAAAGAAATTGGTTCGTATAGGTTCGTCTTTCAACATGGTCAAATGTTTTGATCCAACCTACTTATTTGGTGAGTTCGATTGAGCCAAATCAATAAGCACGACTATTTTGACACCTCTAATAATAACGAATGTGAATAGAGAAAGAAACACATAAGATTTTATTAATTGGCTTCCTTTAAAATTTTGATTTGATTTGATACACATCAGATTTTTTTGGTTGCAAACGTATAAATTTGATTTGATAACACAATCCATAAATGTCTTGTGCCCACCAACACAAATTTTGCAGAAATCTATAGAAGTTTTGAAATGGATAGCCTGTCGAATTTATTGATCCAAGATATCTGATAATATTAAATATTATTGTAATAGATGATAATAAATATTATAGTCGGTGAAAAATACTTTTGGTATAATATAAATTGTTAGATCATATATATTTAAAGTAATAGAAAATCTGTTCATATGCATATCGCAAGTGTTGTTTGCACTCTATTTTTTATTAAATGTATACAATCTTTATTTTTTGTAGATAAATGGATAATAGTACACTTTCATTGTTCTGTTCTTTTTTTGGTAAATTTATCAATTCTTAAATTTGGGACTTTAGTTACTCAAAATTATATTTCAATTTATCAATATTTTCTATAACTGCATAAAAAAAACTAGAAATACTCAATTTCAATTGCTAAAATTGTTAATATCTTTAATGGAGACATAGATGTTCGTAAATAATTTCTTATACTCTTTAATTTTGAAATTTTTTTTTCCGCAGATTCAACTATAATTAGTATACTAAGTAATATTTATATGATATAAAACCTGGATTTTGTATTCACGTAGAATTTTTTCTCAAAATAGTTGAGAGAAACAGTTCTTTATTTTAAGAGAAATAACGTATTTTATTAAAATGGATTATTAATTAGTATAAATAAATATATGTGATTTTTTTGTTAAGATTCTTAACTAATTTAAAAGAATTAATGTATTGTAAATTACAACCAAAACAAAAAAAATTAAAGTGTAACAGTAACAATTGTTTTATATATAACATGAATCATTTCATGAATCATTTTTTATCAAAATATTCCATTAATAAAATTTATGTTGTAGGTAAGTAAGTTAATAAAATATCTTCGACCATATATTATTTAGGAAAAAAAATAATCATATATATAGTTAATAAACCTGAAAATTGGGTCTCCTTCACCATTTCAATTCCCTCACCTCCACTCGTCCTTTTTTTCTGCTTCCTCTTTTGTTATAATAATAATTATTTTTTTATTATGTGAACAGAGACACATGACAGAATCAATAAATTGTGGACATTTAAATAAATAGATTTGATAATGACCAATAATGTCATGTGCCTACCAATTACCAGCTTTCTACCATTTGGTACACCTTAATAAATGCCTTTTGCAAGAAACACTGTAGAATATTTATCTTTTTTTAACAAGGTATTCAAGTTTGCACCTGATTAATTCTTGGGTGACGATCTCGACCACTCAAGACCGCCACTAGATAAATCGAGGGATATGCATGGATGACAGGTATCTGAAGGAGCAGACCAACAAGACCCGAATCTAGGACAAACCCCCATAATTTTTTAATGGACCCACATAGAATTCGAATCTACGATGTCGGAGAATTTCTTCACAGATCATCTCAATCCTTACCAATCCGTCTATACATTTGTTTTTAATTCAAATGGAGAGTGGCCGTGGCATAGGAATATAACATGGTGACTAGGCCAATACACTTCAAGTAACATTAATACAAATATCAGTTACAGGGTATCCGTCGGTTTTGTTTTATTGAATTTATTATTATTATTATACAGAATCATGATAACTAATAGTTTCTTCTCTTTTAGAAAAACTTATCATGCCAAAATTAGTTAATTAAGATATCTTAAATTAAGCTAATAATAATGCCACCATTGAAGTGACATAATATTATCCCTGGTGAGAGATATCTGGGTTTAAATTTAGGATACTTCCGTCTACATTTCCCACCCCCTGTAGTTGTATCTGAAATATATATATATATATATATATATATATGATGTGTAGACACTTTAAAAAATCATTTGGTGCAGTGTCAATCACTTTCCGGACACAGACACTGTGGACACGTGGTGTGTCCTTAATTGTTTAAAAAAATAAAATCACACATGTATCGAACATTCCCCTTAAAAATCAGATATTCGTGTTGGACACCGCATCACAACTAAAGAGTGTATATTACCTATATACTCACTCTAATATGATGATAATAAATTATGCATCTATAGTTTTTTTAAAAAAATAACTTTTAACTCCATGCTTTGCATTCTTGGAGAGACAATTGTAATATTTTGTATCTATTACAAATTATAATTATGATATATTAATATAATTAGTCTATAAAAGTTTATTAGTTATTGTTTAAATTAAATACAAAAAAATATAATAAAATTTTACTTATTAAATTATTTTTATATTTATAATAATCAATAAATGTTTCTTGTTCCCTACCAACAACCGGTCAATAAAATTAATGTCTTTTGCCTACCAATGAGCAAATTTGGTAGAAACCAATAAATGTTTTGAAGAATGACATGATATGGGTGAAATATATTGCAATCATACTTCTCGAGTACATGAATTCAACGTTTGGGACCAAGGTAATAAATTGACTGTTTACACACTCTTATTTCATTCTATGTTTGGCTCCTTAGTGAGTGTTAATCCTACTCGAAAGGGAGTGAACGCACTACTAAGTCGTAGGGCGGGACTTTTATTAGAGTTATACATTCGTCTGTTATCCATATATTTTAATTTATTATCCATATTATCTATCATTTATTTATCTTATCCCACAAAATTCTCCATTTCCAAATATTCGAATGCAGTGCTACTTTGAACATATATGTGAGAAAGCAATCAACAACCTGATAAATCATGTTCATGATCAAGATTGATTCATGAGGCTCCATTGATCTTATGGACCCCTTAAAAAATCATGACAAGTCCATATCAATGTTTTTTTAAGTGTCATGATATTGTCGGAGCAACTAATATTGTTATCAGAACAATTTATATGTTAAATTCATGAAAATTACACTATCAACAACGGTTATTCTCTGACAATAAAATTATTCTTTTTTTAAACATAAAACAAGAATTATATTAAAACTATAACACATGTACAACAAAGACATCTGTCAATCTTTGACCAATAACATAAAGATAACGATTAATATGTTGGCCGATGATGGCTATTTCCAGAAGCTTTGAAAATTCTTGGACGGTGGCCGGTGGCTTTGAAAACTGTTCATTTGAAGGCTTTGAATTCGAAGATGGTAGAATACAAGTTTGAAGTTGATTACCTCCGAGAGGATTTTTGCAACTATAAATATCCCTTAATACATCCCTCACAAAATCATCCCCTCATTCTGTAACCTCTTCATATAACAAGCTTTTAAGCATTTGTTTCTGTGAGTTGTGAGGTGATTTTTTGGAGAGTTTGTAATTCTCATCTGAAATTTTCAATAAATTGTTTTGCCTCCCGTGAACGTAAGCAATTGTCGAAACACGTAAATATTCATGTTCTTGTATGTGTGTATGATGTTTACACTTTATTTTGGGCCAACATAATACAAACAAAAAGATCTACAGACAAGGTGGTTTATAGCATAAGTGCAAGAACTTGATCGGGAGAGAATGAAGAGCACCAGATAGAAACCATGTACCCTCAATTCTCAAACCATACGGTCGAGGATGATGTCGAATAGGGAACTGCCTTACACGTATGTGAATTTAATGTATGATTTTAGCAGAATTTCACGTCATGTAGCATAGATTATTTCCATCCACGAATAAAAAGAGTACACAGCCAAATCTTAAAAGAGAATACCTTAAAAAACACATTCTTGGACAAATAAAACACAAAACACTTGAAAACCACCAAACAACTTAAATAGTTTCCAAGTAAACCATCAATTAAATCCAACTTTCTGATCATTCAGTTTCCTTCTCAGCAAATACTTGAACGGAGGGCTGCAAAATGTTCCGTTTAAGAAAGAATTTGCCAACACTTTGTTCGCCGCCTCAGTAAGGTGAGCTCCATCCCAGTTCAAATACACAGACGGGTTACTGCACGAACCGGTGGAAGGGGCACCGCATGTGTTGAAAACATCGAAGTTATACTGGCCTCCTCCATATCCACAGCATGCTCTGAACTGTTCTTTGATCCCATATTTTCCTGGATTCTTTAACAGTTCCAAGTGGGAATTGTAGAAATCCGCATACAGAATCACCGCTTGCGGGTTTTGTTTCCTCAGGTAATCTAATCTGATTTGAAGCAGTTTGTTGTGTATATATGCTCGGCGATTAGCGCTTGATACACAGCCAATTTCATCTCTGTCTTCTGGGGAAGATAGTGAGAAGGTGTACGTTAAGCACCCTGCTGGAGGAAGACCTTGAACAACTATATACTTTGCTCCTTTATTTATCAACACCTGCATTAAAAAGAGAGAGAGAAATATGATATATAATTCTTATTAATATAAATTTTTATTGGATCATATTATATTATTATATATATTTTTCATGTGACCAAAAATTAATGACGTGACACCGGAATATACTGAAAATTGTTGACTGTCGTTCGACAAGCGAGAACTTCGATGAAAAAGATTGAAAAATGACTAAAAGTGTAAATAACGATAAACTACACTCGATTAAAACTACAAAAAGTTTTTAGGAATAAAAATATAAAATGAACAAGTTAAGATGACTAAAACCAAAAAACAAATACTTACGGTTTCTACTTTAGTCTTAAAACTAGGAAATCAAATCGAAATAATGTGGAACCATAACTAGAAGTGCAATTTAATTTTAAATTTTAAGGTCTTTAAATATAGATACACAAATATAATTAAACTACTTAGTTTATGTAAATTAAATTTAATCCTCTATTTTTTATTTTTAAATAAAAATAAATATTCCCAATTTTTGATAATTAAATTGTTAAATAATTAGTTAAATTTAACTTGTTCCATTGCCATAAAAGGTCGCCATATCACTGGAGGGGTCTTGGCACAGTGTCTTTTTCGGAATGCTCAATGATCCTTCTGCATGCACAGTGTTTTGTCAACATTTTCTGGTTTCTTTAACATGTTTCTGAAATTATATGTATATATTTGTATATGAATGCATGCAAATGAAAGATGGAGGTGTACTACTTTCACCTGTAAGAAACCAGAAAGACTACTTATAGCAATTGTCCGAATGCTGTCGCTTGAAATAGTAGATCCAAGACTGGAAGTGTAATCATTTGCTCCAATTTCACCAACCCAAATCAATGCATCCCCAAATACACTCTTACATTGTGCGGGTGTAGTTTTCAGGTCTTTGCACCCTTTACTCTCCAAGATTTTGTCGAACCAAACAAGCTGAGTTTGGAGGGATTCACGCACAAGATTAAAAGTAATATTATTTTTCAAAAAGAATCCATGCCGAATCGCGGTAGCTCCGGCCACAGCGAAGTTGACGCCATGTGACTGGTCCGAAGCTGGGATTCGATACGGCGGCGAGAAGGGTAGTGATAAAGCCTCCGCCACGAAATCTAGGACGATCCGGCCGTCGGAGTATCTGTTGGTGGAGTGGTGGAAGTAAGTGATGCCGTAAGGTGGGTTGGATACGTGGTTAAAGGCGGTGGGGCCGGTGGAGGTTCTGGTGTTTCCGGTGTCTGTGTAGGAATCTCCGAAGGCATAAATTTTCTTGAAAGGTGAGGCGGCGGCGGAGGAGCATGTTGCCAGAGAGTAGGAAATTAGAATGAAAATAAGTGGGATCACATTTGTTTGAAAATGGAAACTTTTGGTGGACTTGTTGGCTGCCATTTTTATGAAGAACACAAAAAACAGTGGATAGCTCCGAAGAAGAAATGATTACAAGGGTTTTGCACATCTTATTAGGGTTATCTTCGCTGTATATAAAGAGAGTTTCTATACAGTGATAAAGATGACATCAATTTGTCATAAATATGAATAGAATATATATTAAAATATATATAAAAAAGATGATTTGAAATTCTTAACTCGAGTAATTGCCAAAGTTATTGAAAATTAGTTTGTAATTGTATGGTTAAAATATGATCTAATACATATTGCTAAATTTATAATTAACATATGTGTTGATTTTATATTAAATAAATGTTAAATAACAAACATAGTCACACTAAATAGTGTATCGTGTAATAGATTCCAAATTTTTAAAAATAAACAATATAATTTGACATAAATTATTTTTAATAAAAATGGTACGACCACCACCAACCCCACCCCCTCCCCAAAAAAACTTTTCTTTTTGGACCTAAATTTTTTTTTAACACTTCAATATTATCAAAAATAAAAATAAAATTCGCCCCCCAAATTTTTTTTGGATCCGTTTTTGCCAGTCTCCCACCTCCAGTTTGCGGATGATGCATTATTCATCGGCTTAGCAACTTGGGATCATGTGTGGGGGCAATGAAATGCATACTACCAGCTATGAATTGGTATCTGTTCTTAAATCAATTTCCATAAGAGCACTTTGGTTGGAATTAGTATGGATCCAGTAGCACTAGTCTCAATTAGCAAGTTCTTGAATTACATAAAAAGTGCCCTACCATTTAAGTACTTGGGATTTCCATATGGTACATGTTGTAGAGATACTCCACCAAATTTAGATCTCTCGGTGGGTAATCCTTCATATATTCCCCAAAGGTCACTCGGTGCGTCAAGCTATGCTCCATTCTCCAAAATAAGGTGTTGGATCCCCAAAATTTGGGGGTGTCCTATGTAGGAGTGTAAATAAACCGAATCGAGTCGAATATGTAGAAAATTTTAAGGTTTCGAATTCGGCTCGAAATAATTATATTCGAGTTCGATTCGAAGTTCGAATAATTTCAAAAATTTGGCTCGAATCAAAGTTTGAGTTCGAGTTCTGCTCGAAAAGGTTCGAACATATTCGCGAACTATTTGAATTATTACTCGAAAATAAATACCCGAAATGTTCGAAATATATTTATTTAATATATAATTATATTATATTAATAAAATATTAAAGTTCGTGAGCGGCTCGCCAACTATCGAACATTGTAATTTGGGCTCGAGTTCGGCTTGTAAAAAAGTTCGAACATGTTCGAGTTCGGCTTGAATTCAAGAATTTTGAATTCGAATCAAATATTTTTCGAGATGAGCATGTTCGATTCGTTTACACCGCTACTCCTCTGCCAATCCAATGGTTATACATACATCGATTGAAAGACATTTTTGTGTTTTAGTTGTGATATTAACTTTTTCTTTTGTACGAGTTCGAAACCATATTTTTTTATTAGAATTGATCCATTTTATATGTTTTATGAATACAATTTTTATTGTTCTACATTGTTTTTTAAATTGCCCAATTTTTCTTAGAAATTGCAAGTGATATTTGTTTATGAATGATCTGTCTTTGCTGATTGTCAATCAATACAATTATTGTGCTTTCAATTAAATTGTAGCTTGGAAGAGTTCATTTGTTGCATATTTTGAGTTTTAGTTAGATCTTGATCATGCAAGTTTGACTGCATAGATGAAAAAACCTAAAATAGGCAAACTTAGAGGATTGTTCTGTTAATATTCCCTTCGTTTAAGAAAAATCTATCTCCTTCATTTAGTATGTGTGAGTGAACATGTTGGTATATTTTTTTAAAAATATAATAATATATTTCAACCAACCTTCTATTAATTATCACATACCTACTTTTAGCTATATATTACTGTTCCCATTACATACCTATAAGGAAAAATAAACAAATTACATTTCTTATTTTTCAGAAAAATAAATGCATTAATTTCACTTAACTTAAAGTTAAATCGAATTGGTCTTGGGCCCACTATATATAATATAGATTCATTCATTGAATGGGTATATTCACATCCAATATTAAAGAGAATATAGGGGCGGGCTCCCCGTTGCCCAAAAAATAAATCAGTAAAATCTCAGCACAATAATGCCTTGATATAGTTTAACAGTGTATTTTTATCCTAATTCGAATGCATCAATATATATATATATATATATATATATATATGGGCAGCGCCCTGTTGCCCAAAAAATAAAAAAATTTATCCTAAAAGCTATTTTGAAAAAAATTAATATTATTATAAATTACATTTTATCCCCCCAAAAATTGTAATTTGCCCCACCTAATTTTTTCACCCCCTAAAATTTATTTTGCTTTAATTTTGTTTTTAAAAAAACCTCATCAACCTTCCCTTTATCTATATATATATATATATATATATATATATATATATATAATTGAGGTGGCTAGATAATTATTAATTAAGTTGATGATTACAGGTGGGAGGCAGTACTGAATGTCACATGGGGTATTATTCTCCATCACAGGGAGTAACGATTCCAGGAAAATGGACGTACGGGACCGAAATGAGTCGACTCGGGGAAAATTATTTATTTTCAGGGTTATATTTATGTTACTGGTAGGCAGTACTGTGAAATGTAATATGAGGTATTATAAATTAAGACAGCCCCTCCATATTTCCTTTAAAAAATTAAAATTCCATCGATCTTAAAGCTAAATTCACCTAGTCTCATAGGGAGGGACGAACAGATTTTTTTTTTTTTGACCAACCTATCCATCCATGGGGAGGAAACACTCGAATTTGAGTTAATACAACGGGAGATGGTGACTAATCATTAGGTCACTGCTCTTGTTATCCCACATGGACAAAAATTAAATGTTTAAAATTGTTTGTAAGGAATTAGAATCGACTCTTATGGAAGTTTGAGTTAACCATTTTCATACCGTGTTGACGGATACAAAGTAATTACTATATGAACTCATTAAACAGTTATGCGTGTGCGGATCTAGGCACAAGACATGATAGTTGCCCTAGCAACTTACGAGTCAGATAGATGGAATTAAGCTTATTGCCTGATGGTATTACGCGGCCATTGGGTTCCGTGCGTCCTTAATCGTATGACCACTACAATATCTCTTGTATTTTAAATAGAACGAAGTATAGAAATATTCAGAATATGGTCAAAACCTTTGTTGAAAAGCCATCTACAAATTTTTGGCAATTATAGTCTCTTAATCAGTGTCATGTTGGCGTCAGGTCAGTGCAATGTCCGGAAAAATATCAACTTGTAATGTTTACGTCCCGCTTTCAATCTCGATCTACAACCTGCAATCAAGAAACAAAACCAAATCAAAGTATACAATTCCAATATATAAAACATAAACTGGAATGCAAACAAGATTAAGGATTAGGGCTCAGGTCGAGCTGGGTATCCAATCCACGTCGTCACCGGGGAACCAAGGTATCGTATCCAACAGATGGAGACACACACAGCCCGTGACCGCTGCCCGAAATACACGGCCGAGCACTGCCCGAAGTTCTCACTGCCCGAGCGCTGCCCAAACACAGCCAACGCACAGCCGCTGCAACAGCACCAAAGCACAAAGCTTTCTCACGGCAAGCAACGGAAACCACCTCACGGCCGGAGCACAAAGCCACCGCCGGAACAGAAAACGAAGGGGAAAGGGGTAGGCGAAAATCCACAGAGTATTTTCGGGTTTCAGGGTTAACCAACTCATCATAAACCATACCATACATAAAGGCAAGAGGGAGATGAAGAGATGGGTGCAATTTCCGAAGGGACGGACCAGCTGAAGAGGCGAGCAGGAACATTCTGGAGCTAGGGCACCGAAGATGATGGCTGCAAAGGGGAAGGAGGCTGGTTAGGGAATGGGGCTCGGTTATGGGGGGGTAAAAAGGAGAAGGGCCAAAGCCCAACAGACATGTGGTGTGGTAATGGGCCATAAAACCCAACAAATCTCCACCTTGGCACAATACCGGCTCCACCTCGACGTAAGGATAACCCAATAGATGACTCATCATCGCCCAAAGGGTCCCCACAATACACAAAGCATTGTGTGGACCAAGTTCTTGTCATAGCACACAGCACAGACAGAGAACTCAGACAATAACCAACACAAAGAGGTTAAAGTCAATAACCGGGGTAACAATCATATAACACGCACACAGCAGTTATACTAATCAAAAATAGTTAACACCAAGCAATCAATCACCTGTATCAAAATTCAAAATTTTAAGACATGATTGTAACTTAGAAATAGGTAAACACGTAGTTCCCATATCAGCAGGATTATATTCAGAAGGAATCTTTTCAAGATTAACTAATCCTTTAGCCACTACATCCCTAATGTAATGAAATCTAACATCAATATGCTTAGTGCGGTCATGAAAAACAGGATTCTTACACAATTGAATACCAGACTGAGAGTCAGAAAATACCTCTACCTTACCTTCAAGCAAGCTAAGTTCGGAAATCAAACCTTTCAGCCAGACATATATCTACTTAAGCAACTAACAACATAAGCAATGTCAGGTCTAGTGCTAACCATCAAATACATTATAGATCCAATAGCATTTGAATACGGTACATTTTTCATGACATCAAAGTCAGCATCAGTTTTGGGACTTTGATCTTTACTTAGCACAAAATGAGCAGCTAAGGGCACGTTAACAGGTTTTGCATCAAACATGGAAAATTTCTTTAGAATTTTCTCTACATAAGAAGTTTGCTTCAACCAGAGAGTACATACCTTCCTATCTCTAACAATGTCCATGCCTAGGATTCTACTAGCATCTCCTAAGAACTTCATATCAAATTTATCACTTAGACAGTTCTTAATATGCTCTATGGATTTCAGACAAGGACTAGCAATCAACATGTCATCCACATAAATCAACAAGAAAACAGGCACTGGCATTTTATCCTTAAAATACAAGCAATGATCAAAAGAGCTTCTTTTAAATTTTAAGGTAAGCATGCATTCATCGAACTTCTTATTCCATTGCCTAGGTGACTGCTTTAGGCCATACAAAGATTTATTAAGCAAACAAACATGATTAGGGTTCTTTGAGTCAACAAAACCATCAGGTTGTTTCATGAAAATCTTTTCATCTAAGTCACCATGCAAAAAAGCGGTTTTAACATCCATCTGTTTAAGTTCCCAATCAAAGTGAGCAACAAGTGATAACAAAATTCTCACAGTAGTAAACTTAACAACAGGAGCAAAGATTTCGGTATAGTCAATACCCTCTCTTTGAGTAAAACCTTTTGCAACTAGCCTAGCTTTATATCTAACAGAATCAACTTCATTCTTTACCTTAAATAACCATTTGCAATCTACCAAAGAGCAATTAACAGGTTTAGGTACAAGAGTCCACGTATGATTCACAACTAAAGAATGCATCTCATCTTTCATAGCACTAAGCCAATGCACAGCATTTTTAGATTTCAAAGCTTCATTATAGGTCTTAGGCTCACAATTATCTATAGTCTCAAACATATTGAAAACATGCGATGTGAGGTGAAAATCATTAAACCTAGCAGGTTGTTTCACATTTCTCCTAACTCTATCCCTAGTCAACATATAATCATGCAGATCTTCATGTTCATCAGCAACCAATTCATTATGCACATGTTCGTCAACATTTTCATGCAAATCATGTTCATTAACAGGCAAGTTCTCATGATTCATATTAGGGAGCACATTGTTTTCAATAACAGGGGTAACAATAGGCAAAGACTCCACCTTGCTCGGTGTAGACTCAGACACACAGTCAGGTTCAGGCAAAGATGGAAGCAAGCAAGGCATTTCAGATTCATTAAAAATGACATCCCTACTTATAATAGTTTTAAAACCAGGTTCACATCTTAACCACAGCCTATATCCTTTTACACCCTCAGGATAACCAAGAAAGACGCACTTAACTGACCTAGGTTCAAGTTTGTCTCCTTTCCTATGCACAAATGCAGAACAACCAAACACTTTCAGATTTGAAAAATCTAATTGCTTACCAGAAAAAACACTTTCAGGACACTTACCATTTAAAGGCACGGAAGGGGATCTATTTATCAAATAAGAAGCTGTAACGACAGCTTCGCCCCAGAACTTCTTTGAGAGTCCAGAAGATGCAAGCATACTTCTAACTCTCTCGAGTAAAGTTCTATTCATTCTCTCAGCAACACCATTTTGCTGGGGAGTATAGGGCACAGTCTTGTGTCTCAGAATCCCAGATTCACAGCACAAGTCATCAAGCAAGATATTACAGAATTCCATTCCATTATCTGTCCTAAGTCGTTTAATCTTTTTTCCAGTTTGGTTCTCAATCAAAATCTTCCAGTTTTTAAACTTATCAAAAACATCAGATTTATTTTTCATTAGAAAAATCCACACTTTTCTAGAGTAGTCATCAATGATAGACAAAAAATACCTATTACCACCTTGAGTTGGGACAGGTGAAGGTCCCCAAACATCAGCATGCAGGTATTCAAGTATATCAGAACACTTAGTCACATTAGGGGAAGGGGAGATAGGGAATTTAACTCTTTGTTGTTTGCCTAACACACAGGAATCACAAAAAGTCATACAAGACAATTTATCCTTACCAAAACAACCATCCTTGTGTAAAATCTCTAATCCTTTAGCACTCATGTGACCTAACCTTTTATGCCATAAATCAGTTAAATCATCTGACACAGAATTAGCACAGATTTTATCACAGACAGTTTTGCAAACATATAAATTCCTCCTATTCTCAGCCTTAAATGCTACCAAAGACCCCCGCATAATTTTCATGCAACCATTTCCCCATTTACCCTCATAACCATCAGACTCTAAAGCTGCACAGGACATCAAGTTATTGCACAAAGCAGGAACATGCCTAACATCTTTCAAAGTCACAGAATAACCAGATTCAAATTTCAGACAAACGTCACCAATACCAGAAACTTTACACAATTTCTCATTGGCCATAGAAACAGAAGCATGCTCAATTTCTCTGTAGCTAGAAAACAATTTTTTAAGTGTGTCATGTGATAAGTGCAACCTGAATCTACAAGCCATTCATTTTCACACACAGGTAATGAAAGCACAGAGTTCACAGAATCACATAATTCAGTCACCATAAAAATATCCCCCATGTTTTCCCCAGAGGTAGAAGCAATGTTCGCTTGTTCACTATTCTGATTTCCAATTTTATTCTGGTTCTTCTTTTTAGGGCAATCTTTTATGAAATGATTAGGATCCCCACAATTGTAACATTTTCTCTTACTAGACCTAGATTTCGATCTAGCCTTACTTTTCCTCTTTTATCACATATTGGTTATTGTTATTATGCCTATGTTGTGATCTACCACGAACATGCATAACTTCACCAGAGGAATGTCTATTACCTTTGTTAACTTTTAAATCTAATTCATTGCTTTTCAAGCCGTTCATTACAGTATCCAATGTAATAGAATCTCTACCGTACTTAATGGCGGATTTTACATCACTATAATTTTCAGGAATAGCATTTAGAAGGACAATAGGTGAATAATCGTCTATGTTCTTATCTCCTGTCAACTTAATATCTTGAATTAACTTAGTAAACACATCTAAGTTCTCATCTACATCTTTGTTCAAGTCTAGCTTGAATCTGAAAAATTTTTCCAACAAGAAAAGTTTACTAGGCAAAGATTTCTCAGTAAACATCTCTTCTAATTTTTCCCAAAGTTCTTTAGCAGATGAAAGTTTACCACACTTCCTGAGCACAGAGTCAGACAAGTTCAAGATAATAGAAGAATAAGCATATTCGTCATCTTCAAGTTTCTTAACAGTAGTAATATTCTCAGCCCAGTTACCATCAATAGCTTTAAATACCTTTTGTTGTATTAAAATTCCTTTCATCTTTTGTTGCCATATAGAAAAATCAGATTTTCCATTAAACGGTTCAAGGTTATATCCAGAAATTGAAGCCATCACAAATACGCAGAGAGGCACACACAATTCTATAACCACACAGCAGAAGCAAGGACCACAAAGGCACACAAAACACAATGAAAGAATTAAACAAGCTATGGGAAAGAAAAAACGCTATCACCCACAAGATCACAATACACTCAACGGTGTACGAGCATGGGGCTTCAGATAGGATTTTTTCTTACGGGTAAAGGGACACAATTACACCTAGAAACACGATAGTAAAATGATTAAGGGTTGAAAAATCACTTACAACCCAGAGACAAAGCTCTGGGGTGACGAAAAACACGCTGCCTGAAGCACCGAAGCGCCTGCCCGAATCTGCCCGAGACTCCAGAAGCTGCCCGAGCACTACTGCCCGCTGCCCGAAGCCAACAGCTGCTGCCCGAGGCCCTGCCAAGCTCTGCCCGAAACCACCGAGCACTCCAGTCGTTGCCCGAGGTCTGCCCGAAGCCTACAGCTCCTGCCCGACGTCCTCTGCACACTGCCCGAAGTCCTCTGCCACTGCCCGACGTCCTCTGCAGCTGCCCGACGTCTGCCCGAACACTGCCCGAGGTCAAAACAGCACTGCCCGAGGTCCTCCGAACACTCCACCAGGCACGGAACGCTCTGATACCACTGTAATGTTTACGTCCCGCTTTCAATCTCGATCTACAACCTGCAATCAAGAAACAAAACCAAATCAAAGTATACAATTCCAATATATAAAACATAAACTGGAATGCAAACAAGATTAAGGATTAGGGCTCAGGTCGAGCTGGGTATCCAATCCACGTCGTCACCGGGGAACCAAGGTATGGTGTGTCTCCATCTGTTGGATACGATACCTTGGTTCCCCGGTGACGACGTGGATTGGATACCCAGCTCGACCTGAGACCTAATCCTTAATCTTGTTTGCATTCCAGTTTATGTTTTATATATTGGAATTGTATACTTTGATTTGGTTTTGTTTCTTGATTGCAGGTTGTAGATCGAGATTGAAAGCGGGACGTAAACATTACAGTGCCCGAGCACTACTGCCCGCTGCCCGAAGCCAACAGCTGCTGCCCGAGGCCAAAACAGCACTGCCCGAGGTCCTCCGAACACTGCCCGACGTCCTCTGCAGCTGCCCGACGTCTGCCCAAACACAGCCAACGCACAGCCGCTGCAACAGCACCAAAGCACAAAGCTTTCTCACGGCAAGCAACGGAAACCACCTCACGGCCGGAGCACAAAGCCACCGCCGGAACAGAAAACGAAGGGGAAAGGGGTAGGCGAAAATCCACAGAGTATTTTCGGGTTTCAGGGTTAACCAACTCATCATAAACCATACCATACATAAAGGCAAGAGGGAGATGAAGAGATGGGTGCAATTTCCGAAGAGACGGACCAGCTGAAGAGGCGAGCAGGAACATTCTGGAGCTAGGGCACCGAAGATGATGGCTGCAAAGGGGAAGGAGGCTGGTTAGGGAATGGGGCTCGGTTATGGGGGGGTAAAAAGGAGAAGGGCCAAAGCCCAACAGACATGTGGTGTGGTAATGGGCCATAAAACCCAACACAACTTAGCAAAATTTTAAAAAAAAATATATACAAAATCAAAATTAAAATATTCTATTTCAAAAACTTTGCAACTGTTCGGTCTACTAACGGCGGAAACATGGGTTGTGTCTATGATGGTTATTGGCTATTGCCTCTCTCATATACGAGTTATCACATATATTCGCTTATCGGAGATCAACGTTAACATGTGATTCTTCATTCTGGCATGTATGTGTGGACTCTACGTGGGGTTCATCATGTCCAATATCTCAAATTATATGAGGTGTAATACTCCAATCTATGATTTGATAGAATTTTCCTCAATAACTTTCCAAAGTTGAGAAAACTAGTCCAACAGTGTGAAATGGAAATTATTTTCAGAAGAGAGGGTTAGCTAGCTCCCACCAATTTGATCTCTAGGTCCACTCTTGCCTGTAGTTAGTAGCATAATGCATGAGTAATCAATTTTCCAGCTAAAAACTGATTTCCCGACCTCCTTAATTAGCAGAGCAAATTGTCACTTCTTTGTCAGCGTCTTGGCTAAATGATGTGCATATATATACATACAGAAGTTGATTCATTAGGGGTGGGTCATTCCCTACTTGAACGAAAAATAAATAGGTTGATATTTTATGCTAAATTATTCCAAACAATCTGAGTTCTGCTTCAAGATTTGAGAAATTCTTGTATAGATCAGATCATGTCATACACCAATACATATAAAAACGTATCTACATGTATGTAAATGTTTATATATGTGTTAGAGTATGTTAGGACTCAATCCATACAACTAGGGATGTCAATGGGTCCGGGTCTTACCCGAACCTCTATTGAACCCGAACTGTCGGGGTGGGTCTAGCCCCGCTTCAACCGGGTTTGAAGCTGGCGAAGAAGGTCCTGGGTTTGGCTTATGGGTGTAAACGAACCGAGCCGGTTCGCGAACTTCTCGAACAGGCTCGAAAACTATTCGATTCAAATTCGAAGTTATCGAATTCGAGCCAAACTCGAACATGTTCGAATATGTTTTCGAGCCGAACTCGGGCCAAAATTTCTTTGTTCGATAGTTCACGAACTGTTCGCGAACCTTAATATTTATTTCTATATAATATTTATATATATATATTAAATATTAATAATTAAATGTTGTTTCATCAGACTTAGCTCACTTCTCCGAGTCTCTCCCTCACTCTTCACTCCTCATTCCCCAACCTCAACCCTAACATTTATTTCATTTTTTTGAAAAGCCACCGCGGCCTCATCTCTCCATTTGCATTCACGTTGCGCCACCTCCTTAACGTTGCGCCACCGCCTTCACTCTCCACCTTCATGCAAAATGAGCCTCCGCCTTCACGCCAATGGTAGTTTTCTTCTGATTTAAATCGTTTACATCGGAAAAAATAGTTTCACAAAATTGCATGAAGGCTTACTTTATTGTTTGATATAATAATGTCTCGACTCTTCATCTCCCCTGCGTTGTTGATCAAAGAGTGAGGGAACATTATGTTTCTCCATTTGATTTTTGTGTAAATTGTGAAAATCCATTTCTCCTTTTGATTTTTGTGTACATTGTGTAAATCCATTTCCACTCTTCCAATATGTCTATTCGAATTCGAATTCGAACCCGAATACTAAAATTTTCCTAAAGTTCGGCTCGATTCGGTTCGTTTACACCCCTAGTTTGACCAACCCCCCCCCCCCCCCCCCCCCCCCCCCATATTAAATTTATTTTTAAAAATTTAGTATCGAATATACTTGGTTAACTCATATTTAAATTTATATCAAAACTAATGTTCATATTAAAGAAGTTGGACATTTTGATAGAAAAGAGAGCAAATTAATAAAGATTTGGTAGCTTAAGGATATTTTTACAAGACTTGTTATAAATATTTATTCGAGTAAAACATGAATTCAATCACGAAACTCATTTTTTGCACTTCAAAGTCGATTTCTAGTTAATAATTTTTTTTAAAAAGTTGGTTTGCGGGGGGCGGTGCTGGTTGAACTAGTCGGGTTCACAGGACGGGAATGTAGTAACAAAATAATAATGGCTTCAAAATTTATGTCGATGAGCACTCCAAATGACAAGTCCGATCAAAGCACTCAACAAGAAGAAATTTGATGAACAAACAAAATGCACTCAATTTAATCTTTTATATGATGTAGATTTCGAAATCCAATGATTAATCAATGAGGGAATTGTTGTATTTATAGTAAACCAAGAAATAAATCCAAATGGACACCATTTGGAGGCACCACTTCGCGAAAAATCACACTCGAATGTGAATGGACACATCATTTCACGCATCAGAAACATATCTCAATCAATCAAGCCCCTGCATAAAAGAAACAAAAATTATCTGAGGAGCTCGATCGATCGAGCCATAGTGCTCGATCGATCGAGCACTCAAATTTTCCATTTATTTATTTCATTTTTTTTCCCAATATTTTGTAGCTGGGTAGATCCCAAATTTGGTGAAACCGATCCCAAATCCACACATTGTCATCCCTACATACAAAAATTTCCCCAAGATTCCCATGACATGGGGTTTTAGACCAGTTTGAATTTGAAGTACGACACTACGACCCCGGTTAGTCTTTTCATTGATTAAATTTATTTTTAATGGGCATTGCCTCCACCTGCTGCGTCCTCACACGACATGCAATAATAAAGGAGGTAAGTCAGGAAAAAAAGATACCCAGTTCAGATAAGGATATTGAATATTGATAATGTTTGTTCAAATTCAATGTGGTTTTGGAGCTACTCGTTGACTTTTTAGACACAACCTCCACCCAGGCTCATTCATTCTATACCAGTAATCCACAATGCACTTATCACCAGCAACCATACATTGTTCGATCTAATCAATTATTTTATATTTTTTAAAATTATTAATCATATTGACTTGAAAGTAGGTGTAGCTCGTGTATAATATAAGTTGCAAAAATGTAACTTCGTTGGTTTGATCACGTATGACGTAGGCACAACAATGCACCTGCGAGTCGAGTGGAGTCCATGAATTTTGGCCATGTCAAGAGAGCGAGAAGATGACCGGAAAAGACATGACTCGAATTCATACGCAAAGACTTGAAGTTCAAGGGATTAAAAGGGTGATATGTCCGATAAAAGCACTTGAAGAAGACTGACGTACGTATCCGACCTGAATTGATTCTCGATATTGTGTTCATATAATCTATCACAATTCATTGAGATTAAATGCCTAGTTGTTGCTTTGTTGTTGTTGTATTAATCATATTGCAAATCGAATATAATATGCTCTATTTTTTATGAACTCAGGAATATAGATAAAACAGGTAATATATTTTGGAATTTTGAGATTTTGAAAAGTTGAAAATATAGTATATGGTAGATATACCAGGTTATAAATTTATTAAAATAGTTTTTTATTGTAATTTTGTTAGGTGAATCAATCATATTGCAAATCGAATATAATATGCTCTATTTTTTATGAACTCGGAAATATAGATAAAACAGGTAATATATTTGGAATTTTGAGATTTTGAAAAGTTGAAAATATAGTATATGGTAGATATACGAGGTTATAAATTTATTAAAATAGTTTTTTCATCGTAATTTTGTTAGGTGAATCAAAGGGTATTTTATCCATTCAATTAAAATAATCAAACCTAATTAGTCTAATGGGTTGATACATTTTTTAGGACAAAAAATTATTAAGTAGACTACAATGGGTACCTCAACCCATTACATATAATGTATGAGTAATCTTAAAATCCCAGATAAATACGTGGTTGAAAGAATCAATCGTTAACCTAGCAACTGACTACGACTACTCCTCTTTCCTTCATTCATAATGACAATCTAATTTTGATATTCTCAATAATTATGTCTAGTTTAAATGTCCGGATAATCCAAACTGATACTAAATAATGTAGTATGGGTAATATAAAGAGTATAGATATAGTATATATAACATTTTATTGAATAAGATTTTGTTTGTATAAAAAGGATTTCAAAATAAAATAAATTTAATTGACAGTTATTTAAATAATTTTTCTTATGGCCATGCCAAACCCAACTTGGCTAAAAATATTCACAAATTTACTTCAAATCTTTCAAAACGCCCATCATATCGTTAGGGGTCTCATAAATATGTTATTTATGTTTGATTGATTCTTTAGAATCAGTAAATAGTTAAATAATTGCGACAATTAATTAAATTTTGAATTAATCATTTGTTTGAATTAATAGCATAACCAACCTTCAAAAAAATTAGACCAACTAATTTATGCGCATACGCATTGTGTGTATTGAGCATGGAACCATCACATACCGTTTTCAAAAGTTTTTTTTTAAAATCTTGAGTGGAGGGGGAGGACTCGAATCTATTATATTGGAAGTAAATGACAATCACTAGACTAAAACTTTGTTGTTGCCGTTTTCAAAAGATCTGAAGGATCTACGATGACACCAACTCGAAATATTATTGCAGCAATTATCGGATGTGTAAATTAATCCTCCTCAAGATATCGCAAAAATGGAAATAGAACATGGGGACTGTTTTTTTTTAATGACAAGGGAACTCATAGCCGCTACGATTGTGGTGCGCATTGGGTAAAACCACAGGCTGATGCAGTATCCTGCAAGCAACGACAACCAGATAAACTGTATTAGACAAGCCCAGTGTTACATTCTCAGACCGAAAAAATGTTGGAACGAGGAATCAAACTCATGATATTATGGTCTCGAGCTCATCATGCTCCCATAACAAGACACCCTTGGGGGCTTGGGACTAATGTTTCAATTTATTACATATGATTTTCAGCCTGTACAGATAACCAAAATCAATCTTTGAAGCTTACATTGAAGCATCATGTTTAAAGAAAGATCAAAGCGTTATGCTTGTATCGAGCTCTTAATTATGTTATCATATCTTAATCTGAAGGTCGGAACTTCTTTTAGGAAATATTATTTATATTATTCCTTAATCCTGGCTTCGAAAAAAATGATTGAGTTTTCCTACCCACAGAGGACATTATGTTTTATTTTAATTATATTTTGAGAATACATTTTTAGGAAAGAATTTCATGGGATAAAAAATTTAATATATGGCTGTATGTAAATGATATATTTTTAGATACGAAGGACACAAATTCAAATAATTTAATCTTTTATGGAATTTTGGAAAAAATATTTTGAAACATTGTTGATTGACGTTTCATAACATCAATATTCTTTTCTTTTTTTTGACCAACATAACATCAATATTCGGACATATAGAGAATGGACCCAATTATAGATCTCACAATTACGACGGACACTAAAATGGAAGTTCTTCGGTACATCAGTTCTTAGAAATATCAACACACATACACATATATAAATATATATACATGCATATGTATAGTGGTGGTGTTTTGAACACTGGAGGCACCGAAGAAAAATCCTCAATAGTAATGCGGACGCATATGAAGGCAAACCCTCCAATTTAAATTATATTTTGCCCTAAAAATTTACAGATTATCCTCTTAAAATTGTATTTTGTCCTCCTAAATATTTCTTCCCATTTTTAATATTTCCCTTCATCAACCTCAAATTATAAATCCGCCCTCTTCAAGGACACTTAGCTTAAGAATTAAGCGCGTGGTGTACTTTTAACATGTTTAAATTATGGGAAATTGCATAGTTGTGATGTTTTTATAAAGTTAATTCAAATAAGTCTGACAAAAAATAATGTTTACAAAAAAATACGCTTACGAGAGAATTATATTCACATAAGTCCACTTTCTAAAGACTTGGTTTGCAAATGTCTTTTTTTTAGTTCCCAAAATACTCTTAAGTTATAAAAAAATTCTAAACCTAATTTCAGATTAACTCTTTACGTCATCTCTTTTCCCCCTCTGCACGTAAAATCTCTAATTTTCCGGCGATTCTCAGATCATTATTTTCTTCATCATCTTGTCGCCTCATCTCGTCGCCCCGACCTAAAAATCATTTGCTAAAATGTTATGTACATGAAATATCTTTGAATCGAAGCATCTAACTTGTTCATAGCATTTGGAATCTTTTTGAATCGAAGAAGACCTCGGGCTACTCTGCACATATAATTTCCGGATCTACTATGCACATTCCATCGTATGTGTAAATTTTTGTGTGTATGTGAATTATAAATTTGAATACCGATGCTAAATTATAGACATCGAAAGTCTGTTGGTATGTTTTTTTTTAAAAAAACTCTCATGGCTTTGACTGATGCATATGGATGAAGAAGTGAGGTATGCGTTGGTGTCCGTGCTTGTTTGCTCATTTCCAAAACTTACAGCCTGACAGTAAGATATTGCAATGAAGAAGATGAACCAGAGAAAAAATAGTTGGTGCACGAAGTAACCGGTGCACAAAAATTATAAAACTAGCTGGTGCATGAAAATTATAAAAACTAACTGATGCACGAAAATATAACATTTGTGCACGAAGTCTTAGACTATTCTCCTCTCATGTTTGGATTTTTCCGCTCCAAAACAGGTCATGGTTTGGCAAATCTGATATTAGATTAGACAAAAAGAGGTGTTTGAGCTGTGGTTGTGTTAGTCAGATATTATTAAGTTCAAACACTATAAGTTTGTGTAATATGTTCATTCTATAGAGATATTTTTAAACTTGGTAGTTTAACAATTTTTAATATAATGAATTTGCAATTATAAACTAATATACCATTCATTATTGTACGGATGTTGGGAGAGATGTACACAACAATTCTTCTGCACGCTCGTGGGGTATAGCCATCTACCGTTTAAGATATAACAAGTCTGGTTCATTCATCAAGATAGATGAGCCTCTTCTTGTCCTTAATTAACATCCCTGAAAGCAAAATCCATAGCCCTCTGGTTGCACCAGCATTGATTAGACCGGCATTCTTGGGTATGCAAAGGTGCCCCCTGGAGTGGGTAAAATTGTCTTTGCTTTACCCTCTCCCCTTGGGACCTCCACCAAGGAACGAGACCTATATGTGTGGACAGGCGGCGAGAGCAAGTAAGTCCTGTACCAATGCCTTCGGTCAGTCACTCCGGTGAATCTGTCCCATCAATGGGGACAAGGCAAGGTTTTCGATTGATTGTATCTTTGAAGTTGCTTACGAGTGATGTGAGATTGCCTGCTTGCTTCGGGGGAAGGAATTTGAGTGCTGATGTAGCTAACAACCCCCTTCATAGTCGATTCATTAGGGTACGTGATATAGCCTATCATGTTCATATGTTGCTTGGTACGAGGTTTTCTTCTATCACTCTATAATAAAATAAAGTTACGCATCTACTAACATCAATAGTTTTTGGCATATTGATAAGTGATTGATTCTGCAAATGAACGAGAGAGTTAGAGTGCATTTAGATAATGAACCTTATACAATAAAGGCCTTTTTGAAGATAAACCTTTTGCTTAAAAAATTGTGTCTCCTTCAAAATTAAAAAAAAAAAGTTTTCTTCACTACTCTCTCGAAACATATACCTGCTTCAACTTGTTTTTTTTAAAAAAAAATTCGTGACAACGGGCAGGGCCAGCACCATGTGCCTAAACCTTTGGCACGGCACGACCCGTTGGGTGCTAAGTCTTGTGTCTTCCTGTCTGTATGACACCTTTAATCAAAAGTCGTGATTCAACGGACAACATCCTTGTTAGAATCCACAAAACAAAGGCACAAAACTGGGTTATTTTAAAAAATAACCCACATTTAAAAAACATTTAACAAAATAACCTAAAATATAAAACTTTAATTTTTTGACCCAAAACGCCAACTGAGTTGGCGTGACCAACTTTTGTCTTTTTTTTTTTTTAATAAAAGTTGGCGTGTCCAACTTGTTTTTTTTATTTTTTTTAAATATATAAAACACAATTTAAAATAAAAAATATATAATAAAAATATGTCTCACCTTATCATTATCCAGAAAATATATCAACTCAAATTTAATTTGACAATTTTACACAAAACCAAAAATTTACATGATTTTGTAAGTTAATATAAATTGTTCCTTCAAAAATATATTACCAAACATACTTTTATTCTTTAAAATCACTTCTCAAGTTGGCATGTCCATCTTAGTTTTATTTTTAATAAAAAAACAAATAATTTATAATAAAAAAATATAATAAAAATATGTCTCATCTTATCAGGTAAATTGTAAAAACATCGTCTATATTTTTAAAATTTTATTTAAACAATTTTTTTATTATCAAATTCTAAAAAGAATTGCGGCATGGAATGACCGTCGCCGAACATTATTAAATTTTTAAATATAAAATTTATATAATTATCTCATCACCTTCCTCGTAACAATTGATGACGTGAAACATTGCACATGGTTTCACTTCAAACCAAAGAACGGATGCAGCATTATCGTAAGATGATTACTCTTAGTCATGTCAATGAGACGGGTCTAAACTCGTACTCGTATTAATAATGTTCCGCGACAGCCATTCCGAGCCGCTCGCGAACTTTAATATTTTAGTAATATAAATATATATTAAATAAATACCCGAAATGTTCAAAATATATTTATTTAATATATATTTATATTAATAAAATATTAAAATTTGCGAGCGGCTAGGAATGGCTGTCGCGGAACATTATTAATACGGGTACGAGTTTAGACCCGTCTCATTGACATCCCTAAGAGTAATCATCGTTACGATGATGCTGCATCCGTTCTTTGGTTTGAAGTGAAACCATGTGCAATGTTTCACGTCATCAATTGTTACAAGGAAGGTGATGAGATAATTATATAAATTTTATATTTAAAAAATTTAATAATGTTCCACGACGGCCATTCCGTGCCGCAATTTTTTTTAGAATTTGATAATAAAAAAATTGTTTAAATAAAATTTTAAAAATATGGACGATGTTTTTACAATTTACCTGATAAGATGAGACATATTTTTATTATATTTTTTTTATTATAAATTATTATTTTTTTATTAAAAAAAAAAACTAAGATGGACATGCCAACTTGAGAAGTGATTTTAAAGAATAAAAGTATGTTTGGTAATATCTTTTTGAAGGAACAATTTATATTAACTTACAAAATCATGTAAATTTTTGGTTTTGTGTAAAATTGTTAAATTATATTTGAGTTTATATATTTTCTGATAATGATAAGGGGAGACATATTTTTATTATATATTTTTTATTTTAAATTATGTTTTATATATTTAAAAAAATAAAAACAAAATAAAAAAAACAAGTTGGACACGCCAACCAAGTTGGCGTGTCCAACTTTTATTATAAAAAAAAAAGAAGACAAAAGTTGGTCACGCCAACTCAGTTGGCGTGACCAACTTTTCAAGTTGTTCCCGCCAACTCAGTTGGCGTTTTGGGTGAAAAAATTAAGGTTTTATATTTTAGGTTATTTTGTTAAATGTTTTTTAAATGTGGGTTATTTTTTTAAATAACCCCACAAAACTTCTAGTTTAAGTGGCACCGTTAGCTTCGATGAATTCCTAGTGGAGGTTGTATAGAACAAAAATCCACTCAACAAGTTAGGAGCTTGGATCACAAGATATATGTATTTTAAATTTTTAAAAATTTAAATGTTTCAAAATAATATTTTTTAAAAAATAATTTATTTTTATTATTGACAACAATAATAAGCAGCAACGTTCTAATGTCAAACGTTTTGGCTGGCCATGGAAGTGGAGGAGGAGCCCTCGGCAGAGAATAAACGGAGGGAACTGGAGAGAAGAGTACTGGAGAAGGTTGGTAACGTCATCACCACAGTCAATGACGCCAGCCAGGTCGATCAAGTTATTGTCGCTCTTTATTCTCTAGCCGCTTCCCTCTTTCCTCTTGATACCCGTTCATTTTCAGGTTTCGCCTTGATACGGCTGCTTTCTTTTGTTAAGTTCATTTTCAATTTGTCTTATTTCATACTGTTGACGAAATTTGTTTGATTCCTCGATCATGTAGGTAGTCTTGATGAGAACTTTCGACATGAGGTCCGTATAGATAAACCCTTGCCCAACTTTATTTTGGGAAAATTTGAGAAAATATGAAAAGAAACGATTTTGTTTTATTGGAATTTTTTGGGCAGTTGTTTGCTGTGGAGTTCCCCAGTGATTCTGAGAGAATTGAATGGCGGAATATTTTCTACAAGGGCTCCGCATTTCGGGCATTTGCCAGATTTTTGTTGTATGGTAAATTTTTTTTTATCTTTCATAATTATTTTGATTTCGTCGCTTTGTTATTGTATTATGCTTTCATCCGATTACGCATTCTGAGCCCTGCTATTTTTTTTGCTTTTTGTATAACTTTATGCTCATGGTTGCGTGTGGATTATCTGTATGAATTTTGATTTGAACTAGTTTTAGCGTAACTAGCAATGGACAGCAGGTATACGTTATGATTTTAATAGTTATGGATAGATGTATGCATTTTGATTTGAAACATGTTGCAGGCTTACTAAATTATTATCTTGCACGGCTATTATGATGATGCTTTTCATTTCTAATGCAGAAGAATATATCTGTTTTCTGTAATTTGATTTATACTTGTACGTTTATTCATAGATTATCTAGAATACTATGCTCATGCTTTGATGCTTAAATAACTTACAATTTTCTGACTGGAAATTTAACCCCTGTTCAAACTGCCTTGTCTGTTGTAAAGTTTGAATACATGTATATTATCTATCTTCTTGATTTCTGTTGTACTTCATTAATGCCGGATAATGCTTTTCCCTATGACGTGGCTTTAGTTGATCTCTAAAAGATATTGTGATTTCATATAGATGTTGCTTCCAATTGGCTGGCATGCTTCCCAATTTCTGCAAGGAAACAGTCATATGATGTGTTTTTCACTGATGGCTGTGCTTCTGAGATGGTTTATGTCGTGGTTCCTTGTCTACAGCAGATTGGAAGTGGTAGTCACGATTCAAATGCTGTGTGCTCAAACGCTGAGAGGTAATAAGTAGAAGATTTATTTAAATCACATCCTTTCTAATCTTTTGATGTTATCATTTGTTCACATTTTATTGTGTTTTGCCCGTTGCTTTTTTTTTTCCATGCTCAGCTTAGCTTAAAATTATCAAACGAGTTTTAAAAGAACTTCGTTCTATTTTATATGACTCTAATCCATACTTATGAGTAATGAAGTCATTGATTTTGTGCAGATTTCTACTTGAATTCTGACAATTAATCGAGTTATCCTCACAAAATTAATTTTTTTTTGTCGAGGAAATTTTAGATTAAGGGTAACCTTGTTTTGATATTTATAAGTGTGGTCAGTGGTTGATATACTCTTTCACTTCAGTAATTTTATGTGGCTTTTTCATAAATTGGGTGATTAAGCTCCAAGTTCCATCATTGATCTTACGAGGATTTTGGGTCGCTGAAATGTGGAGCATTTTTATCTTATTGGATTTGGATTTGCACTGTGTTGCATAGTATTTTTAATTTTTACTGGTAGAGTATGGTTTGCAACTTTTACTTTGAGACGTAAATCATAATTTCTCTAGCTGTTTGTTTAGAAGGGCTGAACTGCAATTTTGGTCAGAGAGAAAGTTGAACCTTTTGACTAATAAATCAAGGACAAACGATGTAATATTTGAAAGAGCAATTATGTCTGGGTTTTTGTTTCATCTTTTTCGTTTTATTTGCTACCAGTTGAGTATGTCTTACATGTGTAGAATACTCCATACTTCTTGTTTTTATTTCTTCATGAGTATGTTTAGGTGATGAAATTCTCTCTAGAAAGCACGTACGTATATTCTTACTCACATTTGTGAAATAGATTGCTCGTTCTTTGCTTGCTGGAGAATAATGGGGTGCTTCAGATGGTTAGAGATTTCTGTGGTGATTGTTTATTTGAAGATCTTGGCCAGGAACAACTCAAGCAGGTTATTTCCAGGGTCTCACAGCTTATTACGTCTATTCCTGACAAAGCAAGACGAGGTGCTCCAACTTCACTTTCACCTCCGTATCCTCCTCATGACTACTAACTTAAGACTGTTTCATGTTAGTTTATCCAAGAAATATGTGTCCTGTATCCATATGGAGTGAAGTTTGCTTTCATTATCATGTTGGATGTAGCACATGGAACATGTGTCTGCATTGTGCTATATAATTGAGGATCACTTTAGACCTTTGATTTTGTCCAAAAGGGAAAATCATCTATTTATTAGAAAGGAGCATGGGAACACCTGAATTTGTTTGATAAATCTTGGGTTTTTGCTCCAACTTGCAACGCTCATTAAACTTTGAGCGGTGACACTGGTGGAACATCGTTAAGAGTTCTTAAGTGGATAATTTCGTATCTTTATGACCATATAATAGCTGTCCATGCTCTTCTTGTTATGTTATCCTTTACTTGAGATTCCAGTTTGTTCTTTAAAAGAATTACGACTCAGCTTTTCCATGGAATGGTGGAGTCGGATGACAAGTTAGATGAGGAGTCAGGTTTTGCAAATGGCATCCAGAAGAATAGTGGTATTATTTTTGTTGGAGAAGCAATTGCCCGTATTTGTCGTCGAGGGTATACTGGTATTTTGAAATTCTTCGATCCTGAAGTTAAAATAATCTGGAATGCTTATGCTCATTAAAATAGCTACCTTTTACACTTTTCAGGTGTGTTATTAAGTGAAGTTATTACATTGATCCTTGGAAATGTTCGTGGCGTCTTATCATCAAGCTCTGGGGTAGCCGTCGATGAAATTTTTGTGTCACAACCAGGTGTCCGTTTCTGGTTGAAAATCATGGAGTCGGTGAATGATTTCCATTCTGTTGAAAGAATAGCTGAAGAACTCTTGTATCAATTAGCTGTTAAAAATGTCAACGATGTTGAGGGTTATTGGTTTTTGTGGATACTTTTTGGTCGGCTCTATAAGCGCCAACCTTCGATCAGGTAATAAAGAATTATATTGCTGCAGGATCCTTGTAACTGTGAAATCTGTTTCTATCTTTCTCCCGTGATTTGACACTGTAATACTAACTTCTAGGGAAAGATAAATTACTAATCTGTGTTAAAATCACTCTTACAAAACCTGAACGAATTTGGATGATCAAGCAATAAGAAACAAGTTTTATTTTCCCTTGTTTTGAGCTGTTCATGGTGACTGTGCAGGGCATGCTTGACATCAATCATACAGCTCTCAATGTTCTAGAAGTTATAGAATTTTGAAGTAGATATGTTTTCATTTTCTTCAATGACTCGTGATTTCTGTTCATCTATGAAGCTGTGATAATATTTCTACCTTTTGCTGCTCTCAGGTTTACTTTTCGAGAGAAGTTTTTACTCTGGAAAGTGTTTCCTACCTGTTGCTTAAGATGGATTCTTCACTTTGCTGTACTTGAATGCCCCCCTGATAATGCTTTATCAGTCAAATCTATTAATTCTCGTGGTCTCTCAGAGACAGTTCAGCGCATTGTGACAGCATGGTCAAAAAGTGAGTTTGTGCAATCAGCACCAACTGAGCAACAAGTCTGTATCCTTGTAATCAATTATCGAGTACTAACCAAAGGGGTGATAGTTGTGGAGTCCGTGATTTGTAAAAACCTCACTTCTTCATAGAATCAGCCACTTTATCTTCAGTTCAAGACCCACTTTGGTAGTTTGACTATTGAATTGCATGTGCTTCAGTGCGATTTTCTTCTAAACAGCGTTAAAGAGTGTACTGTTTATTTCCTGTCATTACATTGTTCATATGATTTCCTTAAAATGAGATACAGATGTAACTGCTGCTTTAGGCCTTTGCCTGGAGAAGATGGATAAAGAAGATCTAGATGCTACAAAGGATGCACTGCCATCAATTCTACAGGGAATTAGTAGTGGGTTTTGGGTCTTTTCCTCTCAATTGAAATGCTTGTTAATTGGTGATCTATTATGATCCTGCTAAAATTCATGTTGCTGACAGGTAGGCTGGAGAGCCCTGAGTATTTGGTTCGTAAAATGGCAAGCAGTATTGCTTTTGTATTTTCTAAGGTCATAGACCCCCAAAATCCTCTGTATCTTGATGATGGTTGCCAGGAAGATCCAATAGATTGGGAGTTTGGGAAAGCAACCCCAATCAAAGGGCCTCCGACAGCAAAAATTCTCAAAGTGAATGAAAATTCTGATAGAGAAATTTCTCATGCTATGATCCCTGGAAAAGAAATTCAAAAGAATGAAGATAATGGGATCAGTAAAGACTCAAAAGCTATAAAGAACAATGGGCAATTTAATTTAGTTGACCCTGATGAAGTTATTGATCCGGCAACTTTAAATAATGATTCAGCCTTCGATGAATATGACAGTGATAATGGAAGTGAGGATTCTGGTACCTCATGTGACACATTGAAACCATACGACTTAACAGATGATGACACTGATTTAACAAGAAAGTTCTCGCAGTTGGCTGATTTGATCGGAGCACTAAGAAAGTCAGATGATGCAGAGGGTGTAAGTTCAAGGATATTCCAACATCCTGATGTGCTTTGTTTCTACAGTACATAACTTCATAGTTTTCTGTCAGCAGATAAATCTGGTTGTGCTGTTAGTTGTCACACAAGAAAATACAGAGTATTTCATCGTGTGTTACTGCTGCTTTTTATTTTGTTACCAAGGTTCACCCCGTGATACACCAAAAACTGGTTTATTATTTGCAATAGTCTGTTCTGTACTATTCCAAGTGTCATATCTAATAATTAATGGGGCTAATTGCGAATATGTCCGTGTGACATTGCGTAATGAAGAATTTATACCCATATGCAGGTTGAGAAGGCCCTTGATGTTGCTGAGAAGCTGGTTCGAGCATCACCAGACGAGCTAAAATATATGGCTGGTGATTTGGCTAGAACTCTTCTAATGGTTCGTTGCTCTGACTTGACCGTGGAAGGAGAGGAAGCACCAGCTGAAGAAAAAAGACAAAAGGCACTGGTTGCATTGATTGTCACCTGTCCCCATGAATCTCTTGATAGTCTAAACAAGCTGCTGTATTCACCTAATATAGACATCAGTCAGCGGATAATCATCTTGGATGTCATGACAGATGCCGCGCAGGAGCTTGCAAGTGCAATAATTCTGAAGTCTGAAAAACCAAAGTCCCTTATAAGACAAACTTCAGATCAACCATGGTATGTACCAAGAAATGGAGGTCCTCCAAAAGCTGGGTCCTGGAAGGAAATTCCATCAGCAGGAACTCCATTGAACTGGTCTTACTCTTATGAAAGAGAACTTCCGTCCAAAGCAGGTCAGATAAAGAGAGGGAAGACCCGCCGCTGGAGCCTTCGATCAGCAGTTCGAGATAACCAGACAGAGCACTCACAGAATAGGTTTCCACAATATGCAGCTGCATTTATGCTTCCAGCTATGCAGGGGTTTGATAAAAAGAGGCACGGTGTTGATTTATTGGGGAGGGATTTTATTGTCTTGGGAAAACTCATCCACATGCTTGGTGTATGCATGAAATGTGCAGCAATGCACCCAGAAGCTTCTGTTTTGGCATCCCCTCTTTTGGATATGTTACGATCCAGGTATTGACATTTAACAAATGCCATGTGTATGGAGGTGTCAATTAACTTGTGTTTATTTGGGTAGAAATTTTGTATCACATTATTTAAGGCAAACACTTTTTTAGGTGGATGCTCATGATTCAGATCTTTGACTTTCATTAAACAGGGAGGTATCACATCATGCAGAATCGTATGTAAGGAGATCTGTCCTCTTTACTGCGTCGTGTGTATTGTTGGCCCTACATCCTTCATTTGTTGCATCTTCTGTGGTTGATGGAAATTTTGAGATCTCTGAAGGGCTTGAGTGGGTTCGCACATGGGCAATGCAGGTGGCTGAATCGGACACAGACAGAGAATGCAACACGGTATGCAGAAAACACCATTTGCATAGAAACTGAAGTTTCATATCCTCATTTCCTGTCATCTATCTTCTGTGCTCAGTTAATAGACCAGTACGATTATGTGATGGTCTTGTTAATTCTTGCAATTTTTATTTCACAAAAATACCAAGAAAATGTTATAGTTGATTCTTCTAATGAATTTTCAATCCCCATAATCCTGTCTGCTTTTTTACTTATTTGCAGAAATCATTTCTTTGGACCTTCAATCTCTTCATGGTCAACCTTGTTTTCTAGGATTTAATCTGATTGTGGCTGCCTGAATTGGAATTATTTTTTTGACCCTTTGGAGACTGTATAAAATCATACTTTTTGCTTTACAATGCAGCTCGCTATGGCGTGTCTGCAACTACATGCAGAGATGGCACTGCAAGCTTCTCGAGCTCTTGAATCCACGAAAGATACATCAAAACCGAAGAGCATTAGTATATTTCCTACTGTGTCAAGTGGATCAATCAACCACACCTTTTAGATTCTGGAGATCAGTATTTTGCCATTCTTGTAAATTCTTTTCAGAATTGGACAAATGTAGCGATGTGATTATTTTTTAATGCAATTGCGTGCATGCACTCTTCTATTTATTAATTACTGATAACGTGGAGTAAACCCCGATAGAATACTCGTTCGATTTATTAGCATCCGAAGAGGGATGTCATTCATAAATGGATACAAATTCAATATTTGAAGTGCAGTTAAATCACGTTAAAAAAAACCACACTTATGACCAAAAATTGTCAATGGAAAGTGAAGAAGGTATGCAGCAGTCACAGCTTGTACTTGCATGTGCTATTTCAGCACACCCCAAATGAAGAAAATGACATTGAAAGGCCTGCCTTTGCAACGAGGCTTTGAACTTCACCATTGCTAACGGTATTTCATTTTTCTTTGGTGAATTCAAATCATAGTTCTATTATTAATGATCATCATGTTTCCTTTTTGGATTTTAAATTAGGGGTTTTGACAATATGGTACAGAACTCAAGTTTCCAACAAGATGTTTAAGTTGGATCAAGGTGCTTGACTTGATGATTACCAGGATCGAGGAGAGTAGAAGTTTGACGATAAGTAAGATTTATTGTGTGTATTTTAAGTTTTCTTCCGGCCTTCGCTTGAGTTTTTGTGGGTTGACATTTGTGTGATTTAAGGATTATCGATTTGAGAACACATTAGATACATGTGGCATGAGTTTGGTCGTATATTATCTTTTACCCTACACTATGGTTTATGCACTTTGTAAATCGTACTGTACAATAACCGTTGTATAAGTTAGATAACAGATCATGAGCTTCAGAAATAAGTGATAAAAGCTTGGATTGCCCATTTAACCACAAGCTCATGCAAGTGCAAACTGCTTTAAGAAGAATAATGTTCGGTCTTCAGTCTTAGTTACCGAGTGTGGGTCGATTGAAATTCATGCAGTTTGGTTCGGATGACAGTTAAAGGGTAGTGACTGTTTCAACTGTCATCGGAATGATACAGTTTTTGGAAAGTTGGACGGGGGAATCAACAGCAGGGCGACGGCGGTATGAACCATATATCACAAGTTAGATTGTGTCCTTTTGATTTTGCATTTATAAGTGTTTGATCAACCTTCATGGATGGAAAATTCAAATTATCTTGCTGGTGTGAATTTAAAATGCAAGGTATAGTATTGGCTATAGAAGAATTCAAGAGGCTTGTCTTATTTTGTATCAACTACTTATAGTTCGTATGTAGAATGCATTTATAAGTGTTTGAGTGCACTTGTATTGATAGACATGAATTTGTAGAATGATTAATAAATTTCGCTGGCCCTTCAACAAACTAGTTTTCGATTTTAAGTTATTCTTTTGGATTATGATCGAGATAGCGAGCTGCATTGTAAAGTCATTCATGTCAAAACATTTATTAATACATATATTAGTTCAACATTTAATTAATGTTATTCAAGTTGACAATGATTCCTATGCTTTGTGCATTTAGCACAAACGCATGCCTCTTGTCGGCTGATGTTGTCATAAAACACGCTCAATATAATAGCTTTTTTTTTAGTAGGGTGAGGATATTTTATATGTCAATAAAACCTCGAACTCGAGACAACCCATTTTGGGCCAAGAGGTGAGAGCCAATCAGGAAAGCCCGTGATCACAATATAATAGTGTTTTCAGTAAATAAAAAACACATTGAAAATTAAATAATAAATTTCAATGTATAATATTATATTATTATATGGAATACATCTTTAGAAATTAAAGAATTAGAAATAAGTCACTCGGTACATGCATTGTGACAAGTGGCATCATTAATAAAATAATCGTTCTTTCTGGAAATAGAAAACTAATCAAAATATAAATTACTATATATAATGTAGGTTCCCAAAATTTAAAATTTATTTACGCTTTAATATTTTGTTGAAACTATGTGAGATTGCCATTTTCATGCTGCACCTAATTATAACAAAGGACAATCTTGATTATCTCATGTGGCACTAATCCATAAGATAGCTGATATCACATATTGGGAATATTTTGGATCTATTCCATAGGATGATATCTTATGAGATAGGTAAGACAAAAGCCCATATCAGATGGCTGCATATGTCACACTATGAATTCATCGAGGAACATCATGTCGTTATACCTATTCTATCCTCTCTCTTTCTCTCTCTTGAATAATCGGTACCAATAGTAAAAAGGAGACTCCGACCTTAGATCTGTGATAAAGTCTTTGAGGCGACATGAGTTCGAATCCAAGCGGCCCAAAATCTTGTAAATGATCCCCTCCCCCAAATAAAAAGTAAATAAATAGTAAGAGGGGTATATGTGAAAATAATGTAACTTATGACCTCTATTCCTTAATAAAGTGAAAAAAATAAAATAAAAATTATAAAATTAATCAAGATCTAATAGTTGAGGAAAACCCGTTTTTTAAACATAAAACACAGATTTTGAAGAATATTTGATGATATTGTTTTTTGTTTTTTAAATGGAAATCTTTGATTTCGTTTTGGGAGTTTATAAAAGGAAAAAATTCGGGGAAATATCTTGAACTTTAAGAAATGTTGTACTTTTATTCTGGAAAAATGAAGTTGTCACTGTTGCAAATCAAATATTGGATAAGTTTGGAACAAAAACAAAATGCAAATACGATCTTGAAATTGATTTGATTAGCAGTAATTGCGAAGACAATTGAAAACTAAATTTAAATTGTTTAAAGATTCAAATGTTATCAACTTGTCAAATGAGACATAAGTTTGTATCTTTTCCCGGTGATGTCTTGGCTACCCCATGGGGCACCGCCCCATGGGGTAGCAAAGAATTATTCTCTTTTCCCAAAGACATCAATCCCGTGATCTTCGTATATCAAATTTATATTTATATTCATAAAAATATTTTAATTGATAAGTTGTAAAGATATAGAAGTTTTTCAAAACTGTGTGCGCCCACATATATAATCCGAGCTTTTTGACTTAACACAATTAATAAGAATTCATCTCAATTTTCAATTTTAATTTAGAGAGATTTATGTTCGAATATCATAACGTGCAAAAAAATATTTAGTAATTCAGCTTCTAAAATATATATATTTTTATATTATTCATTCATTTAGGGGTGTGCACCGGTTCGGTTAACCGACGGAAACAAAAAATTTCAATTCAAACCGAATCGAATCGAAATTTTTTGGTTCGTTTTTTTTTTTAAGAAAAAAAAGTTCGATTTTCGATTTGGTTATCGGTTATAGGGTTCGGTTAACCAAACCGAACCGAAAACCGAACTTTTAAAAACAATTAAATTTTTTTAAAAAAATTTAATTTGTTAATAAATATTTTTTAATGGTTTATTTCGTGATCGCATGAATAAAAACTAGTAATTTAACTATTGTTTTCAAGTATAATATAATTTATTTTGTTGTCTATTTTAAACTCGACTTTTTAGTATAAATAACTTCAAAATAATATTAAAACTTTTGAATTAAAATGTTAAAAACCATTTTGAGTCCAATGTATGATGTATTTGTATTTATATTTATTTTGAATTTCCTTTCGATTAATCATCCAATTCCAAAATTCAAATTCAAAAAAAAAACTTCAAAATTTTTTTTGAAAAAGAATAAGAAAAACTACGGTTTAACCGAAACCGAACCGAACCAAAAATTTTCGGTTAAAATCGAAACCGAACTGAACAATTTCGGTTCGGTTTTCGATTTTCAGAATGTCCAAAATTTCGATTCAGTTAACCGAAATTTATGTTCAGTTTAATTTGAAATCGAACCGATGAACACCCATACATTCAATCCAACGCTCCATATTCTATCCTTTTCTTCTATATATATAGCCAAACCCCATCCTTTAGTGGTTCTCACTCAGTACGCACTCTTTTCAGACACAAAACCCTATTTTCCTGCATTTCTGATTCTCTCTCTGGAAAATGGGTATTATTTCACTTTTATTTTTATCATAGTTATTTCTTCGTTTTTTGTTTCAATTTGATGGATCCGCTGTTTAATTTTTGTTTGTCTGATTTTTTTACGTGCAGCCAAGATCAAGATTGGAATCAATGGTACTAGATCTGATTTTTAATTTTGGGTTTTTAATTTATGTGTTTCGCTGCGCTAGTGATTTATCTTTGATTAATGATGGACGAATATTGTTACTATTTTAGGATTTGGAAGAATCGGGCGGCTGGTGGCCAGAGTGGTTCTTCAAAGAGACGATGTTGAGCTTGTTGCAGTCAACGATCCCTTTATTACCATTGAGTACATGGTATTTTTTCATGTTATTTCCTTTTTCTCTTTCTCTGCATCTGAGTCGACAGTGAAGGACGGATTATTGTGGTTTCATTTTGATTTGATAATTAATGTGAGCTAGAAAATTTTACTTTCATGCGTGTATTGTTGATACTCCGGCCTATATCAGTTTCAAGTGTAGAAATCCATTAGGATTGAGTTCTTTTTCCGGCACTTCTGAGTTGAAATTCTCAACCCTAGGCTTCTGAGTGTGGCGCTTTTACACTTTGTTACATGTGAAATGGTTGTGTTACTGCAGATCTACATGTTCAAGTATGATAGTGTTCATGGACCATGGAAGCACAATGAAATCACTGTTAAGGATGAGAAAACCCTTCTCTTCGGGGAGAAGCCTGTTGCAGTTTTTGGCAAAAGGTATGGCCCTCACCTATGCTTATTCATTTTTATGTATATTTTGGTTGATGATTATTTCTGTGTCGTATAGACTGCTGATTGAAATTTTAATTTGGTGATATGGAAGGAACCCTGAGGAGATTCCTTGGGGTGATTCTGGTGCGGAGTATGTTGTGGAGTCAACTGGAGTATTCACTGATAAGGACAAGGCTGCAGCCCATTTAAAGGTATGTGATTCTTTAATAGTCCGTCTCCATTGTTTTTTGTGTTTTCCATTCTTTTCAGTTTAAATTGAGGTCACTGTGTTGCATAACGGATTTTTATATGATTCTCCCTCAATTGTTTTACAATTGTTCCGTAGTTTCCATGAATCTGTATCTGCTATTTGGGTTGATGTTTCTTTAAAGGGTATGGTTGTGATGTTTCCTTGCAAATTGGTAGAAAATGCAAAAGCAGTAGTGATATTTATAGGAAAAATCACTGCATCTTTTTGAATCTATATTCATACATTTTTAAAATCGAAACATGAATGTTTTAGAGAGTTTAGTGGTATAATAGTTTTTTCCTGTCAACTTCAGTATGAATACATAACTTGGCCACAGCAAGTAATTTATCTCCTGTAAATTTGTGAATCACCAGGGGGGTGCAAAGAAAGTTGTTATTTCCGCTCCAAGCAAAGATGCACCTATGTTTGTTGTTGGTGTCAATGAGAAGCAATACACATCAGATCTCAATATTGTTTCCAATGCTAGCTGCACCACAAACTGTCTTGCTCCCTTGGCCAAGGTTTGTTGCCACTGTTCTTTGGCTTGTTTTCATGTTTCTGTTTCGAAATATCTACTGTTTTTTTTATTGTGCTAAATGAACCTGCAGGTTATTAATGATAGGTTTGGTATTGTCGAAGGTCTTATGACCACCGTCCACTCTATTACAGGTAGCTTTAAGAAATTGTTTTATTTCATTTTATTTTGTGTATTGCTGCTGACGGTGCTTTGACTTTCATTTAGCCACTCAGAAGACTGTTGATGGACCATCTGCAAAAGACTGGAGGGGTGGGAGAGCCGCTTCTTTTAACATCATTCCCAGCAGCACTGGAGCAGCGAAGGTATATAGCCTTTGGCCAAACTTGTGCTATGTTCTTATTTTGGATGAATAGGAGATGATTATTCTCCGCTAATGAATTTCATTTTTGTGTGTAAATAAGGTACTTTTATTTGCTTAGGGATGGGGATTTTTCTCTCGTATTAATACCTTTTGTGCTACTTTTTATCATTATTATAAGGCTGTTGGCAAAGTTCTTCCTTCTCTGAATGGAAAATTGACGGGTATGTCCTTCCGTGTCCCAACTGTTGATGTCTCTGTGGTTGATCTTACGGTGAGGTTGGAGAAGAAGGCTACATATGAGCAAATCAAAGCAGCTATTAAGTAAGAACATAAACTTAATTAAGCATATGCATTTACTGACTTTCCTCTTCATAAATTGGCCTAGTTTAATCATCGTGCATGGGATTTTGTTAGGGAGGAGTCTGAGGGAAATTTGAAAGGGATCTTGGGATACACCGATGATCATGTTGTATCAACCGATTTTGTGGGTGACAGCAGGTGGGCATACTGTTTTGCAGAATTTCTCCCTCTTTGGCTCCAATGCCACATATGCCGCTTACATAATTACCATTTTGAATGTTGGTAGACTCGTTAATGTTGTGACCAAATGGTGAAATATATTTGGATTTGCTTTTGGAAACTAATAAGATTGATAACTGCTGAATTGTAGGTCAAGTATCTTTGATGCTCAAGCAGGGATTGCATTGAACGAAAACTTTGTCAAGCTCGTCGCTTGGTATGACAATGAATGGGGTTACAGGTAATTCCAACTCGTCCTTCCCGTGGTTCAGACAATCATCGCCGTATTCAAACAATCTCAGAGTAGCTTTTCCCACTTTTGTGCGACTGATTAGTTTCCTCTTTTGCTGCAGCACACGTGTGGTCGATTTGATCAGGCACATTGCGTCCATCAAGTGATTCCAATATCTCCGGAGTACGCATCGTGGTACCACATTTGCGAGGGTGGCTCCATGAAATTCTAGTTTGAATAAAATGTGCTCTGTTGGCAACAGTTATGATCAACTCGTGCGCCGTATTTTTTTTTATGTTTTGAAGATTTTTGTGGCGATAATAGACCTCAATTCTGGTACTGATGTGTAATAATGTTAAAGTTCTCTTACTTTCCTCTCCTAAAATCACATGCTCCGATGATATACAATTACTCTATACTTTTAGTTTGATTCCGTGATGCTTTATGGTCCGAAAGGGTGACACGGGATATTTATGGACGGATGCTGCAGCGCATCAAGTTGTAGGTTCTTGTCACTTTTCTGGGTTTGTTTGATGATGCCCTTAAGGGCAGTGAGCAGTGTCCTTAGGGACATCATCACCATTCATTTGGAATTTTTTTTTTAAAAAGAAAAAAAAGATTCACGTGGATGGTGGATGATGCCCCTGAGGGCAGTGACCTTCAGGGCAGCAACAATATTTCCCTTTTCTGTGAGTTATTCTTGTGATTTGCACTTATGTGCAGGCAGCTGTCAGGTATCTTTTTGAAGTATATATGACCTAGGGTATTACCCCGTAGCCAAGAATTAATTCTTTTTTAAGATTATGGTTTTTTAAGCTGTGTTCTTATTTTGTTAGTACATCGGGGAAGAGAGATTATTGGTTGATATCCTCATGGTTACTATTTTTAAGAGGTAGCAATCCTTGATTATGAATATCCACAATCTATGTTTGATGTGAATATTCTCATCCAATTGTTTGATATACTTACTAGCAATGCCCTTTGATTAAACTTTAAATATAGCTTTAATCTTAGAAAATCTTAATTTCAGTGCACAATAACAACATCGAAATGTAAATTTCGTTGGTCTTACGATGTCTGCTGAATGATATTATTTCAAATAAATGACTTTTTTGTCTTGAACTCTTGATGGTTTAATGTGTTTGAAGACTTTAATAAATACTTGAAACTTTGACCAATATATTCCACTTATTTTAATTGAGTTGTATTTTAAGTCTTTAACGCTCATGTTTTGACCAAAAATTAAAGGAAAATTTATCGTCAGATTAATTATTGTTATTATTATAGTAATTTTTAAAGTTAAATTATTGAAAATTGCTCTGATAGTAACAATAATTATTCTGATACATCATTCAAATTAATTGCCTTGTTTTAATGTTATAAGTTGTATCCATTTCAAATTTCATTTCCTATTGATATTTAAATAGATATAAAATTATCCAAAATTAGATGATATTCAATTTTTTTTTTGTTAAAATTCAAATTAGTTTAGTAAGTGCAAATCATTCCATTAGAGATATACTTGAGGATATCGGAGCAAGAGACAGATGAGAAGAGGCAGAATTAGGATGGACGAACCTTAAAATTTTAGTTGAATTACAATAAACTCACTTTTAGTTTAAACAATTATGAATTCGTCTATATTTTTTAAAAAATAACGTCTATCTCCCTTGCTATATTTTTTTATACCAAATAATAGAGGAAACAACTATAATATTTCATCTCTCAGTTATAAATTAATGAGGAAATTCGTAATGAAGATATTCTATATGGGACCATCCGTTTTAAACTAGATGTCAAAGATATGAAAGTTATTTTTCAGAGAGACAACTATATTTTTTCCCCAAAATTTTAGTTTTTTTTTTCTCGTTGGCCCCAAACTAAATCAGTATCTAAGTTGAATCCAAACACAATTCATATTTAAGTACATAAAATTGTTGTTTATTGAATATCCTTGAAAATATTACTGCGGGAAAAAGGTAAGACCTTTGTTTAGGTGCTTAGGGAAGATTTTTTACATATAAAATGTTTTTAAAAAATTAAAAAGAAATTTTTATTATAAACATATGATCGTAGAGTTACAGAAAAATATTAATGTACATCGGGTATAATATACATTAACACACACACATATATATATATACGTATATGTATATATATGTGTGCCCTGATGTACACGACACCCGATATATATCAGCATCTCCTGATTATATTATATAACATAATATTTTAAAATTCATATATTAAGATATAGAATGTAGAATAAGTAATGTTTCAAGATATAATGAAAATTTGAATCTCAAATGGAAGTCCATATCGGCTAAAGATTGACAAAGCAATTATTATTGTTATCAGAATAATTGCACTGACCTTGTTCTCTATTTTTAACCAAATTTTAGCCTTTCAGAAGAATTTAAGAACATATAAAATTAATTAAATAATTTTAAGATTTACAGCGTAACGTATCCCAACTCGTTTTAATTCAAATATTTTCCCAATTTTCGATCTCTCCGCCAAAGTCTCCTCTCTCTCTCTCTCTCTCTCTCTCTTCTTAAACCCATTGTCCAGAATTCAGTACCCTCCCTTGTCTCACATTCGTCCTATGTACCTAATTATACTCAAAATTCAAAGTGATTCTACTCAAAACCCTGGAATTTATTTAATGGGATTTGTGCGTGCGTTTGTAAGGATCATGTCAGCTGAATTTTTTTGTCAATGAATCGTTTTGACAAGAAACAATGGCGACTTCAGCGTTTAAATCAACGACCAAGAGAACTCCGATAAGAGGTAGCTCAAGCTCCGAAGATTCCAGCAGCGCTAGCCGCTCTCTCCGCCGTTCCCGGAGTCTCAGCCGATTTTCCCGCCCAATCCATACGGAGCGTGAGGCTGAACGGCAGGTGTCCGACTACAACAAGACCGGGCCGAGGGGGAAGTTCGTCAGCACTGTGAGGGGATCTGCGGGGTTTCCGGAGATCAGCTTAGATGATCTCGCGCTTGAGTTCTTCGATTCTTCTTCGAGGACTGAAAATGAGAGCGATGGAGGGGTGAGGGAGAGAAAGGAGAGGGAGGGCCGTTCTATTGGACGGTGGGCGAGTGATACGGCGTCATCCAGAAGAAGGGGGCGTTCGGTATCCAGGAGCCGTGGGGATAATATTTCGAATAACTCTGCTTTCGAGGGAAACAAAATTGTTTCTTCTTCTTCTTCTGATGCTGGTTCGCGTCGTCGGAGGTCTTTATCTGTGGCTCGCCATCAGATTAGCGATTCAGAGGTGACTTTTGCATTTCCATTTTTACATGTGTAATTATAATGGTTATTTCAAGGACGTCGCGGCAAAGAATGACCGAATAACATGTTTAATTTTTTATCAAAATTTTCCATTTTCTTAATTTTCTTCGTTAATAATCCAAATTAACTTTAAAAAACTACGGGCCGTGCGGGTGGAACTGGAACAACAGCTGTCACGATCTTGTCGGCGAACCATAGTTACAACTTAGAATATCATGATATATTGTTACTACACTGATTGCTCAATTTTGAATATTGAATGAAGAGATGTGACATACTAGGAATTTACTTTGAGAGCTGAAATTTTTTGAACGTTACTGATGCAACCAATATAACAATTAATTGAATAAAATGGAAATTCAAAAAATTAAGCTAAACTTAACAAGGAATCTTTAAAAGAAACCAAGTGTGAGATGCTCAAGAAATTGATGTCATTGTGCATTATAAGTTTATTTGTTATTTAAATATATTTTATCGAATTTCTATTGTTCGTCATTCATTTTTATTACAGGTTTGTCTAAAATTTGACCAAGTCACCTTTTTGTATTTGATTATCATGTCTGAGGTCTGGTCTAAATAAATCTTCAAATTACCAGAAAACAAATAAACAAATATGGTTTAACGTCTGTGTTGAAATTTGATTCATTTATCTAAAAAGGCTAATATGCCTTAGCAATCGATGTCTACTACAACCATATCTCAAATAATCAATATTAGAGGTGGTTAATCAATAATATAAAAGATAGTATTCAAATAAGAAAATGCGCCTAGAAATCAAATTAATTAAGCCCTATAAATTCAAGAGATACAATGTTGCATGTGTTACAACTATTACTTGTAAGAAAATTAGTTTATGGATGTAGTGGGAAAGACAATTGAAAGATAAAATTATGTCGAAAATAGTAGTAAACCCATTCATTTATACACTTGAATGTGCTCTCCTGAAGAATATCGAAGAACATAAAAAATTGCTATATCCTACTAATATATTTTTGTTGTTACTATGAGTAATATCTGTAATTGGAAGTTTCTATTTATTGGTCAAAAGCTCGTCCTATTTTGTTTAGGAAGAACTACTTTGAATGGAATTGTTGCATTATTTAAATTGCATAACCCGTGCATGACATATTCAAAATTCCAGCTGCTATTTCTGGCATCAGTCAGGCATTTGCCTGAACTTGAGATTGTTACTGAATTTTGGTGTTCCGGTCATGGCTTCAAATTTTCTGTGACATGCTTAATCCTTTGACACGGGGTCTATCCAGTATGCTACTCTTCATCGGACTACTGACTAATCCAAGATTTTGATCCTCTTGTTCAGCACTCTGGACAAGTGCACAATTTATTTCCTTTATCCCGTGTCCACCCTTTTAATTTTATTTTTTTGCCACTTTATTAATAAGTGATAACAAATGCAAAAAGATTTGAAGCACTAAACAAAACATAAGATTATTTCACGGGTTAAATGATATCGAGAAATCAAAATTTGTGACTTTTACTGTTCTCCTTCGTGCTCCTGTGGTCAGGTCCAATCCAAGATTTTGTCTCTACATGAATTGAGCAAAGGACACCTAACTCAAACAAATGGTTAATGAATTTAGTATACATAACGTACCAATATCAACACCATGCCAATCATGATTAACAACATTTTCACCATCAATATTCCACATTTAAAAGATTGTTAAAAAACATAATGACATAAGAGCAAAAAGTCAACATCCACCACAAGGTATGTCACAAGTGTTGCCTGGCTTGTTTAATAATTTGCCAGACACTCCATGTAGTGGATAAAGGCATTGAGGCAAGATATTCTTTTGAAATTTCGTACCTGAAATATATATATGATGTTCTTTTTATCAAAAGGGATACATAAGTTGCCGTTGCGTTTGAATGGCAGAGTGAGGTTGAGTATACTCGGAGTTCAAGAAAACATTCTAATGTGAAGGCTCCAACTGATGGGAACAACCAAATGAATTTAGCTTCAAGCAACAGGCGACTTGTAAGATCTCGGAGCCACAAAGATCTTTCTCTATCTCACGATGGATACTCTGTAAGATCTTTATCCCTTGTATATATGCTGTTTCTGTTGTGCTTCTTATGTATTTGTGATGGTTACTCTACATAAATTATTTCTCAGATTTTTCAATGGGCCTCTTTTTCCCTTTATTGTGATTGCATTTCAAATTGAGCTTTAATAAAATTTATTATTTCAAACTGAAACTTCAATGATGACTTTTACACTGAGATTTATTAGAGCCACTCTTCTGTCCTCACTGATGATGAATCAAAGGAGACTCGTTTTGGGCAAAATGGAATTGAGAAGATAATCCGTGCAGTTTATGCTCAGAAGAAGGTTGACTTAACCTTTCTTTGTTTGATTAAATTTCTATACATTTATAGTATATATTTTGTTAGTAAGATGGTAGACTATTAAAATTCTGTATCATATCTTCTACAATTTTCCTGTCTATTTATTCTGGCTGCAGGTTGAGCACCCTACAGAGGATGTTCCAAATGGTGGACTATATGAAGAAATGAGAAAAGAACTTAGACATGCTGTTCAAGAAATCCGAACAGAACTAAATCAAGTGGGAGTTTGCTGAAATAATTCAAATACCTGTTCTTAGGTGGTCTTGTGAGTGTAAAACATTGATGGGCTCTTCTTAACTATTTGTTCTATGTACAGGCAATGGGAAGAAATCAAGCAGCTTTAACCAGTGGTGAATCCTTACAATCAGACAATTCCGAGACCCTTCCAGATTTGTCTGTTATCAGAAAAATATATGCAACGAAATTTGAACAGGTGATGCTCTCATGTTTTACTCTCGATTCTATCTGGTTAGGTTGCTGTTAGATAAGTGGTTTTTATTCTACCTTGTAAACTATGGAGAGATAGAAGTTGGTTCTGGAAACTATCGAACGCAGATCTAGAAGTGGTTCGGCTAGTCTAACATTGAAATGAGTTATACTTTGAATTATAGTTTCTTAAGAGCAGATTGTTTGCTGTCAATTGTGTCCTTTCTTAGCACTCCATTGACCTGTTTGGATGTAGGCCTCCCAAGGAGAGCCCCCAAACCCAAAAGACTATACTTTTGGGTGGAAGTGTGAATTGAATATTTGTTTCAGTCTGATAGTTTAATTTCAAATCCTTGGTGCTTTTCATTCAAACACTCAGGTTGTGTGATTGGATTCTAGGAGAATCAAATGGCGAAACCTTTTGTAAAGCATTCTGTTCAAATGGAATAATAATGCTTCGCAGACTTGAGGATAAATTTGGCAATCTATGTTGGAACTATCTATTTTAGAATTCTGAGAGAAAAAAACCAGAAGAAATCCGGATTTTGAAACCTAATTCTTATTGTTGTTTGATGAATTTTGAACGAACCTGAAGAACTAGAGTTCAAAATCCTGTTTGTTTCTAAATAAAAGCATTGTTATCAGTAGGGCGTTTCAACGTTGTAGATTTATAACTTCATTATTGGGAGACAGAATAACTTTGTATTGAAATCCTCAAAAAGTGATTGAAGCATTCTCTCAAATTATAGTTGGAAAAACGCAAACAGAATTTTTCGCCTGTAATGTTGTTCGAGGAGCAACGAGGTCGTGATGCCCGTAAGATAGTCAAAGCTTTTTCTGATACAAGGATTTCAGCTGTAGAAGAGCATCATTCACAAGACAGAAAGGTGTTTCCATCGCCCAGTTTCAGTCCTATAAACTATTTGGTATTAGTGTAATAGTATTGTTTCTAACGATTGTGCTTTCTTGGTGTTAAAGAGAAGCAGCGACAGAAATCGGATGTTAAAACAACTGAGTGAGGAAGCAGAAAAATATTTTGAGGGCTTCATTTCTAATGTCGATACAGACATATCTTCATTTGATGGAGAAAGAAGTGATGGAGGTTCAACTTTAGGAGGGAAGGAAAGAGAGGCTGCAATAAATAAGAATGGACCTTATAGTACTGCAGGATCCGTTTCTAGTCCTATTGAAATGGATGGTGTTAATTTGCCTTGGTTGCTATGGGAAACCAGTCACGATGGTTCTCTCTCAGGCAAGCACAAAGCACAGACTCCTGTTACTCCAAAATTGCTGCATTGGGACTCAGAAAAGGTTAATTTCTATGTCTTGCTACTAATTTTTTGATCATGTTTCTGTTGCATGCTTAGTTTTATGAAGTGTTGAATTGTTTCAATCTATCCATCTCACTGTTGCACTTTCATAATTTCATGAACCTCAGACCTCGGTCATTCAAAACGCGAATGTTATTGTAGATATCCTTGAAAAACTTCTTTTCAAAGGTCTAACATACCTTGTTTATTAACAACTAAACCAATGGAAGGCTTTGATTTTATACATTGTGAAGTTATCGACATTTTGGTCCTTAGCTTTATAAAGAAATGTTTCTTATAATTTTTCAGGTTTTAGCTCAATGGTTCATGTGCTGGGATATAGATATGTTATTTACATTCATTAGCAATTTTAACGAATCGGTGTTTCGTGCAGGACATTGTTTTAAATGATCCAAGTTGTCATTCTGCTAGCAGTCATGGAAGTTGGAGCCCAGGTCGTCTTTTTGGTAGCCTAACCGATAAAAGAGGTGACACAGGCAAAACCAGAAAAGTTGGCAACTCGGGCTTTGATATGGACGAGTATCGAAAACTTCCCAATAATGAAGAAGTTTTGTTTGAAATGTATAGACAGCGAAATAGAATCAAATCTGGTAGTCTATTGATTTGTTCTGCTGGTGTTGGTGTCCTCTAATAATCTCCTCTGTGAACACTTGAGTTCTGGATTGGATGCTTCCTCACTTATTTTTCCATCAGAAAACTATTATCTTTTTGGTGGTTTCTGAGTTGATTCTTCCTTTTAGTTTTGGAGAAATAGTTTTTTTTTGTTTTTTTAAAAAATTATCAAGTTTGAAAGATATAGTAATTTCGAGTAAATGTTTTAAAACAGTCTCATAGTAAATAGTGCTTGTATATATGGCATTTAAAATTATTAGTAGTTTATTTAAAGAAAGTAATTAAATATTATTGTCTCAATAACTCTACGTTATCTTACTTATTATTATATATATAATGCATTTTTACTTTACTGGCCTGACTATTTCAGACCAATGTCTAATTACACATATGTGCCTACCAATCTAAAATATTACTATCACACATGTCATATATGTGTCCATCAATTTATGTTATGCCCTTCCCAATCTTACAAATTACCATCACACCTATCATACGAATTACCATATTACCTTAAAAAAATTATTAAATCCAAAAAAAATAATTAAATATAAAAATACTGTATAATCATTTCATAATTAAATTTTAAAAAAAATAAAATCAAAATAAAAAAGAACGTTACAATTATCACATCATTTTACAAAAAAAAAATGTATATACACGAAACTCGCGACTAGTATAATAAAAAACATTAGCAGCGGGCACAAGGTATTCAATACAACTAATCATATCTACAAAATTGCAGATATTCTTATCCAGAATCTTTGTTTCTTTTTTTTTTTGTTTTTTTTTTTTGACAATTCATTCGTTAAATATCCTTAAAACTAGGAATATTTATAATACATTATTTGATATTATCTAAATTTAATTTTTGAAAACCAACTTATCTTATCATCTTATTCAGAAATTCATTATAAGCAGAATTCTAGTGATGATCAAACTCTTATCTCTATAAATAAATAAATAAATTGATCTCAAGTCTAGGAGACGAATCCTAGTCTTACAAATTTCTCTTAGAATTCCAGCGATGATCAAACTCTTATCTCTATATATCTGTCAGAGTTAATTACTCCCATTAATCATAATATTGTCTACACAAGAAAAAAAATGGATGTTAAAGGAGACGTAGAAGAAACCCATGAACAAAAGAGAGATCTGAACGATTGGCTTCCGATAACGTCGTCGAGGGACGGGAAGTGGTGGTACTCTGCCTTTCACAATGTTACGGCCATGGTTGGTGCCGGTGTGCTCGGTCTCCCCTACGCCATGTCCGAACTCGGATGGTACGTCTGTAAAAATTATTTAAACAAATATAAGCTTTTGCATGCAATGTTTTTACGGAGTTTGTTGTTCTTCTGGTTGGTCTTTGATTAGGGTTTTGTCTTCTAATTCTCTGCCTTTTATTTTAGATTTAGACTCTCTTTTTTATTTAAATTTTGTTAACAATGTTAAAGGAAAAGTACTTGATCCTTGCAGTTATTGTTTTTTTTAATAAATAATTTTTTTAACTAAATATATGATTTAAATATATTATTCTTGAATGTATTATTCGAATATTTCAAGTCTATTAATTTTATTTTAATATCACTAATTGCAATAAATATTTTATCCCCATCCTAATACTCTAAGGCATCGTTTTGTACAATGGATTTAATGTGATTAGTGATGGATGAATAGTTAAAAATCATGGTTCATCATATCCTTATAAATGTATTAAACGGTGCTTGAGAAATGTCAATAATTTATCAAGTATGTGTTAATATTTAATCATTTTTAATCAAGTTAAGGATATTGAGAAACAAAAATCATAAACTATGATATTTTATGTTTTTTTTTCTATTTCCTTTTTTTTAACGATATTTTTTTAATATTATTTGCATTAAATGGGCTTTTCATATCTAAGTCAAAATGTATTTTACTTTAATTATTAAATACACCCATACAAGCAATTCATAATAATAATAATATTCTTATTATTATTTATTTATTTATTTATTATTATTAACTAAATTAAATTTACCCAATAAACATTATACTACAGGGGACCAGGGGTTACAGTGATGGTTATGTCTTGGATCATCACTCTTTACACTCTCTGGCAAATGGTGGAGATGCATGAAATGGTTCCCGGCAAGCGTTTCGACCGATACCACGAGCTAGGCCAGCACGCTTTCGGTGAGAAGCTCGGCATCTGGGTGATTGTGCCTCAGCAGCTCGTGGTGGAAGTCGGTGTCAACATAGTTTACATGATCACCGGCGGCAAGTCCCTCAAGAAAATACACGACATCGCCCGCCCCCACCAGTCCATTCGACTCACCTATTTCATCATGATCTTCGGCTCCGTCCATTTCTTCCTCTCCCATCTCCCCAGTTTCAACTCCATTACCGGCATTTCCCTAGCTGCTGCAATCATGTCCGTCAGGTATCACTTCCACCATTCCATGCAATCAGTACAATTTTTTCTCATATGATCGATCATTAGATGATTATTCACTAAGACATAAAACATTCATTACAGCTATTCAACCATAGCTTGGGCAGCTTCGGCACACAAAGGGATCGCCGAAAGCGTGAAGTACGTGCCTCGGGCATCCACCGGTTCAGGAAGGGCCTTCGGATTTCTCAGTGCTTTAGGGGACGTTGCTTTTGCCTTCGCTGGACACAACGTGGTGTTAGAAATCCAGGCTACGATCCCTTCCACTCCCGAAAAGCCATCCAAGAAACCCATGTGGAAAGGAGTTATTATCGCATATATCGCCGTGGCTCTGTGTTATTTCCCCGTCGCATTTATAGGTTACGCCGTTTTCGGAAACAATGTAGAGGACAACATCCTCATATCACTAGAAAAACCGGGTTGGCTTATCATTATGGCCAATTTGTTCGTTGTCATCCATGTCATTGGAAGTTATCAGGTATCAGTAAATTTTTCTTGAAAGTTCTGTTTGTTGGACTTTATATTATGTTACGATTACTCATGGGCAATTCCCGAGCGAGTGTGCATCAACCCTTGATTGGAATATTCGAACTCAGAGGTTTGATATGACCCTAAAGACATTGCCGAGGCTGAGCATAAGCTAACCGTGATTTTTGTAGGTTTTTGCTATGCCGGTCTATGACATGGTAGAATCATTCCTGGTGAAGAAAATGAATTTCAACCCTACGCGACTTCTACGCATTGTCACACGTACAACCTACGTAGGTTAGTGATCGATTTAAATTTTATTTTTATGGTAATATGAACTACCGATGGTTAAATTTTTATTCTTAAAACCAATAACAAATTCTGCCCCCGTAGTTTAAACAATAACATCTGCTTATACACTTATCGGGTTTTCTATGTAAATATATATGTCTTCTTGTTTTCCATTTTATTGCATAATTTAGTAATTTTATCTCACGTGTGCATACGTTTGCAGCTCTCACTATGGTTTTGGGAATTTCATTCCCTTTCTTTGGTGGACTTCTAGGATTCTTTGGAGGTCTTGCTTTTGCACCAACAACATACTATGTAAGCTTCTCAATTCTTGTTATTGTAAATTAGTTGAATTCAACGAAATTTGTATAATTTTTACATTTTGAATTACTAAATCACATTGTTTAACTGATAGTTATGCACTTATCCTGTGTTTTAAATTCCGATAACGATCGATTAATGTAAATTAATGTTTTTAAAAAAATTTAATCTTGATTGCTGATATTGCCTTGCAGCTTCCTTGTATTATGTGGCTTGCAATCCACAAACCTAGAAGATTTAGCTTGTCTTGGTGTATCAACTGGGTATGCCTCTCATCACACTATATATATATATAATTTTTCCACTTTTTAGTACCCTTTGGAAGATTAGTTGAAACTAATTTGATTTCTTGACTTAAAATTTCAGATATGTATCGTGGTTGGTGTTTTATTGATGATTTTAGCACCAATTGGTGCACTGAGGCAGATCATACTGCAAGCCAAAGACTACAAGTTCTTCTCTTGAAATAGGGCTCGCACCAACTATTTGTACTCGAATTCTCTGAAGTCGATTGATCTACTTTTTTTTAACTTTTTTCTTAGAACTATTTCAATTTTGTTTCTTAGTCTTGGGTTTTTTTTTTAAGGCTTCCATCATTTCGGCCTCTATTCTAAGAAACTTCAAGTATATTTTAATACTAAGAGTTTGGGAATACTATTGCAGAATGATTATTTAGTAAGACCATTTTTTGTAATTTACTCTTTAATATGAACACAATATTTCTCACCAACGATAATATGATATATTCCGACTATAATTCATTGTATGAGAACACATTCTTTCATCACAAATTAAATCCCCTAAAATTTTCCCATTCTGAAAACTAATTCAACCATGAATTATACTTTTACTCTTTAAACTATAATTTCAAATTCTAAAACTGCCCATACAAACTATTAAAACTTAAATAATTCAATATATTCTAAAATTCCTTAACACCTATGTGAGAAAATGTCTCATTAGTAAAATGACATCGAAAGAAATTCTCTAGTTTTAGGCTTCAACACACAAATAAGGACTAGTTCCCCAAACACTTGGTAGATTCAGCGACTTACTTTTTGTAGAACTGAGGACCTTTCAACACAAAATTGACAAGTTGATGACAAAAGAAAATAATAGAAATGTATATGATGAAGAATATGAATCTACAGATAACATACCTCAAGTTTTTATTAATGATCTTTCACGTCCTTCGTCTTTTCTCTTCCTCCTCTTCTATCTTTTCTCTTCCTCCCTTTCCGACCCTGATAAATTAGTGCATTTACACAAAAAGGGTTCACTGAGACAAGTGATCGGGTAACAGTCACCAAAGCAATATTAGGGATAATTACATATGAATCCCCTGTATAATAGCTGATTTACAAATTCCCCCATCTATTTTGAACAATTACGTCTACCTCCCATTGTAGAATAGCTATATTACAATAACAGTCCCACTAATTTGTAAATATATAAAAAAGTTACAACTACATAAAAATATATTGTAAGGGGAGGTAGATGTTATTGTTCAAACTAGAGGGGTTAAAATGATAATTATGAAAACTATAGGGGGCTATACAATATTATTGTATAATAAATCTAAGGTAAAACTAAAAGTAGTTTTATTTTTAATTTCATTGGCTCAACTAAACAATGAATGCGACACAAACATTGGTATTGTTATGGGTAAAATATAGACCGGTAGTACGTTTTATATGCACAAGTTTTTTGAATGAATAAAAGTTAAAATTCAGTATAATTTAAGCAAAAATAGAAAGGAAAAAATTCATAATCGTAAAAGGAGAACACAACACATTCATAAAAACATACCTCAGTCATGAAGTCTCCATTCAAGTCTTTCATTTTAAATGGTTCACCATTTATACGCAACTCAGTAAAAGATGGTGTACTTAGTGATCCCGAAGTGAAAGTTTCCATTCCAGGGCAATCATCAATTGTAACTGAATGTAGTGATGGAAACTCTAAAGCATGCTCACATTGGCAAAAGCTTTTCAACTTGTGTAGGTTACTAATTCCTATGTAATTCAACTTAGGAAAGAAAGACGTGACAGATACTTCTTTATCATCCCCAATCACTTCAATCATCTCTTGGCATCTTTCTATATATAGGTAATCGAGGTTCACAAAAATTTTGGCTATTGAAGATGACATTAAGTTCCTAATGCTATTGACATCGTATATGCAAATTTTTTAAGATAATGAAAGAAGTTGTTAGGGACAAGGCGACACCATATCTTGTTTATAATTTCGGGCAAGTTGATGATGCGCAATGTCTCCAAGCAAGGAATTTCAACCTGCAAAAGATATAGACATTGAATTGGCAGATCAATAATTCTAAAGACCAAGTTATTATGTGGCCATCCCAAAATAGAAGTTGGCCAAGGTTTTAGACTCAATGTAATAATAAAACAATAAATAATAATATTATTTTTTATCGGACAAAAAATTATTTATTAGTAATGGGAGTAAAAAGGTACCCAACCCAACATATAAAAGAGTAAAACAACCTACCTGATACTCCCAAAAAGAGTGATGATCTCTAAGTATCAATAAAAAGTTTAATTACCTCCATTTATGTTCTTCAATGGACCAAATAACAAGGGACAGATCTTGAATGACCTGCTAAGATCTGAAACAAGATGTTAGAAGGGTGCCGGAAGATTTTTCCGGCGAGTCCCCTCCAACGCTCAAGTCAGGTGACGGGAGATATGTGTAAAATCTGTAAGAGAATAGGTGTTGTATAGTGTGTATAGGAAAAAATGCATACTTGAAATCTTGTATTGGTTTACTATTTATAGAGTTTACCTCAAGAATGTGCATCTTGGAGCAGTAAGGCCACGATTCACACGATTCCCGGGATTTCAGGACATGTCTGCCAACTGATAAAACCACTACTCATTTCCACTCCCTGAAATCTCGGGACGTGCCCGATCAACGTGGACTTGGTCAACATATTCTTAGAGGTAAGATGCCTGAAACTCAGATGGGAGCTCCGAGAATTGGGTCTTCTGGTCTTGAAGGTATGACCCTCCCGAAGACAAAATGGTGATCAGGTCGGGAGGTCGGCACAATGGTGTTTCTGAATCAATGTTGAATGATATGTACCTTGACCCAAGTAGGTCGGGAGGTTGGGAGGTTAGAACCAGCGTTGAATGATCTTTATTTTAACCCAAGTAGATCGGGAGGTCGGTCAAGTAAAATAAGGTAAGGTAGCATCATTCTATTGCTGAGTATCATAATCCCTCCTCCTAAGTCGAGTTGACACCAGAGGTCAGAAACTCGTATACTTGACCGAGCATTGAAGTTATAAGGGCGGGAAATAGAAAAATTTTGAATTTCAAATTGTAAACGGTAACATTCCATTTCCCGAGATTAATCCTGACCCTCTATAACGTTTTCATCCAACGGTCTCTTTTGCGTATACTTTTGCTATAAATACCCTGTCTTTTTCACTCATTTCATCTTTTGTTTAGTAAGATCTGTTATTTATCTTGTTCCCTTTCATCTTTTACTCTGAAAAATTTAAGAGACCTCTATATAGTCATTATGTCATCTGATAATGGTTCCACCTCTTCTACTTCGGGTGCTGTGTATAGGGAAATTGATCGTTATGAATCTTCTGAAGATTCATTTTCCCTCCCAAGTACTTCCTCCCGAAGTGAGGTCGGACGCCTTCCTCTTACTGAGGACCCGACCTTAACCACAATTCAGGTCGGGGAAACAGTAGATTCCCTTGAAGTAGAGGATTCTCCTTGGTATGTCCATTATCGTTCTGGCCTTAACGATTCGGCTGAAAATACAATCCGTACCTTAAGCCATCTTTCTGATGATTATGATATCATCATTCCTTCTCCTGAGGATCGACCTCACGAGCCCCCCTCTGATTACTACACTTTTTATCTTGATCAGATTGAAGGGGGGCTTCGATTTCTCATCCCTGACTTTTTTTTACAACTTAGTAGATACTATCATTTGAACCTTAGTCAATTTGCCCCAAATGCCTTCGGCCTCCTCTGTTCTTTTGTAGTTCTGTTCCGAGCTTTAGGACTGAGGTTAGATTGCTTCTCCCTTAGTCATTTCATGATTCCTAAAAGGTCCAAAGAAGGACCTATTTACTTCTCTGCTCGTCCCGGATGTAAATTTTTGGATGGGTATCCTTCAAGTAACAAATATTGGAAAAATTATTACTTTTTTATTAAACCTCCTCGTCCCTGGTCAATGTTCTCCCGTTGGCGTGATCATCTCCCCCACTTACCTTCTCCACCTGATGGGTTTCGGCGGAGCCCTTTATTTACCGAGGTGAGGTCGGTGATCGGGTCGAGGTGTTTCAATATCTCTCGCCTTTTATCTGAGGATCTCTTATGTCACTGTGGTCTGAGCTTGGCAAATGTACCCTTGAAGGGAATCTTCGGTAGATAAAATAAAACTTCTCTTCTTATTATATTGTCTTCCCCCTTGTTATGGTATCTAACATGAATGCATATACTTCTTCAGCTGACAGAGTCATGAATGCTTCTATTTTGAAAGCGGCTGCTAAGAAAAAGGGGAAAGCCAGTTCAACTGCCGTTCCCGAGCTTACTGTTCATGTTGTCACCATTGCTGTATCAGGGGAAACTGAAGCTATTGGGACTTCCCTGAAGCGTAAGAAAAAATCTGCCCTTCCAAAGGTGATTACTGATTTAACTGTGGAAAAGGAAGCTTCAGTTCCAGAGGTGGAACCTTTAAGGCAAGTCAAACCCCGTACTGAAGTTCCGAGGACTTCGGTGGAGAGATCAAGGGAAAAGGCTTTTGAGTCTTACCATGATGGGATGCGCTTGGTCGGTGAAGGTCCCAGTAATGTAGCTATTTCCTTACTTCGTGACTTAGCCACCCAACCGGATGCTGATTTCATGGCAGACCTGTCTTGGTCCGAGCTGTCTAAAAGGACTTGTAGCAGCGCTGCTGAGGTTTATGATACATCCTCCCTCTACCCGTATATTTACTTATTATTATTTATATTTGCTATATTTTGAGCTGGGGTTTTTTATTTTTTATTTAGACCATACTCCTACTGGGTGAATTCTCCTCCCGAGCCAACAACTTCCGTAGGCACTCCTTGAGGGATTCTAAAACTTTTGAAGCCAATAACGCTGAGCTTCAACGTACCTTGAATGACCTAAAAGTTATCCATGAACAAGAAGTAGCTAGGTTGAAGGAGCAAGCAGAAACGTTCAAGGCCCAACTTGAAGAATCTCAAAAGAATGCCAATCTTTATAACAAGGAGTTGGAGGGAACCCGTCGAGCTCTGGAAGCATCTCGGGAGGTCGCCGAAGTTGCCACTCAAGAGATGGAAGTGATTAAGAAGAATTGGGAAGAGGCAGAGGCAAGAGCTTCCCAATCGAAAGCCAGCTTTCAAGAAGAGGTCCTCAAGTCCTCTGAATTTACGGATTTATGTGGTGAGAAAGCCTATGGGTATCTGGAGATCGGATTCAAAGGGTGTATCTCTCAATTCAAAGAGGCAGGATATCCTCCCGAAGGAACTTCTTCAGATTTTCTAGATTTTGATCGTGCTCTCCAGAACCTTCCTCCTGATGTTTGAGATGCCCTTATCTTGTAATGTTCACTGTGGGGGCAGACAATGTTTAGATTTTCATATTTTCACTGTAATTATTTGAGACAAGTAACTTATGTTGAACTATGAACATGTTTTCTGCTTGTATCGATCTGAAATTTGGGAGTTTTGTTATAACTCTAATGTTCAAATTATAAAATGATTGGTCAATAAACACCATCTGATTGCTAATCAAGACCTGCCAAGTCCTTTTATTTTAAGAGATCGATCCAGCTAGTGATATTCATTCTTTTTATCTTTGGAGATCGGATGAACTCGGAAAGCTCTGATCTCAAATGTAGCTTGTAAAGCTTTATCGAAACTTATAAATTCTTTTTGTCTTCGGAGGTCGGATGAACTCGTAAAGTTCTAAACTCGGATATAGCTTGCAAAGTTTTATTGACTCGCAGTCTTTTTATCTTGGGAGGTCGGATGAGCTCGTAAAGCTCTGACCTCGGATATAGCTTGTAAAGCTTTATTGAGACTCGTAAAGTCTTTTTATCTTGGGAGGTCGGATGAGCTCGTAAAGCCCTGACCTCGGATATAGCTTGTAAAGCTTTATTGAGACTCGTAAAGTCTTTTTATCTTGGGAGGTCGGATGAGCTCGTAAAGCTCTGACCTCGGATATAGCTTGTATAGCTTTATTGAGACTCGTAAAGTCTTTTTGTCTTCTGAAGTAGGATGAGCTCGTAAAGCTCAGACCTCGGATATAGCTTGTAAAGCTTTGTTGAGACTCATAAAGTCTTTTTATCTTGGGAGGTCGGATGAGCTCGTAAAGCCCTGACCTCGGATATAGCTTGTAAAGCTTTATTGAGACTCGTAAAGTCTTTTTATCTTGGGAGGTCGGATGAGCTCGTGAAGCTCTGACCTCGGATATAGCTTGTATAGCTTTATTGAGACTCGTAAAGTCTTTTTGTCTTCTGAAATAGGATGAGCTCGTAAAGCTCATTCCTCGGATATAGCTTGTAAAGCTTTGTTGAGACTCGTAAAGTCTTTTTATCTTGGGAGGTCGGATGAGCTCGTAAAGCCCTGACCTCGGATATAGCTTGTAAAGCTTTATTGAGACTCGTAAAGTCTTTTTATCTTCGGAGGTCGGATGAGCTCGTAAAGCTCTGACCTCGGATATAGCTTGTATAGCTTTATTGAGACTCGTAAAGTCTTTTTATCTTGGGACGTCGGATGAGCTCGTAAAGCTCTGACCTCGGATATAGCTTGTATAGCTTTTTTAACAATTGTCTCTTGAAGAAAATACTTCATTTTTCTTGTATTATCAAAGAAAGAGCAGGAATTTATTACATCATAAAAAGAAAAACAACATTAAGCATAGTATTTACGAAGATGATAAGCACTCCATGGCCTCTTTATCACTTTTCCCTCCATGTCTTTTAGGTAGTAAGCACCTGAACTCAATTTTTCCACCACCTTGTAAGGACCTTCCCACTTTGGATCTAATTTCCTGATCTCCACATCCTGCACTTTCTTTAAAACCAAGTCCCCTATTTGAAAACTCCTTTGGATGACCCGTCGATTATAGGCCCTTGTTACCCGACCCCGGTAGGCTTCCATTCGAAGAGCAACTGCTTCCCTTGCTTCCTCTATAAGATCAAGGTCAATAGACCTTTTTCGTTATTTGAGTCGTCATAATGGATTATTCTGCACGACTGAGCTCCGATCTCTACGGGAAGGACTGCTTCATTTCCATATACTAAACTGAAAGGAGTTTCGCCAGTTCCTGTCTTGGAAGTGGTTCTGTAAGACCATAAAACACTAGGGAGTTCCTCCACCCAATTGCCCTTTGCTCTTCCCAATCTAGCTTTGAGAGATTGTACCAAAGACCTATTGGTAACTTCTACCTGGCCGTTACTTTGAGGATAAGCTACTGAAGTGAAGGCCTGTTGTATCTTCATCTCTTCGCACCATGCTTTCATCAATGAGCCTTGAAATTGCCTCCCATTATCGGAGATTAATTTTCTTGGTACGCCAAACCTGCAAACAATATTTTGCCATATAAAATCTAATATTCTTTGTTCTGTAATCTTAGCAACAGCTTCCGCCTCCACCCATTTAGAGAAATAATCAATAGCTACAATTAAGAATTTCTTTTGGGCTGGTGCTATTGGGAAAGGACCAACGATGTCAATTCCCCATTGGTCAAAGGGACAAGCAGCTACAATTGCTTTCATCATAGCAGCAGGTTGGAGTTGAAGCCGGGCATGTCGCTGACAACTATCACATGTTCTAACAAGAATTGCGGCATCTTTTTGAATGGTTGGCCAGAAATAACCAGCCAGGACAACCTTCCGAGCTAATGATAATGACCCAAGATGATTACCACAACACCCCACATGGATCTCCTTTAGCACGTAATCCGAGTCCGTCGGACCCAAGCATCTGAGGAGAGGTCGGGAAAAAGATCTTTTATACAATATTCCTTCTAAGAGCAAGAAGCGCAAACATCTTTGCCTTAATCTATATGCTTTCTTAGAATCATTGGGTATGGCCCCCCTTTGTAGGAAACCCAAAATATCAGCCCTCCAATCATCTTCCTCCAAATCAGGAGTTTTAGGAATAGAGAAAGGGCTTAACTCGATCTGTGATATGATTTCCCGATCTTTCCATCTGTATAACGAGCTTGCCATTTTAGCTAAGCTATCAGCTTTGTCATTTTCTGCTCTAGGAATTTGCTCAAAAATTGTTTCTACGAAGAAATCTTTAGCCTTTTCAATCACCCGAGCATATTCAACAAGCTTCTCATTTTTTATGTCGTAAACACCATTCATTTGTTGAGACACTAGCTGGGAATCAGAAAAGATATGGATCCTAGTAGCTCCCACATTTCTAGCTGCTCGCATTCCTGCTAAAACAGCTTCATACTCTGCTTCATTGTTGGAAGCTCGGAATTCCAATCTGACTGCTATCTTGATTTCATCTCCTCGGGGAGATATTAAAATTACTCCTACTCCACTGCCTTCCTTAGAGGAAGATCCATCCACATAGATCTTCCAAATCTCTCCCTGCTCAGGCCTTATGGTTTCAACAATAAAATCGGCCAAAGCTTGAGCTTTAATAGCTACTCGAGGTTCATAATTTATATCATACTCTCCTAACTCGGTTGTCCACTTCACGAGTCGTCCTGATACTTCAGCTCGATTTAATATTCTCCCCAACGGGCTGTTGGTGAGTACGGATATCGGATGCGAAAGAAAGTATGGTCTTAATCGTCGAGCGGTCATTACCAATATCAGAGCTAACTTTTCAATCTCCATATATCGTAGCTCCGGTCCTTTCAGCGCATGAGATATGTAATATATAGGTTGTTGAACATTATCCTCTTGCCTGATGAGCACCGAGCTAATAGCCTCCTCTGTTGCTGACAAATAGACAAATAAACGTTCTCCTATCTTCGGCTTGGTTAAGATCGGGAGCTCAGCCAAATATTCCTTAAGGTCTTCAAATGCAGCTCCGCATCTTTCATCCCATTCAAACTTTTTGGCCCTCCGAAGGACTTGAAAAAATGGCAGACTCCGATGAGCTGACCTGGATATAAAACGAGAAAGAGCTACAATCCGACCTGTCAATCTTTGTACTTCTTGTAGATTTTTAGGAGGTAACATGGATTGTACCGCTTGTACTTTCTCTGGATTAGCTTCAATCCCCCTTTCTGTTACAATATAACCCAAAAACTTCCCACACTCTTCACCCCAAAAAGGCATTTTTGGGGATTCAACTTTAAATTAAACGATCGTAACGTTGAGAAAGTTTCTGTGAGATCTGGGATGAGGTCATCACCCACCTTTGATTTTACTAAAATATCATCCACGTAAACCTCTATGTTCCTTCCTATTTGCGCCGTAAATACCTTATCCATGAGTCTTTGATATGTAGCTCCCGCATTTTTTAATCCAAAAGGCATTACTACATAGCAAAATGTCCCATCTGAGGTAATGAAACTTACCTTATCTTGATCTTCTTGGGCCAATGGGATCTGATGATATCCCTGGTAGGCATCCATGAAACACAAGTATTGATGCCCCGCTGTAGAATCCACCAATTGATCAATCCGTGGCAAAGGATAGCAATCCTTAGGACAAGCCTTGTTAAGATCCCTGAAGTCGACACACATTCTCCACTTTCCTGAACTCTTGGGCACCAAGACCACATTTGATAACCAAGTTGGGAATTGTACTTCACGGATATGGCCAGCTTGGAGTAACTCTTCCACCTCCTTTCTAATTAACTTATCCTCCTCTGTGCCGAAGTGCCTCTTCTTTTGTTTTACAGGTTTTACACCAGTGAGGATGTTCAGGCGATGCTGCATAATAGTGGGATTTATTCCTCCGACCTCCCGAGCTGACCATGCGAATACATCCTCATGAGTTTTTAGGAACGCAATTAACCTGATTCGGACCTCCTGGCTTAATTCTTTGGCAATCTTAACCATCTTTAAGGGAGAACTGAGCTCCACTAAATCAGGTTCTTCATCCGCGCAATCCAGTGTTAACATTTTCGGGTTTTGTTCTGGAGGCTTTCCTCCTGCTATTGTATTGACCTGGAACTTTGATCTCTTGCTCTCCTCTTTCACTTCACTCATATAGCAGTTTCGAGCAATCTTTTGAAGAAGGAGCATCTACTACTGTGAAGTCAATCATTTTTGTAACTCTCCTGGAATCATTTCCCATTGACAAAGGGAGGGTGATTTGACCCATGGGCTTAATAGCGTGCCCGGTGAAGCCATAGAGAGGTGTTCTGATCGGTTCAAAATGAAAACCTTCTATCTGCATTTGATCCAAAGTTTCTTTGAACAACACATTGACTGAACTTCCCGTGTCCACAAATATCCGAGCTATATCATAATTTGCAATGGTAACTGTGACTACCAAGGCATCAGTGTGTGGTGCAACAACTCCTCTTAAATCACTGGGTCCAAAAGATATTACTGGATCAGATTTGAGATTGACCTCCGTCACAATCTCCGAGCACTCTAATCTCCGTCCATGCATTTTGCGGGCTCGACCAGAATCTCCATCTGTCGCTCCTCCTGAAATCATGTGTATAATTCCTCGGGTTGGATTATTGTGCTCCTGCTCCCTTCTTCCTTTGTCATTTCTTTTTGGTGAAATTTCCCAACCTCGATGATGGGGTTGGTTATCTCGCCGAGCTTCTCGCTTATTATCTTCCCAGACTTGATTTCTTCCTCTTCTGTGTGGACTGTAGGGTTCTGGCCTTGTGGTTAATATTGCTTTAATCTGGGGATCCCTTTGAATGATCCTCTCGACCTCTTCTTCCAACCTCTGACATTCATTTGTAAAATGTCCGTACTCCCTATGAAATCTGCAATATTTTTCGGAGGGAGGTAAGCGATGTCCTTTTTCTGCCTTCTTCGGTCTTTCTAATCTCCTCTTTTCATCGCAAAATTCCATAGCCTTTTCTAAACTCATTGTCAAGGGAGTTCGAGTTAGAAGCTGTCCTCTAACTCTGCCCTGATCATCACCCCTTTCAAATAGCCTCTTCTTTCCTGACTCCACCCTTTCTCTTCCCATTTCTGGTTTCATTTCTGCCCTTCTTTGTTTTTGCGCATCCTCCAAGTTAACATACTTTTCGGCTCGGCCCAGTAGATCATCATAATTCCGAGGAGGTTTTTTACTAATGATTTAAAAAACTCCCCCGCCTTCAATCCCTGAGTGAATGCATTGATGAGGACATCAGCCGTGGCAGTAGGTACCTCCAATGCTATACTGTTAAATCTTTGTACAAACTCTCTCAAGGACTCTTGCTCCTGCTGCTTTGTAGTGAAAAGATTCAAAGAGGTCTTTTGATACCTCTTACTGCTAGCGAACTGGTTCAAGAAAACAGAACTGAAGTCTTCAAAATTGCGAATCGTATTTGGCTTGAGAAAATTGAACCATTGCTGAGCCGACCTCACAAGTGTGGTTAAAAATACTCGACACTTAACCCCATCTGAGTATCGATGTAACAACGCGGCATTTTCAAACCTCCCGAGGTGTTCCTCAGGATCAGCGCTCCCATCGTATTCTCCAACCATGGGCTGTCGGAAATTCGGAGGAAGATCTTCTCTTAAGATTGGGGGGGAAAAAGGGCTTTCACGTCGGGATGCAGACATTCTTTCTCCCCTTTGTTGTCCCAATCTTCGTATCTCCTCCCATACCAGTTCCATTTGATTTGGTATCATAGGTTCAACCATCGGTTGATCAGTAGTTAACTGCTCTGGTTCAACTTGCTGACTTCCCACATTCGTAGGGGGAGGTTGACGGGGTGGATTATTATGACAGGGTGGTATTTGGTTTCCCCTCACCGCCATATCCACCGTCTGAGCAATGTACTGAGCCAATTGCTCCAAAGTGAGATCTCCCACCCTTCTGTTTACCGTAGGCATCTGATCTCCTGATTCTGGTAAAATACTTTCAAGATTTTCCGGTAATTCAGGGGGATTTCTCCCATCGGATGCTCTCCTTCTTCCGCGTCCTCTTCTTCCTATTGCCATATCCACGCCTTAGCTCGAACGTTCCCACAGACGGCGCCAATTGATACTCCCAAAAAGAGTGATGATCTCTAAGTATCAATAAAAAGTTTAATTACCTCCCTTTATGTTCTTCAATGGACAAAATAACAAGGGACGGATCTTGAATGACCTGCTAAGATCTGAAACAAGATGTTAAAGAAGGGTGCCGGAAGATTTTTCCGGCGAGTCCCCTCCGACGCTCAAGTCAGGTGACGGGAGATATGTGTAAAATCTGTAAGAGAATAAGTGTTGTATAGTGTGTATAGGAAAAAATGCATACCTGAAATCTTGTATTGGTTTACTATTTATAGAGTTTACCTCAAGAATGTGCATCTTGGAACAGTAAGGCCACGATTCACACGATTCCCGGGATTTCGGGACATGTCTGCCAACTGATAAAACCACTACTCATTTCCACTCCCTGAAATCTCGGGACGTGCCCGATCAACGTGGACTTGGTCAACATATTCTTAGAGGTAAGATGCCTGAAACTCAGATGGGAGCTCCGAGAATTGGGTCTTCTGGTCTTGAAGGTATGACCCTCCCGAAGACAAAATGGTGATCAGGTCGGGAGGTCGGCACAATGGTGTTTCTGAATCAATGTTGAATGATATGTACCTTGACCCAAGTAGGTCGGGAGGTTAGAACCAGCGTTGAATGATCTTTATTTTAACCCAAGTAGATCGGGAGGTCGGTCAAGTAAAATAAGGTAAGGTAGCATCATTCTATTGCTGAGTATCACTACCCAAAACGAAAACAAGAGTATCTAAGTCCTAAAAGGAAAAACAAACACCTCCCAACAACCATGAGATTACAAGTTACAAAAGGACCTGTTGCTGGAACAACAAGCATAAACAACATTATTTTCCATTTTAAAAATGTAGTCAGAAGTTTTTGGACTGAAATGGTTGAAAATACATTTTTCTGGGTCATAATATGGCATAATCTGGTTGGGTAAATTTCAAAAGAAACACAGATGTCTGCAAGTGAAAATAAAAATTTTACTTTCAGCCAATTATGAGTATACTTCATACTAAAAAGGCATACCTTTTGATTGTAAAATAAATGAAGAGAACGATCGTCATGGGTGGGTTCTGAATCCATTGGCACAAGATTATTCAGCCTTGGCAAATTTCCTATCTTCATCCTCTCTAACTTTGGGAACTTGATGCTTTCGCACCTCTGTACAATGTTGTGAGGCATGGAAGATTACTTAGTTCCAATTCCTCCAATTTTACGAATATGATATGACGATTTCCTTCATCTTCGATTTCATCCCACAAGATTTCTTCTATAGTGTCACAATTACTAACTAAAAGCTTCTGAAGTTGTGTATTCCATGTTCTTGTGCAGCATGAAGAAAGAAGATGGTGCAATCCATTGAAAGTATAAAGTTGTATGTTTTTGAGATTTGGGGATTTGCCAGTTTTGGTTCTGAGATTTGGACAATCGATGATTTTCAGTTTTGTTAACCGAGGGAATTCTATGATTTCATCTTCTGTGTTGCTTTCAAGTTCATTCCAGAATATTTGTTCAATTGTGTCACATCTTTCGATTACATGGCGTCGAAGTTGCACAAGACTCCTTGCCGTTTCCAGAGGGAAGAGAGAACGTAGATTGGGGCATCTATAGATGAATATGGATTCGGAGTTGTTCAGCGAAACATTCTGATTTATACTCTTCCACAAATGCACCAACTTAGGCATTCTGCTAACATGCAATAACTCTAGTTTTTGGAAGGGATTTTGTCCCTCCTGAATTGTACCATCAACGGATTCTACCTCTATGATCTCTCTCAAGAACAGCTGCTCGACCATTGGGGATTTGCAATCGATTTTCTTCACAGTTGAAAACATTAGCTCCCTCAGGCTTTCAATCTCATATAGATTGAAACAGTTTGAACCATCCCCATTTAATCGCAGTGACTGGGTGTTCCTTACTAGTTGGTGAATCCAATTTCCTACTGTAATATCTCCCGGTAAATGGAGTGAGATGTTTCTCTCATATTTCATGTCATCAAATTCATAATCACTCTCAGTAAAACATATCCGATATCTTACAAACTGTTGTGAAAGGCATATCTTTTGGGCCACCGTATTGCTATCAGCTATATCAATCTCCAAACAAGTCAAATTGGGGAGAGACTCGAATTGGCTGCCCTTGATGATTCCGGAATAAACTATTAGACTTGTGTCATTAATGCGAGATCCAATTGAGTGCGAAAAACCTTGAACAAAACAATCAAGGAAAATAATGAGGCAAGCGAGCAAGAAAAAACGAAGGCAATGATTTTTTTCGCCATCACCTCCACGAAGCACTGAATCCGAGTATCTTAAAGGATCATGATATCCTATGGAAAAAATTTGGAAAAACTTGGAGGAGAGATATGATCACAAAAAATTGTGATACTCCCAAAGACTCGCTATGACTGGATGCACCTAAGGTTGCAATATTTCAAAACAGTAAATGAGTATAACTCTGCAATGTTTAAATTGTGTCTCAATTGAGATTATGTGGTGACAATATTATTGATGAAGATATGTTAGAAAAGACATTTATTATTTTTCATGCCTCCAACATGCTCCTGCAGCAGCAATACAATGAAAGAGGTTTTCAAAAATATTCTCAGTTAATTTCATGTCTCCTTGTTGCTGAACAAAATAATAAACTCTTGATGAAATCATAACTCACACCCAATTGGCTCACAAGCATTTCCAGAAGTAAATGCAAATGCTTCATTTCTGGAAGTGAATGCAAACAAATATGGTTGTGGTCGTAGTCATGCTCGTGGTTGTGGTTGTGGTAATGGTCGCGGATATGGTCGTGGTCATGGTCGAAACCATGTTGGTCTTAAAAATGCGCCATATTACTTGAAGTGGAACAACAATGGCAAGAAAAAAGAAAGTGTAAGGTTATTGGTTCTCCTAAGAATCAAGAAGAAATAGGTGTGGAGTGAAATGACATCGTACCTGCTGCACACCAAAGCATCTTGTTGATCCATGTCAAATATACACGGGTAAAGGAAAAGAGAAAGAAACTACTGATTTTAGCAACATTATGGATGGTGAAAGTGATCCAATGGACTTTACTCATTTAGATGTCGATTTCTTTACTGAGCCAAGTGGAGAAATTAATGGGGATTACATCTTTGATATGGTGTTGAATCCATATTTAACTTTAGTGTCTTAATTTCTAAGTCTAGTTTGTTATATGTTTTAATGTAGTATCTGGTTGATTATGTTTTAAAAACAGATGCTCCAGCATTGGAAATTTGCAATCGATTTTCTTCACCGTTGAACGTTCGGTAAACATTAGCTCCCTCAGGCTTTCAGTATCATCTAGATTAAAATAGTTTGAACCATCTCCATTAATCACAGTGACTGGGTGTTCCTTACTAGTTGGTGAATCCAATATACAAAGTGTCATATTTTTATCACTCTTCTAGCAAAGGCAATCATAGTTATAAAAAGCCCGCAAGGCGCTCGCTTCAGCGCGCCTTAGCCCAAGGCTCGGGCCTTGACCCTCGCAGCGCCTTGTTTTGGAAAGGCGCGCGCCTTTGCGCGCTTCCTGCGCTTTTACTCGTAACCAAGACATGCGCTTTAGCGCGCCTTTGCTAAAGACTGAAAATATAGGTGGTTGTTAGTATCTACTAGGTGATTAAGCTTTAGTTGGGCCATTACATTTATATTTTGGCTTATTAAAAATAGCACAAGCTAGAGAATGTTACGGTTTATTTGTTATGTCCATTTCCTTTTGTTAGCCAAACTAGAGGAAGATAATGATATTGAGCGCTATAAATTTGGTGATAATACAGAATACAGATGATAAAGATGACAATGATCTTAAAGTTGAAGATACGAGTGATAAATAGATTAGTTCTTTTTATTTTGAAACTTTAGGTAGTTTAATGTGTAAGAATTTTTAAATTTTAATAAATGATATTTTTGCATTATGATATTTAATATTTTATATGATTTTGTTGTCATTTGAGCTTGCTTTATTATTTAACTTATTTAACTTTTTATCTTTAAGTTTGATTATTGATAGCTGTTAAAATTTATATGGACATTATTTATATATTAAGAATTTAAAAGCGCATGCTTCGCGTCGTCACTACATGCTATAGCCCTAGGATACCTTGACGCTTCAGTGCGCTATGCACCTTTAATAACAATGAAGGCAATTATTGATTCCTAACAAACTCATATCCGTGAGAATCGAACACATGGTATTGACTCTGCCGTTTCACAAAAAGCTATAATTGATGGTAACAATATAACTCAAATATGTTAATCATACAGCAGCTCAAGGGCTCCCAAGTCAAGATTGTCTCCCAACATAGAGTTCAAAGATTCGTATAGGATTATTTTGTGTAGAGCATAGTAATAGTCATTTTCAAAGAAAATTATTATTGCTTAGTTGCTTCTTATCGGCAATAGCAAAATAAAATTTGATTCTGTAAAATACAGTCATTCGGTCAGATGACGAACAGGCTAACAGTCAGGGGTGCTTAACGGATTATTCCGGTCCGGAACCTATCGATTCCAGGCCTGATAATTAAAGAACCGGACCGATCTGGTAAGAAACCGGATCGGATCTGGTTCTAGATCCACCGGTTCCAACCCGGAAGCGGTTATCAATATTAAAAATATATTTTTTAAAAAAAATTCAGTTTTTTTAGCCAAGTAACCTTTTAACTTTTAAATTTCTACCAGTTCGAATCCGGAACCGGAACCAGTAAGCACAAGTTCCAATCCATTAGAATCAATCTGATCCTGTAACTACTGGATCGTGGTTCATAGCCAATTGGCCCGGTTCCGGTTCCAAAATGGGTTGAACCGGTTCGATTTCGAACCTGTTCCGGGCCAACCCAGTCCGTTAAGCGGCCCTACCAACAGGTTTATTAAGCAATAACGGCAAATCACTAGAGATTAGAAATCTTGGACCAACAAGCAAAATTTGCAGACTGAAAATTCTATGTGAATCTGCTACAACTATGACAACAAGAATCTGAAACAAAAAAGATACTGATCCAGCATATCTCTCCCTCCATCGAATAGCAGATATAGTAATTGTAGTTGAAATTGGAAAGACATTATGAGATGCAACAAATGGGGCATTGAAATTGGTACCTTTGTGCAGAGCCCAGACGAGGATCGACGTAGTAAGCAGGCAGAAATTGGTTGAATCTGTGGATATGGAGAATGCAAAATAGATCACTTCAGATTGACTTGAAGTTTTCCTCCAGGACCAAATCTCATGGTATGAAAGCAAGAAACAAGTATTTTATATCGAAACCAACAAAAAAGTACGAAAAATCACGGAAGAAACAAGTAAATGGAGGGAAAAATCTATATGGATCTGCGCTCTCTCTCAGGAAACAAAGCAAAAAAGTTAAAGAAACTGCTCTGAATACGAAGCCATGGCCAGAGAGGAAACTGAAAGGAGCAAAGCTAACCCGTCAATCTTTTTTTCCCTCGAATATAAAGAAAGGCAAGCAATAAAACGGAACGAGATTATTGGCACACAAGGACAAATGCCATTTATGCAAGCAAGAAAATGGTAACACTTGCTACTATTTTCATGTCACTTGCTGGGGAGTAGCTAGGATTTTTGGATAGGGGGCTGGACATTAAGTGCAAGCAAATATTGCTCCAAACATTTATTATAAAATAATCACAATCTAGTATGCATAAACAAAAATAATTACAATATATGCCAAAAGAGATCCAAGTTCAATAAATACTACTTCAATTGCAATCTTCGATTTTTCAAAAGATCAAACATATCAACAATGTAATCTAAATCAATGCCATGAACAATCTCTCTCTCAATGTACAAAACCATTGTGTTGTTTAAATATTTCTGCTCCATTTTGTTGCGAAGTGGAGTTTTAAGAAGCTTCATCCCTGAAAATGATCTCTCTGTTGTTGCGGTAGAAACTGGAAGAGTCAAGATTAAACGAATCAACCTATCAATAACGAAATAGATCCTCGACTTCTTTGTTTCAGCAAGCAATTGACATAATCTAGGAAGAGAATCAATATCCTTAAATCGTGAGTCCTTAAATACATCAAGCTTGTAATGATCCAGTTGACTCTTCAAATGTTTCATGTCATCTTTGGAGAAATCATTGGGATAAAATTTCTCAATTAGAGAATAAATAGCACTTTCAGAGAATGATTTGAAACCATCACTAGGATTTAAAGCATCACACAGGGTAAGAAGCTCCATTGTTTCCTCCGTAAATCTAGTATTCAACTCCATCAGTTGTTTGTCAATCACAACATTGAACATATGAAAATGATAGTATTCCTCCAACGTGAAATTATTTTTCTGCTGACAAGAACGCTTAGTACCTTCACTATAAAGACCAGTCAAATCAGACAATTCAATGTCATGAATATCACAAAAATTATTCACACTCCATAGAAAATCATCCCATTCATCATCTCGCATTTTCTGGAAAAGTAATTTTGTAGTCTTGACTAAACCCATTGCATTCAAAATGTCTTGATCTTTTCTTTGCAATGCTTGGCATAAGACATCAGATGTTTCCAAGACTCTATGCATCAACAACAAGATAAATACAAAGTCAAATGTCATCATCCCCTTAAGCAAACCTTTAGCCTCCGCACGTATACTTAAGTTCGATTTCCCCCCCATGAGATCTTCAAGAAGTGCACAAATTGAACCAAACAATTCAATAACTCGACTAACAGAAGCATAATGTGAACTCCAACGAGTAGATACAGGTCGTTGCAAAGTACTAGCTTGATTAACCCCACTACCAGTCCCAAGTTCTCCTGATGATATCAAATCAGTAATCTCATCTTCTCGAATTGATTTTAGTTGACAATGTCGCTTTGAAGAAGCACCCACAAAATTGACAATGGAACTCAATTTAGAAAAAAATAGCCATACATCTGATACCTCTTTAGCTGCTGCAACTAAGGTAAGTTGAAGTCGATGAGCAAAACAATGAACATAATACGCAAATGGACAATCTTTGAGGAATAATGCTTGTAATCCATTCCATTCACCTCGCATATTGCTAGCACCATCGTATCCTTGGCCTCGCATATTTTCAATTAAAAGCTTATGTTGTGCTAATATGCTACATATGTATGTTTTCAATGTCAAGGAACTCGTGTCATCAACACAAACAACTTCAAAAAATCGCTCCTTAACAAACCCATTGCAATCTACATATCGCAAAACAATAGCTATTTGTGATTTATGAGATTCATCAACTGCCTCATCAACAAGAATACAAAATTTGGCATCCCCAACTTCATCACGAATTTTACTTCGCACAATATCGGCAATAATTTTTAGTATCTCCTGCTGAATTGATGGTGATGTATACTTGGCATTTTTAGCTGCATTGTCTAAGATAACATCACCAGTTTCTTTGCACAATTCCCCTTGAAATTTGATCAATTCCAAAAAATTCCCACGATTATGAGAATCTATCGACTCATCATGTCCTCTAAATGCACAACCCTGCAATGCTAGCCACATCACAGCTCTAATCGATGTCTTTAGAACCAATCTGTTTTGCTTCACAACATTTTCTGATTGTTTGTTCATCATTCTATCAATATGTTGAGATACATTTTTCAATCCCTCCCATTTTTGCATAGCACTACTATGTGATGAGTTGCAATCCCCTTCATGCCTTTTCAATGGACAAGTTTTACAATTAACTCTTTTCCAATTCTTGAATCCTTCAACTATAAATGTTCTATGAAGTGATGAAGGAGTATCAAAAAGATAACACGGAAAGCAAAATGCGCTTTCCTTTATTTTAGAGAACTCGAGCCATGGAAACTTTATAAACCAAGAAGATTGAAAACTACGCTTTTGTTGCTTAAAATCAACAAGTGGATATTCATATATGGGTTGATATGGTCCCATCCCAACATATTCTCTCCTAACATCATCTTGTTTGTCACATGGATATTGCAAAATTCCAATTCGTTTACCAGGATCTCGCTCATAATATGGATTATTGCCTTCTAATGGATTGAGAGAAACTTCATTGTCAAGTTTGAGTTTTTTGGTTTCCACTATAGATCTTGAACTTGACGAAGGGGGTCGTTTAGAGCTCTTGAATTTTTTGATAATTGCTCACTATTTTTCTGGATGAAATAATCGCTTATACTCCTTTTTGACATTTTAATTCACCTATAAATAAACATTTCCAACCCATCATGTTAATTCAATAATTAAAAATATTGAGATTTTAATAACAATAATCATAATCATGAAATAACAATTTCACAAACTAATCTCATTATTAATAATACCTAATTTGGTGTAACTACAAAGTACTGTATCATTTTTAATAAAAAAATCCACTAACTATTATTTCACTTCTCCAAACAAAACAAAAGAACATGAACAAATTAAGTATATTTAAACAAAAAAAATTCATCCAAAAGTATAAAACAATAAATAAAAAAAGCACTATGAATTACATGAACAGTACTAACCTGAATCAAAATTAGAGAATTTGGTTTGTTCAAATTCAAAGTAAATTAAGTATATTTAAACAAAAAAAATTCATCCAAAAGTATAAAACAATAAATAAAAAAGCACTATGAATTATATGAATAGTACTAAACTGAATCAAAATTAGAGAATTTGGTTTGTTCAAATTCAAAGTTCTCGTTGTTTGGCTAGTCAAACCAAAGCATGTTATAAGAAATTCAAAGTTATTGGGGTTTGGATTAGGTTTAAAGAAATTAAAATGGGTAATGGGCTGGTTTTAAAAAAATGATAGGAAATTGGGTTGTTTAAAAATTTAAATGAACATTGGGCTTAAAATAAAATTGTTATATACCCTATAAGAGAAGGGGATGGGCTGGGCTGGGCTGGGCTGAAGCCCAGCCTAGCCCCTTCTTTAGGCCCGCCTCTGGTCACGTGACAGCTTTAGTAACATAGTAATATTCATAGAGAGTGACATACATTTAGGGGGTGTATTGGTTATAGACTTTTATTGATTTTTAATGACTTTTATGGAGTTTAAAAGTCTAGAGGTATTCAGTCCAGACTTTTATATACTCTACAAAAGTCTAATGGTATTCAAGACAAACTTTCGTAAAGTTTTAAAAAGTCAGGTGGTATTCAAACTTGAATTTTTAAAACTCCATAAAAGTCTATAGGTATCCAAAATCTTATTGACTTTTAATAAGTTCTGTTGAAATCTTTAGGTACAAACTTTGATGCCCCATGTACATCCCAAAAAAGTTAAAAATTCTCCACCACTCCTAGTAAAGATTTGGAATGACTTTTAATTCCTAATTACCCTAACCTCTCTTTACTCTTTGCTATTTTCATTTCCGACACGACCACCTCCCCATGGGCTTTTCCTCCCCTGTTTTCTACATGTACCATTTCTTTAATTCATAATGTGTGGCTCTTTCTTCAATTATTATTTTTTTCACATCTTATTTTTTATCCAATATAATAATAATATTTACACAAGTATTTTGAAAAAATAGCAAGTTAATGTGCTCAATTTTATATTAATGATAGATTTTAAAATGATTGTATGGGTCTATATTTATAACCAATTATAATAATATTTTTCTAAAATAAAAGATATTTATAATGATATAAATTATCATTTTTAATTTAAAAAGTATGTTTTAAGAATTTTTATAGTAGTCAACTATCATCAAAAATTATTTTAAGTTTATAAAATGTTATTTAATAGAAAACTTTTGTTTTATTACACAAAATTATAGATTACAATTATAGCAACATTAACTGAATCTTCAAAGTCGTCATCTTGAAGATGCAAAAAAGTTGTTCAATATTTGTCATGCAAAAGAATTGAATATGTATTTTTCATATTTTTTATTGTTAAATAAGTAAAATGTGTTTACATTAATAGTAAAAAAAATATTATATGTTTGAAGAAGTTATTTATGTTCAATTGTTAGTTCAAAGAAATCAATTATAAGTTATAAAATCTATAGAGCCTATAAAATTCTTTTGATAATTCCGTGTAATTCTATAAAAGTTATTAGAAATCTATCAATTTCATAAAAGTCAGTTATTTAAAAAAGTCATTAAAAGTCGATAAAGTCCATAGAAATCTATTGAAAAAGTCTACGAGACTCTATACAAATCTTTTTATAACTCCATGGAATTCTATAAAAGTCAATAGAAATCTATTAACTCCATAAAAGTCAATCATTTAAAAAAATCATTAAAAGTCAATAAAAGTCTAGATTGAATACACCTGCCACCGAAAATTTTAAAAAAGAAAATAAATTTTGATGATTCATTTATCTCTATATAATCAAATTTCATACAAAAATAGTTGTACGTACTTTTTTTATTTTTTTTATTACAATTTGATTTATTACACGTATCGGTATTCCAAATATCAAAAATATTTGAATGGGCTTTTTGGTTCAACGTTTCTACTGGTCAAAAGCAAAAAATATTTACTAAGTTGAGATTGGTCGAAGTTCTAGAAGGTAAATTCTACGCAAAGTTTGATTTTATATTTATAGTTTAGGAATATATTTTGAGAAACTCTATGGAGATAAACGTACATAAATAAACTTAAATTAACTTATCGAGCTTGGAACTGATGCTAGAAGTTTACTTAAATTTGATTCAGGTTTTATCTAGACATTATTATTGTTATTAAAAATACTTGACTATAAAATCAGTATTTTATTCAATTTGAAATACATATTGCAACTTTCAAGCACGATCAAATGAAAAATATATAATATATCGAATTCTTAAATACGATATTGAGTTTCCATTTATGAGTTGTGGCTAAAAAAGAAATAAACATTTAAAGAGAAAAAGTGGCCCACGGGTCAGCCTTTCAAAATTCACGGTTTGTTTGGGCCAACCAGTATAGGCCTACCTAAAAAGTGTTGGTCCATCCACCTATTTAGCGGGTCAGGTTGGATCTAACCCATTTTGAAACCTCTACATGTATTTACAAACAGAAATTTCTTCGGTCTCTCTTCCCTTCACGATATCTACTGATGAATTTATTCCTTCAAATCTTACTATAGGTCAAACATAATATATTGTGTACAATATCTTTACATCATGTGTCCTGACTTCACCTTCACATGTTTTTTATGTTTTTTTTGGCTTTTTTTTTTTTTTTTTTTGCGACATGAGGGACTAAAGATTTTTCTATCCATCACGCGACTCGAACATGAGTTTCTTGAATGAATGAGCTTTTACCAAGCAAGTTAAACCCAAAACTGTTTTTTTTTTATGTTTTAACGTCTCTTTTGCTTGAAAAAATCATAACTCCAGTCTCCAGTCACGTGAAATTTCATTTTTATTTATTTCAACTAAATAATATTAGTTAACATTTGTTGGATATGAGATTTTATAAACAGGATAGATACACTGCTTGGTACATGACATAGATAATTAAAAGATGTTGTGCAATATAAACGATAAAAATATTGATAAATATAAATAATTTATATAGTTTAATTAATTATATGGCTTTTAGTATTTAGGTTGATTATGAGTTGAGCAATCAATAATCATCTTATCAACCATACGATATATCTTATAATCTGAAAAATGGAATGATACAAGTTATTTTTTGAACCTGAAAATGATTATGGAACGACCATGAATCCTACCTACCATACGTATAACTTCAAATAAAATTATGAGCATCGTAAATTCTAACTACGATACTTAATACCTCCAATTTTAAGCGGTATAAAAATAAAGTTTCGAAGTAATTTCTTTCGAAAAGAAAGGCGTAAAGTGATTGATTCAAATGTTATGCAGATAATAATTTTATTAAGAATCCTATCCTCATGCTCCACAGCATATTTGCACCCAGAACCAGAAGCAACTTACGTGCACAGCATTCGCAGAAATTTATAAATCTTCTCTCCACATTACCAATTGTGTGCACACGTGCATGAAGACGACGAGCCAATGAACGATGATGATCTCTCGCGAAAAATTGCGAGAGATGGACCCTATAACAAATCACATGATATAGAAAATTAAGCCCCAAGTTCTATCGTTACGGAAACAAACAAACAAGGGACGCACATTTGCCTGATAGAGATGTACATCAATATGAATTTTCATCGAACTCAAGGAAGATGATTCTGATATGTATCCAGCTTTAGTTCAAGTTACTTCTCAAATGACGCCCTGAAATATTCGAAATATTCAATCAATCAATCTCTCCTTCTTCTGGATCATTTGGAATATCAGGGATGCTGTGAGGTTCGACTTCTTCATCCTCTTCTTCATTCTTCATGTACAAGCCTAGTTGTTCCAACGGATTACAATTTGCCTGAAATTTAAAACTACCATGGCAGTTTTCAGAATTTTCAGGGCTCTCCTCCTTCAAAAAGTTCTGCAGGTGGTCATCAGGGGCAGCCCTAAACATTTCGAGATCTTCCATGAACAGGCTATTCTCATTGATTTCAACAGTCTGCTCCATCTGTCGAGAGCTTAAGGATTAAATAAAGAATATGGAACAATGGGAGTTCCTTGATTTCCAAATTAAGAGGAAATCTCTACTATTACCTCTTGCAGAGCCTGACGTGCAGCTTCCCTCTCAAGTTCTATTTTCCTTCTAGCTTCTGCAGCAGCTTCTGCTTCAGCTTTTCTTCGAGCCAATTCTGCAGCCTTAGCTTCAGCTTGCAAGCGTGCTTTCTCTGATAATACAAAAACTCCACAACACCATTTCATGAGCAAATTTAACGACATTATCAATTTCATGCACCAAGCAAGAATACAACTCAATCACATATATTCACAGGATTGCTTTTTGACTCATACCTTCTCTTCTACGCCTCTCAAGCTCCTCCCTCTCAAGCTTTAGCTTCTCTGGATCTGGTCTTTCTCCCTGAAATTTTTTAGTTCTTACTATCAATAATACTGCATAGATGGAGATGGATAAAAAATGCAGCAGGCTGCAATTTCACAAATCTATGAAATCTGCATGCATACTTTTTCAAGGGAATTCTCTTGAGCTTTAATAATAATGTCAGCGAATCGGCTTATCAATATAGCTGCACGATAAAGCTTATCAGGGGAGGCTTGCCTCTCTGGTGGAGCACTCTCCCCTAAAATTTCACAGCTGGTTGGTGAGATGATGCTACACTGTAATAGCATACATTTCCTCATGTTTTTCATTGCTTACCCTCTTGCAAACAATTAGGTTCGGTAGGGGAAGATCTTAAAAGTACGTTGTGCTCAATTTGCCTATCCGGAAAATCTGCAGTTAACTCAAAAATATATCATAAACTCAGAATGCAAATAGAGCTTATTGAAAAATTCTTCAAAAGCCAAACGTGACTTACCTCCATTGTTGAGAAAACCAACGTTATTTTCCTTCTCATCTACATTCACTTCTACATTTTCCTGGCGTCATGAGCGTGAAGGAAGAAAATTAAGAGTCACAGGCCAATGGAAGTTCGAAAAGTAACTGAATCTCAACGTCAGTTACAAGAAACAATTAAACAAAAGGAAAACGACAGGAGAAGGAAGCTATTGGAATACACAAGCAACTGATAACTAACATTAGCAGTACTTGAGGGAGCCGCTTCCTTGGCAACATGTAATTCACCAGCAGCAGAACTTTCAGAATCTGTATCTGAATGAACAGAAAACCCAGAGATATTAGATTCAAAGATAATAGATTCACATGTCTTTTGGTTCTCTACCTTTCGTTCCATGTGTCACTACGAGTAAACAGTCTCCACATAGAACAGAAGCACCTCTAACAATTAATTTGATGTACAAATTAAAAGCATCAAACTTCTACAAAGTACTTATTGTATACGCTACATGGTGACATATGTCCAAAGGTAAACTAATTCAACAAACAAGAATTGAACAGACTGTTACGTGAAAATGTGCTGAGTGCTGACAACTTTGAGGCTTCAGATGAACCGAGGATGAGGGGTATATAAACACACAATGTCCAAAATTCTCACTCATACTTAAATTCACTTCTTAAAGGATGCTGAGTATTTTTCTTCCTATTCTAGGTTATCAAGAAAAACGGCAATGTATTTCATATGACTTTTAAAATGAGTACAATGTTATGGTCCTTGAAATAAGAAAATAACAATTAGAAAGCAATGGATTGGAAACAAAAGGAATATCCACTCTCTCCAAAACAGAACATTGTTAATAAAAAAAAATCGGAAAATTCTCAGTAGGATAGACTTAAATGCTATCCAATTAAAAACCATTTTCCCAAACAGGTTTCAATCAGATACCAAATCAGAAGGTTGCCCGACAGTTGCAGGTAAAGCTATGAATAGCATATAGTAAACGACTCTTCTTAACATGATAAGGGCCGTAATATCTTTTTAAGATTGTTAAAGGAAAATCAGCATTGTCAAAATTCAGCATTCCACAAGTCTGGTCCAAAATATCTTGAAGGTGGTTAGACACATGCTAATTAAATTTGAAAAAAAAACTGGCACCTATAATATGCAACAAGATTAGCAAACAAAAGTCCAACGCTAATTAAAGTTGAAAAGAACTGTCGCCCATAATATGCAACAGGATTGGCAAACAGAAGTCCAACAAAGTCACCTGTGATGCTTTATATTCTTCTGATATTTAATTGGTTTCCACTTCTTTCTTCAACCTACTAATCTGTGATCAAAGCCTGATTACCATTAAAGAGATTCCCTCGTACAATGCTAGGGATGTAACTGTGCTTATCATATTAAAAAGGCCTTTGAGCAAGTTCCAAAATTACACACACTGCTAGTCTGTGCTATAAAGGATCTCCAGTCAGAAGGGAAATTATGATATCTCTTTCATGAGACATCCAAACATAGTAGGGCCAACATTGAAATTCCATAAAAAAAACTTATATATTGATGTTGATAAAACAGTGTGTAAAGGTTCAGAATAGCACAAACCACTGGATGAGGAGCCTAGCTCACTACTGGAGCTTCTCGAATTGCTGTGTCTACTGCCATCCGTTCTGGCAGTATCCTTATTAATCACCATTGCAGGAGAACCCAACAAAGGTGGCCCATTGTCTGATATTTGTTAGGAAAGAAAAAGGAAAAAACAATGATGTTAAACCAAGGATTAATGACGGCTAAACTCGACAATGCATATAGTCCCAGAAGGAAAAAATTACCCTTGCATGGCTGTACAGATAAATCACTAAATCCTGAATGGTTGCACATCTGTAATGATACACTTAAGAGTGGTCAAGAACAAATCTTATGCATTCCTTGTGGAGTTAATTATAAGTGTGAGATTATAAAACTTGTATCCAGATGCAAAAGCACTTGTACATAATCACCTCGATTTCACATGGCCCCATTTTTCCCTGATTTTTCTGTTTCTGTAGTAGATAAGAATCCAGAAGCTTCCTCAACATGAATAGGGTCTCATCACTGAGAGTGTCGATGTCAATTTCAATCTCATCCTCATTCACTTGATTCCCATTCACTGTACTCTCTTTCAAAAAATCAATTATATTGTCAGGCAGTTCTGCCAACAAGGCCTCCAACTCTGTACCCAGTTTTTGTTTCTCAAGATTACTCATTACTGGCCTATCAGTCTCTTGATTGACCTGGTTTTTGAAAGAAGTGGTTTTCTGCTTCTTAGAAGGTGGTATGTGAGGTTCAATAATAACAATAGATTTTGAAGCCCTGGAACCACTTACAGAGGCTGGAATTTTCTTCTCAATTGCTTTCCACCTCATTTCAAAGAATCTATTCAGTGCCTCAGCCATACAATGGACCTCAGTCCCACGTGAATTATAAGTCAAAGCATTTTTTAAGGTAAGCCTCACATCTGCCGCAAATTCCGTTGGACTGGAATACTGATTAGTGCGTAACTTGCCTTTTATTGTACCCAGATCCATAGGATGCTTGATAATACTGAAATAATCTGGTATATTCAGTTTTACAACATCAACTGGCTCGTTGAAGACCCATGCATGCTTTTGTGACATCAAACGATTTAACAATGTCTCACACTGTTTCATCAACATAATGCATTTAGAATTCTGTGTTACACCCTGCTTTGCTATCTCATTTCTTCCAGCTGCCACAGCTCCACCTTTTGCACGAAAACCGTTTTTACCAGAAGGGGCTTTTTTCTTCCCTGATGGTATAACCATTTCATTCATATACATTGGAAAACTTTCCTCCATAGTGATTCTCACTGACCCACGTTCATAAATATTGTTATCAGTTTTGGTTTCATACACCGTGGCACCTATGCCATACGAATCTATCTTAATCTGAAGCATCCTAACTTTTCTGAGATCATTTTTCAACCTCACCACCAAATATCTCCTCTCCGAATTTGACATCTTAGACACCGACAACACCTGCATCTGCAGACCAAACCTATCACAAGGATCCACATTCAAGCTAATGCATTTTCTTTTTGGAGTAGAAGAGTCCTCTGAGGCAGTGAACTCCTCGGACACCTGACCTGAGCTACCAAAGCCTTCCGATTCAGCCACTGCCTCCACTGCATGCCGGTAATATGGCGCAGACCTGGAGGAATAGCCCTTGGAAATTTTCCATGTATTCCCATTCATGTCAGCTGACACAGTCTTCGGACACTTTTTTGATTCCCTCTGCCCAGTGTAATCTACTGGAATAGTAGGTGCCATAAATTTCAACCCCAAATACCGCACGCATCAGCTCTTCTTCATTCACAATTTCTCCTTAAAGAGCAAAAAAAGCTTCCAAAACGAATTCAAGTCATATCTCGCTAGGTGCCAATGAGAGACCAACCTTTTGATTCCACAAAGTACAATAATTTCAGATTCAAAACGCAAAACTTGTAAAGGTTTCGTTTTTCAATCACCTTATACTGATCTTTTATGCCGAAAAATTACTTGAAATGCAGCAAAACATTAATCAAATCAAAACAACACAAACGCCACGATCAAACCCTAAATCCAACTTAAAATATCTGTCTTGGTCTGAACCAGGGGCACAAAAAATCGTAACGAAACCCTAGAGTGGAAAATCACGAAAAGTAACCAAGAGAAATGCCTCCAAATTGCAAAAGCCGGGGTTCAGAATAGAGATCACACAACGTAGTCTGGGCTGAAATAGTGTATGGAAAAGTATTCGAAGGTCCGACCGATTTCGCATGAATCAAATAAACGAAAAACTCAAAAAAAAATAAAGGAGAAAAAAACCTAGAAATTACGAAATTTATATATAAAACAAATCGAACATAAGTTTTAGAGAGAGAAGAGAAAGCGAGGCTTACGATTCACGAGTTGGGATCTGTGATTCGCTCAGGCCTCGGTGGATCGCCGCAACTTTAAACGCGATGTTGCATTTAACCTGGCCGTTGATCTGATTGCGGCTGATCCAACGGTTATAGTTGATCGCGGTCAAATCGTTCTTGGATAATACGTGATATGGTCCCTTCTGTTTGTACTCATTCTCGATTTAGTCCCTATTATTTACGCTAACCAGATTTAGTCTCTTTAGTTTTTTAATTTATCACAAATCAATCATAAACGTTAAATACATTGTAAAAACTAACGAAAATGGACTGAATCGGGTCAGTTAAAACTTCAGGGACTGAATCGAGAATTGACACAAATATTAGGGACTGATTCGTGTAATTTGATATTGAATTTTTTTATATTTATTAAATTTTTCGCAAAATATCTATTGTGTTTTGCTACATTTATCTGGAATATATTCGAATATATATTTTATATGTTTAGTTAACAAATTTCATTAGCTACTTTAATTTCATTCTTAAGTTGTTACTAAGTAAATGTGTTTTTAGCTTCTAACGTCTGATTTCTATTTACTTTACTGATAATAAATTTTAATTTGTGGGTAATCATATCAGTTATACAAAAAAAAAATTAGTACTTTGGAATTATTTATCCAAGCAATTTAATTTATCAAAAAATTTATTTATTTTATCAAAAAATTGTTTAATTTATTATTTTTTAAATTGATGACACATTAACATATATAATTTAATGAAATCGAAAATCTATATTGTCAGGATCGATTCCGGGGGTGGGTTGTCATTCCACACCCGAGTTCAACCAACTTGAGCTTCAATAGCTCATGTTCTTGAAATGATGCACCGAGAGATTATATCGAGTTCGGTTACAAAACCGAGCGGAAGACACTCGACATAACCCGCTCTAAACCGATTACTCATTTGAAAGACATTTTAAAGATATGCAATTAAAGTAAATAAACAAGCATTTGTTTATGGAAGTTCGAAGGTGGTGTAATCCTTCTACGTCTCCCCTTCTTCCACCTCCTGGAAGGATTTCACTAGAAGACTTTGATTTATACAATCCCGTTGTACAAACCCGATCCAGTTGGAAATTCCCCATCTAACTAGAACTCCTAGCAACTCAACTATGTATGTTCTTTAATGTCTCACATACAAAGACCTCTCATCGGCCGTGATAAATCATCAACCGTTACAATGATATTCACTCATCTATTAAGCTCTCATATACAATGAATAGAGTGAATATATATGGCACAAATGATCTCTAACTAGATCTGATATAGCAAGGTAAGTGCTGCCAAAGTTTGGGGAATGCTCTTCATTTAGCAACTTTTGTCTTTGAAGTTGCCCAATTGAATCCCAAGTGGGTTTGCTTTGGAAGGCTTGAATTGATCTTCAATCAGCTGTTATTGAGCTTCCAAATCATATATATATAGCCCCAAGTAATGATATATACGTTAGACACAAGAATATGCCAGTTGGAAAAGGGTTTGCACCATTCCCGAGCTTGCAACGGTCATATTCTGGTTTCTGGGCTCTTTGTATTTCGCACCGGACTGGCCGGATCAGTCTTGTATAGATCAGTCTGGCCGGATCAGCTTGGACAGATTAGCTTGGGCAGATTAGTCTGGTCTGGACAACTCAGTCTGGTCTGGATCAGTCTGGACTATCAGCTTGATACAAAACAGATTGATAAACTTGATCTTCTGATCTGTTGCTTGTAGCACTTGATTCTTTGATTTCTGGGCAAAGTGATCTACATGAAAGTTGTAGCCCTTTTCTCTTAGATTTCCATGGAATCAAGAATCGCTCGATTTCGAGTTCGTATGAGAGAGTTATGCTCGAAATACTAGGCGAAGCTCCTGCTGTCTGTTTGCTGGATGCAGCAGCACATGTTGTGACTTGTAGAAGCTTTTGGCCATCTTAACGTCCGACTCAGTCTTTGACTTCCAAAGATGACTTGTAGATCTTTATCTTAGCTTTCCAACCCATACTGAATCATCTCGTTTCGATAAGCGAGCTGAGAGTTATGGCCAACATACTGACAGTCGCTTGCTGTAACAGCTCGATCTTACAGGCGTCACATTGCGTGACTTGCAGAAGCGTTTTGGACATCTTAACGTCCGATTCAGTCTTTGACTTCCAAAAATGACTTGTGGATCTTTGTCTTATATTTCCAATCCATACTGAATCGTCCCGTTCCGATAAACGAGCTAAGTGTTATGCCCAACAGACTGACAGTTGCTTGCTGAAACAGCTTAGTGTTTCTTCACGGTACAGCTCGATCTTGCAGGCGTCTTTTCTCATTGATAACATTCGAACTAGCCGATCTGTTGTGAGATATGACTTTTAGTATTTTGAGTTGGCTGTTCAACCACTTTGGAAGCACGCCATTTTGATATCCGAGCTATTAGATATGATCGAAACAATCCGCTCTGCCAGGATTCAGACTTGGTCCAGCTTGATATTTTCAAGCTACTTCTTTGTAATTCATCAAGCTCTTAATTATGATCTATGAACTGCACACTTGATGAAATATGTTAGCAACACAATAACAAGTTTTGTTTACATCAAAACCTAGATTATTCGGGTTTCCAAAACCCAACATATATTATTTAATAAGCAAACTTGCCGTCGACATATATTTTGTATATCAATATACTATTTATTTTCTTTTGTTTTGTTTGAGTGAAAAAATAGTATTATGTAGAATTTAATATATTATATCATTATTTAAATCAAAAAAATTTATAAAGAATTATCAAAATTTTAAATAAAGTAACCATATTAATTACTATATAATTAAAAATTTAAAGAATTTATTATCAAAAAAAATTAAAAAATTAAGTCACTCAATCTTTTTTAAATTGCCAGAATCAATCCCTAATATTTGAGTCAATTTCGATTCAGTCCCTGGAGTTTTAAATGACCCAATTCAGTCCTTTTATGTTAGTTTTAATGGTGCATTTATATCTATACTATATTTTATTATTATATATACTATATTTTTTTATTATATATAAAAGAAGATCCACTAGTAATATTTTCAAGTGTCCATAAAAATACCCTTTTATTATAATAATTTAAAAAAAATGTTGTATCCATTATTGATATTCATTTATCCAACAAATATCACATAAGTGATTGCTAACGTATCACCTATTTTCCCAATTTAATAATTTATTTAAATTTAGTCTGACCATTATCTCATACATCTATGTTAAAATTTAGCTATATCAACTTTCTCACTTTTTTTTTTTTATCTCAACGTTCTCACTTATTACAGTTTATTTATTTGGTATTTTCGTTCTCATCCCTTATATTGATTATTTGAGATGGCAAATGGACCGCTGACAGTGGCACGGCACGCCCCGGTCTGTCATGGATTGTGCAGCAGTTTGCTTTTGAACCAAAGCGAACCGAAGTTTCGATTCCTAGATTTTAAAACGAAAATCGAACCGAAATTGTTCGTTTTGGTTTTAACCAAAAAAATTCGGTTGGGTTTCGGTTTGAATAATAAAAATTTAATTTTTTTTTAAAACCATTTTAAAAACAATCGAAATTTAAACCATTAAAAAAAATTAGAAAAATTAATACAAATTAATTTTTTTTTTAACATTTCTGTTTCGATTTGGTCAATCGAACCCTATAATTGAAAATCGAACCGAAATTTTTTAATTCGGTTCAGTTCGTTTGGATCGGTTAACCGAACCGTTGCACACCCCTAACAATCACAACTCGTTTCTACATAGTGACAAGTGCTGGCACGGCCCTTAAGTCCGGATTTTTTAAAACAATAATTTATTTAAAAATAAATTTGACCTTGCTTCAAATTGAAACTGGCCATGCTGGAGGCGGCACGTTTTGGTGGGTTGTGCTGGCCCTGGACACATGAATTGCCATCTCCGTTTATTATGTTTTTGCATTGCACTCCTTATTGATGCATGCTAATCATCATTCGCACCACTCGAGTTCCAATTTGGATTATTCTTTGATAAATCTTTAGAGGTAAAATCCCTTCTCAAGTCGCATCAACAGCCAAATCTTTGGTGCTGGCAAATAACTCCCCCGATTCTTCAAATTCGTCCACTAAATTACAAAACATTAGCTCATGAAAAAAACTAATATGTTAATAGATGAGGAAAAAAATGGGCAAATAGGAGATATAGAGAAAATCTGTAATGGAGTAGCTGTTGTGTGTATGTTTATAGGGGTGTAATGCATACCTGAAATCCTGAATTAGCTTGCTATTTATAGGTGTTACCTTGCGGGTGTGCAGTTTGGACCACTAAGGCCATGATCTACACGACTCCTGAAATCTCGGAGCACGTCGGCCGACCAATAAGGCCACGATTCATATCATTCCCTAAAATCAAGGGACATGTCAGCTCTAACCTGAACTTTGTCAAAAGGCTTAGACCTGGTCAACATATTCCCAGGTGTGAGTGGTCTGAGATTGTCTTTTATAGGATGGTGAGCACCCTCGCTGATTAACAAGACGAGAGCTCGGAGCATTATGTACTAGTCAAACTGCTAGTTCTCTTTAATCTCGATCAGTTTCTCATCTAGCAACAAAAAACATATTCACAATACCGGCCTTCTCTATCTATGAGACCATACAGAAACAACCACACATCATGAGTATATAGATGATATTCACAATCCAATATCAATAAAATGCATAAATATTGTATTCAAATAATCATGGATTTCATTAATTGAAATACTCCTCTTTGGTTGTTCCTGTACATACACCAGATCACAATATAATATAATATGTCATGACACATCCAATGAATCTCACACAGCATCCTGTTATAACGAAGCACATATGATATTGCTTTTCCGCTCAATATGTCAGTGAACCTCCCCACATCTTCATATTAGCAACACATATCATATACACAGCTCACGCGTTATAACAGTCCAATCTCATGCCTCATCAAGTATCGTGCCTCACAGCACCAATCTCATTCCTCAACAGCATCATGCCTCATAGCACTAATCACAATGATATATATATATATATATATATATATATATATATATATATATATGTATATATATATATATATGTATATATAACCATCATCACATACATTCATCATAAATGCATCATCGATACTCGTACGTCAGCACGTACCTGTCGTCCTGTTCAAAATATATAAGATCAGAAGTTATTGATCAACCTCCTCTTTGATTTGTCCATTGGGATAATGCTACATGAAATTTTAAATGATTCAATGTTATAAACAAGCTTTATTATAACAATTCCAAGAAATTATAATTTTTCATTATTTAACCCCAGCGATCGATCGCTGATCAACAGGCGATCGATCGCCTCAAGTCAGAAAATTCATTTAAATGTTCTACCTAGTAGCGATCGATCTCCTTTCTCTATGCAATCGATCACCACCTCGCGATCGATCTGTCACAAATAAGCGATTGATCGGTCACAAGTAAGCGATCGATCGCTCAACGCATCGCTTCCCTCATGTTTATCCTCACGCGATCGATCGCCACATGCTCGAAATTGAATCATGTACTCATCAATATTATAACAATAATCACATACTTACCAATATTGCAATAATGTAAAGTCAACATACCAGAAAACATCTCAGATACTGTCGCATCATATGCTGCTCTGTCTCCCACGTTGCCTCCTCGACACATCGCCTGTCCCATTGTACTTTAACCATTGGTATCACTTTACTTCTCAACTTACGATCTGCCATATCCAATATCCTGACTGGTCTTTCAACATACGATACATCTGTATCCAACTATACATCCGATGGTTGAAATACATGGCTCGGATCTGGCTCATACTTCGTTAACATCGAAACATGAAACACATCATTAATACCATTTAGATTTGGCGGCAATGCCAACCTATATGCCAACGTACCAATATGTTGCAACACCTCATACGGACCAACATACCATGGTGACAATTTCCTCGCATTCCAGATCGTACTATACCTCTGAAAGGTGATATCTTCAGAAATACCTTGTCACCAACTTGAAATTCAAGAGGCCTATACCGTTTATTCGCATAAGCGGTATGTCTATACTGAGCGGCCTTTAATTTCAATCTGATCAGCTCACTTTCTCTTCCATTTCTCGTACCATGTCCGGTCCCCTCATAGAAGGCTGGTCGACATCATCCCAGTACAATGGTGGCCTTCATCGTCGTCCATACAATACCTCAAATGGTGCCATCTGTATAACTGTTTGATAACTATTGTTGTACAAAAATTCTACCAATGGCAATGAATCCTGCCAGGAGTTATCAAGCTCTAGTATACAGGCTCGTAACATATCTTCCAATGTTTGTATGGCCTGCTCTGTCTGTCCATCTGTCTGAGGGTGATAAGTTGTACTCAATCTCACATCAGTCCCCATCGCTGACTGTAAACCTTCCAAAAAATGAGAAGTTAACCTTGGATCCATGTTAGATACAATGGACACAGGTACTCCATGCAACCTCACTACATCTTTAATGTACAGCTGAGCCATCCTCAAATATGTGAATGTCATACTGTAAGGTATTAAATGAGCCACATTCGTCAGTCTGTCAACTATAACCCAGATGGCATCAAAACCAGAAGAAATTCTTGGCAAATGGGTAACAAAATCTATAGTGATTTGTTCCCATTTCCATGTATGAATCTCTAAACTCATTAATTCACCTCATGGCCTGTCTTTCTGCTTTAATTTGTTGAGAGGTTAAGCATTTCTTTACAAACTCAATCACATCTTGTTTCATGTGTTTCCACCAAAATTGTAAGGCCTCACTATCTTAACTCGTTATTGGTGCATTATCACATATATTAGTACATACATTCATGTCATTAGGGAATTCTTATACATGTTTCACTAGCAATGTAATGACAACTATAATTTTTTTATCATTAATCCTATTCTCATTCAATTCCCCAATACAATCCAACTAGCACAAGTATATACTATACAATGCATCAATCTCATATTCTCAATTCATCATGCAACTTCCCTTAATTAATTGCATGCAAAACATAAATGAAAAGAGAAATCTCATAACCTTTATACAAACCATATACACATATCTATTGTATAAACACGTTATCCAATAACAATATTGGTACCTCAACCCTAGGAGCATTCTCAATCAACAGCTCGAACTCATCTCCAGAGTCAATGATGTACATGTTCTACCTGTTTCAACAGAAACAGCCCCCACACGGGTTGAGAATACCAATAGTACAATATCAATATCATCAATCTCACAATTCATAATTTACAGAATATAAAGCTGTAAAGTCAGAAAGTACTCCCTGTATGTACCATTATCATATGGATCTCACATGTTGTTCCTGTTCTCACAATAACCAAAATCATCAAACTCAAAAAATCAGTTAATCATTACATTGATTAACCCTACTCATGCTCAAACCGCCAATTTCATAATCAGATATAGCTAAATCATTACACTAATGATTTACAGAAATCACATATATCTCTATTAATGATTTCACGGTTTCATCACATCGTATAACATCGCTCGCTCAACAGCGGCGACACTCTAACCTCTTGCACGCTCAACAGCGGCGTCATCATAACACATGCTCGCTCAACAGCGACAACATCATACTCATTGATCGCTCAATAGCGGCATCACCAGAATTCACAACACATACTAACTCATCACAACAATAATATATTATTCATCTAAAAATGACAATAATATATTCAACAATGCTCATACGTTATACATACCTTATAATCCAATAGCAAGAGCCAATACTTGCCTTTGCTTCGAGATCCAGTGGAGTAATCGCTATACACAGTTAATTATTCAAGATCAATCAATTACGTGCACATAATCACATACTCAAGCACGTACTCAACCTCCATGTGTATCATCCAATCATGATGATTAATCACAAACAAAGAACTCTATATACTACTCAAGGCATCCCAATTTATTCAATGTTCATTGAGTTATCAATTAACTCGACCGAGTAGTACATCTTCTAAAGTTCAACTCATGACACTTCATTTTAACATGTAATATTTCCATTGGAATATAGAAATCATCATGAAAATCTACCATAAATATTACATCTCCAAAATCCCAACTTTTCAACAAATTAAAAAAAAACAAAATAGTGTCCGCGATCGATCGCCGTTTTCTCGCAATCGATTGCGAGAACAATCTGCCAAAATTCAAATCTCCACGATCGATCGCCGCTCAACATCGATCGATCGCCAACTTCCTGCGATCGATCGCGAGCACTGTTCATCGTCACCAATTTTTAGCAATGTGTCGCGATCGATCGGCGCCAACACCGCGATCGATCGTGACCTGTGATTTTCCAAAACAAATTGTGCTTCAATGGTGTTTTTCACACTGTAACTCAAATCCAACACCCACAACACATTCACTATTTCAAAAACACCGTTACAACTCATAAATAAACTCAATACATCATTTTAGCAAAAATCTCCAAAAACACAAAACCCAAAACCCAATTCCATACTTCATCAAACATCACAAAATTACTACCAAAACGAAGATGAAAGTGACGGGAAGAATATTACCCAATTATCTTAGAGATATTTCACTCCAAAGTCGAGCCTTGCTCGATTCCTCCATGGGAGAAAAGGGAAAGGGAAAGGGGGAAGGTGGGGGAGGCGGTGAGGAGGAGAAATGAGTGAAGTGGAGAATGGTTCAACACCGAGTCCACTTGATATATATAGTACCAAGGCTAAAAAACCGAGTTTCAAATACTCGTACCAAAACTCATTAAAAATCATGCGTGTTCAATAATTATCTCTCACTCCCTTAATTATGTCACAAACCTCAATCCAAAGCTCCCCAAACTCCAAATCTAAATACCAATACAATTCCAAGGTTTAACACCTCAATGAGAATAAATCTCAACCCCTTGGATCCAATAACCCCGATACCGGATTAAAATCATCTGGAGTCTCAACACCGTAATTATCTCATAATTATCACAATTAAAATCCATTAAGGATTATAATCACTTCGGGATTAACACAATAATTCTGGATATCACAAAAACTGTGTATGTAAATCTTTGTACATCCTCTTTCCTCCGAGATGTATACCGTACCTACTACCATGAGACGTTGTAGTAGTTCTTGGCATAGTCCAGCAGTAGCAGAAACTACCCACATTTTTCCATATCTCAAACTACCATCACTATCTATCACAAAGTTAGATAGTTTCCCTTGGGATATCATCATTTTCCATTTTTGCACCTCATCGTCAATATTTTGTGCCATTACGATATTGCCAAAAATATCAAGTTCAACCAACAGTGTTGACATTCTTATTGGTGACGTCGTACATCGAATTCATATCTCAAGTTACAACAAGTTGTCATCAAGGATGATAATCTAATCACATCATCAGCAGTGTGTCTAACTTTTTCTGCTTAGAGCATCAACTGTCAAAATTGCTCTGCATGGATGATATTCAGTCTCACAATAATAATCTTTAATATCTTCAATGTAAGGACTATGGCTACCAACGCTAGGTCATGCACTAGATATTTCATCTCATCTGACTTCAGTTATGTTGAGACTTAAACGCATGGTTGTGTTTAATGCTTTAATTTATCTCCGGGTTATTTTTGAGTTTTGATGATCAACAAAACTTGTGTTTGTTATAATAATGTGTCTACTTAGTGTGCAGATTAATTGATTAAAAAGTGGATTAAATGAAGAAAATTGAATGTGCAAAATGTGGACTGGATCGCCCCAGGCGATGGTGATCATCGCCCCAGGCGATGGCAGCCAGGCGAGGCATCGCCACGCGCATCGACAGAGGCGACGCCGAGGCTCGCGTGCAGGGGGAGTTCGCCTTAACGCCTGAGGCGATCTGTGCATCGTTTGAGGCGATGTAGTTTTTGGACCAGCTGAGGCTACGGCATTGATTTGTGTCGCTGATCGCCTGAGGCGATCAGTGATTTTTGCTGACCGTTGGGGCGAGGCGATGGTGATCGCCTGAGGCGATGGCTGAGGCGATCGAGGAGTGATTTCAGCCTTTTGTGTAGCAACGGCTAGTAGGAGCCTATGGGGCCTCCTACACTATAAATATTGATATTTTGGAGCATTTTGAAGACAAGAAACAAGAGTATAAACTACAAGAGAGTTGTGTGCAATCAAAATCATTCTAGTATTGCAAACTTCATACATTTGTGTTGTATTGGAGTTTGTAATTTATTTCTTGTGTGTGATCTTTTGATTCTTCGTGTTGGTACACCGTGAAGGTGTTATTTGATCATTGTGAAAGGTCCACACATTCCTTTAAAGGAAGTTGGGGGAATAAGTGTTCCCAAAGAAATGGACGATTTCACAAGAGCGGATATGATTTTAATTTTGCAAAATGCTAAAGCTATTAATATTTTACATTGTGCTTTAGATATGAAGGAGTACAACCGGATCTCGATGTGCTCAACCGCAAAGGAGATATGGGAAAAATTACAAATTTGTCATGAAGGCACTAATCAAGTGAAGGGGACCAAGATTGATCTATTGCAACTCAAATATGAGACATTTGAGATGGAGTCCGGAGAAGAGGTTGATTCGATGTTTAGGAGGCTCACCCAAATTATAAATGAGCTTGCTCAACTTGGAGAGAAGTATCATCCAAAGCAAATATGGAGAAGAGCACTAAGAGCCTTGCCAAAGGAATGGGATGCCAAGAGGACGGCCATCATCGAGTCCAACAAAGGAGAAAATGCATCTTATGATCTTGATGAGCTTCATGGCACATTGGTGACCCATGAACTTGAAGTATCGACAAGGAAGGAGTAAAGGAGGATGATAGATGATGATGATGATGAAGAGATGATCTTGTTCACTAGAAAGTTCAAGAAGTTCTTCAACAAACATAACAAGCCAAAGACCTCTAGTGCTACCAAACATGATTCCAAACCCGAGGTAACTTGTTATAATTGTCAAGAAAAAGGTCATTATGCTAACAAATGTCCTAGGAAGAATAATGAAGACAAAGGCAAGAAGAAGGCATTTATAGCCACATGGAGTAATAGTGACTCCGATGAAGAAGAAGCCACAAATCTTTGTCTAATGGCTCTTGGAGATGAAGGAGATGAAAGCGACGATGAGGTACCATCTTTTGATGAACTTTTAGATTCTTATCATGAACTCATTGATGTTCTTGGCAAAACCAAGATGAATAACAAATTACTCAAACTTGAGATTACCAAGAAAGATGAAGAAAATAATTCATTGAAAAATGAATTAAATTCTTTAAAGATATCTTTTTGCAAATTTAGTGAAAGTAGTCTAAAGATGAATGAATTGCTTGGCTTGCAACGTTGTAGCTTTGAAAAAGCTGGGTTAGGCTTCTCAAGCAAAGCAAAAACATTTTCAAGCTTGTTGGCTAAAGCAAAGCATGATTCTCCTACTTGTAACTATTGTTGTAAAAGTGGTCATACCAAGAACAAGTGTAGGTTTGCTAGAATCCAATACCAACCTAACAAAAGGTGGAAATGGATTCCAAAGGTGCCAAAGGAAGCTAACCCTCAATGACCCAAAAATCAAATGGGTACCAAAGATCCTCCAATTGTAAATTTGTTTTGTAGGGACAACAATGGGATGGAGCATGAAGGCACAAGCAACTCAAATGAGGAGATTATCTCATTCACCTCAATAGAATAGGCGCGAGGCATATGACCAATGACAAGAACTCACTCTTGTCATCAAAGGTAAAATTATTTTATACATTTCAAAAGAGCAATTCAAAATTTCATTGGCACAAATTAATTGTGACCAATAAATATGAAGCTCAATATTCATTGGTAGTAAAATGCATAACCCCTTAGCATATGCACATATAAATTATTTTGATGCATGATTTTTGCTTATCTCTTTATGGTATATATATCTTGATATGCCTAAAATTCAAATTTGAATATGCAATGTGGAAATGTGCAATTATATGTTTTGTTAACTTATCTAATAATGCTTTGATATTTTTAATGTTTATTGGGCATGAGTGCATGAACATATGCACACTTTACAACATTTAGGATTTATTGTTGATTGCCTTAAACGCATGTTTGTTGGTCCTCTCAATGTTTTAATCTTAGGCTTGTTATGCTTATCACATGCTTGATGAGGAACATAAGTAAATTGTTAAAATATGGCTATGTGGCAACATTAAATTATGCTATGTTTATTTAAATTTTGTGCTTTTTGATTATCACAAAAAGGGGGAGAATTTTGTGACAAATTTGAAACTTAATACATGCATAGTTTAAGGGGGAGAGCTTGTGTATGCATGGTTTGAGGGGGAGAGTTATTTGCTTTATGCTTTACTTGGGTATCTTGTATGTGCTATGGAATTGTTAAGGGGGAGTCATGTTTACTCACATTTCATGCATATTACATATTCAAGTTTATCAAGTTTTGTGATCATCAAAAAGGGGGAGATTGTTGAGACTTAAACACATGGTTGTGTTTAATGCTTTAATTTATCTCCGGGTTATTTTTGAGTTTTGATGATCAACAAAACTTGTGTTCGTTATACTAATGTGTCTACTTAGTGTGCAGATTAATTGATTAAAAAGTGGATTAAATGAAGAAAATCGAATGTGCAAACTGTGGACTGGATCGCCCCAGCCGATGGTGATCATCGCCCCAGGCGATGGCAGCCAGGCGAGGCATCGCCACACTTATCGACAGAGGCGACGCCGAGGCTCGCGAGCAGGGGGAGTTCGCCCCAGGCGATGTCTTGAACGCCTGAGGCGATCTGTGCATCGTTTGAGGCGATGTAGTTTTTGGACCAGCTGAGGCTACGTCATTGATTTGTGTCGCTGATCGCCTGAGGCGATCGACCCATCGCCTGAGGCGATGCGTTATTTTTGCTAACCGTTGGGGCGAGGTGATGGTGATGGTGATCGCCTGAGGCGATGGCTGAGGCGATCGAGGAGTGATTTCAGCCTTTTGTGTAGCAACGGCTAGTAAGAGCCTAGGGGGCCTCCTACACTATAAATATTGATGCTTTTGAGCATTTTGAAGACAAGAAACAAGCCTACAAACTTCTACAAAGCTTTGCTAAATCAAAATTCAAATAGCATTGCAATCTTCATACATTGTTGTTGTATTGGAGTTTGTAATTCATTCTTTTTGTTAGAGTCTTGTGTTCTTCATGTTGGTACACCGTGAAGGTGTTTGTTGAGTTAATTGTAAGGTCCTCCAACACCAAAGCAAGTTGGAAATTGTAAAGTCATCAACAAGTAAAGTTGGTGCATGTGTTGTGGCTATCCTTGGAGTCCTTAAGGCCAAGAAGACTCGTGAAGAGTGTTGGTAACTCGGGAAGAGTTTTGTGTGGCTATCCTTGGAGCCCTTAAGGCCAAGAAGACTCGTGAAGAGTGGTGTGCTCGGGAAGAGCTTTGTGTACTCAGAAAGAGTTGTTTTGTGGCTAACTTGGAGCCCTCAAGGCCAAGATCATTTGTTCTAGTGGAACCTCGGTTGGAGGTTATCTAACCGGGAAGAGGAGACGTAGGCGATTCATCGCCGAACTTCTATAACAAATCCTTGTGTTATTTACCGCTTTATTACATTACGCATTTATTTATTTTTACTTCTTTATTTTATTTATTTATCGATTGACTTAAGCCTTCCGCAAGCGCAAACTCTTTTATTTTGCAAACTCATTTTAAAAAGCTAATCTCAATGCTAAAGCCACAACATGCTTATCCTGCATCAATACACATCTTAAACCAAGTAAAGATGCATCAGTAGATAAGTCAAACCTTTCATGTTCCGATGGAATTGTCAACACCGGAGCAGTTGTCAACCGGCTTTACAATTCCTGAAAACTATGCTCACAAGCTACTGACCATATAAATGATACCCATTTTTGTGTCAATTGCGTCAATGGTTTAGCAATCATCGAAAATCCATCAACAAATAGTCTTTCGTATCCTGCAAAACCCAAGAAACTACGAATCTCTGGCACAGAAGTAGGCGCTGACCAATTCAATACCTCTTCTATCTTCCTCGGATCTACTGATATACCTCTTTGGAGATCACATGTCCCAAAAATACCACACTATTCAACCAAAATTCACGCTTGCTGAGTCTGGCATACGATTGGTTCATTCTCATAATTTGCAACACAGTATGCAAATGTTGGATATGATCCGGTTCACTCTTAGAATATATCAGTATATCATCAATAAAAACAATCACAAATTGATCAAGGTAAGCATGACATACCCGATTCATTAAACTCATAAAGACAGTTAGAGCATTAGTCACTCCAAATGGCATCACCAAGAACTCGTAATGGCCATATCTAGTCCTGAATGATGTCTACTGTATATCTCCCTCCCGAACTAGATACCCTGATCTCAAACCAATCTTAGAGTAGATCATAGATGCCTGTAACTAGTCAAATAAATCATCTATCCGTGGGAGGGGATATTTATTCTTAATCATTACCTTGTTCAATTGCCTGTAGTCAATGCACAATCGCATTGATCCATCATTCTTTTTCACAAACAACACTGGAGCACCTTAAGGCAATCCACTAGGACGTATGTATCCTTTGTCAAGTAAGTCCCGCAACTGAGTCTTCAACTCTTTCAGCTCAGTTGGTGCCATTCTATGTGGTGCTCTAGATATAACAGATGTACCAGATAGCAGTTCAATTTCAAATTCCACTTCATGACTTGGTGGAAATCTAGGAATCTCATCTGGAAATACATCCACATACTCTGCTACACTGGTATATCCTCTACTCTTATATCTGTTTTCTTTTCAGCTACATCAATAGCATATATCAGATATCATATATGTCCATGTTCTAACAAACGTGACATCTTAATAGCAGATATTAATGAGATCTTTGAAATAGATCCCTGCCCATAAAAGATCCATTGATTCCCATGTTCAGACTGAAAACGAACTGTTTTCTGACAACAATCCACAATAGTTTGATATCTGCTCAACACATCAATACCAACAGTACAATCAAAATCATTTATATCCAGCTCAATCAAATATGTTTGTACCACATGTTCATCAAACTGAATAGGACATTCGCAAACAATCTGACCAGCCATAATGGTTTCCCCGTGGGTGTCGAGACATAAAAGAGGCATCAACAGTGGAGACGAGCACATATGATACTTTGCAATAAAAGAATGAGAAGCACCATTATCAATCGAAAGTAAAGCAGGGAAAGTAAATAAATAACACTCACCCTCTATCACCTTATCAGGAGCTGCCTCTGCTTGCTCCTTATTCAATGCATACACCTGAACTTGGGGCGGCCCTGCTCTTTGTCCCCCAACTGCACGAGGTATAACCTGTGGTCTCTGTTGTACTGTACTTTCAGACTTATTGCCTCTGTTCTGTTTCCCTCCAGCCTGAGGACAATTCCGCACTATGTGACCTCTCATGCCACATCCATAACAAACTGGACCATCTCTATTTGGGCAATCACATCTAAAATGAGGCCCTCCACAATCAAAATACTTCACTCTTCCCGTACGACTTCCTTGCGACTTGTCCTTTACTGAATCGATCACTGCCTCTATGGTTATCAAACCTTTTTCCACTGAATGCACATCCTCGTGATTAAAACCGGTTCCCTCTAGGTCTCATACTTTCTGGATTAGGTTTCTGATATTGACCTACATCTCTGTATGCACCAATTCCAATCTCTGTCAATTCTGCTCTTGTCAAGGCCTCTTCAAATGACATAGGGTTATTATAAATAACCTATCAAACAACTCATGCCTTAATCCTTCACAAAATGTCTGATCTTGCGCTTGGTGTTAGCAGCTATATGATATACATATCTCAACAAGAATGAGTACTACAAGGCATAGTCAGCTATCTTCATAGGACCATATTTCAGATTTGTGAACTCGTCTTCCTTTAATTGTCTTGTTGCAGAAGAAAAATAATGATCCAAGATTCGGCTCATGACTATATCCCTGCCCCCGAGCTCCCAATTCAATCATTGTCGCATTCCACCACATTGTCACTTTCTTGGTCAACTGGAATTCAGCTAATTTTAACCAAACCGACTTTGCATATTGAGTTGACACAAAGATCTGTTCAACATGCTCCAACCACTCCTCAGCTTGCTCACCAAATTCAGTCCCTTCAAAACAAGGCGGCTGATAACTTAAAAACTGAGTCAGTGTCAATTCCCCAGGCAATGACACTTGTTCCACTAGCCCTTGGCCTACTTGCGGTGGTGGCAAAGGAACTTGACCAATACTAGCATTTATACTCACATCATCCCCTACTTCTTTTTGGGGATTTATAGGTATTCTCGCTGTCATACTGTAATTCAAGGGTTAACAACAATATCCAAACAATAAAGCATGTTAGTATAGCACATTAGACTGCATCACATGCATACACATGCTTCTAAGTGAACACCCATCTCACTAGTTCACTTCATCTACCATTTGTTCAACCCAGTCATCTAACTACTGCTCTGATACCACTAATGTGGGGCCTCGTCATCTTAATCCTCATTTAGTCATTTAGTTAAGTAAATGACATTCTATACTTAACATGATTAAGATAATAATACTACTGGTCAAGATTTGTCACTACATCTGTCTCTTACATTATTATCATACATGGCATAATTTACATTATGTACTAGTCAAAATCTGCTAGTGTTCTTTAATCTCGACTAGTTCTCATCTAGCAACAAAAGGTAGACTCCCAATCCTGGCATTCCCCGTCTATGAGTCCCTAGAGAAACAACCACACATCATGAGTATGTAGATAATATTCATGTGCATACACCAGATCACAATATAATATAATATGTCATGAAACATCCAATGAATCACAGACATCAACCCGTTATAAAGAAGCACATATGAAATGCTTTTCCGTTCAATATGTCAGTGAACATTCTCACATCTTCATATTAACAGCACATATTATATACACAGCTCATGCGTTACATGCCTCAACAGCATCGTGCCTCACAACACCAATCGCATGCCTCAACAGCATCATGCCTCGTAACACCAATCACAATGATGTATATATATATATATATATATATATATATATATATATATATATATATATATATATATATATATATATATATATATATATAAATATTGTCCGGATCGATTCCGGGGGTGGGTTGCCATTCCACACCCGAGTTCAACCAACTTGAGTTTCAATAGCTCGTGTTCTTGAAATAATTGCAACGATAGATTATATCGAGTTCGGTTACAAAACCGAGCAGAAGACACTCGAAATAACCTGCTCTATAACCGATTAACCATTTGAAATACATTTTAAAGATATGCAAGTGAAGTAAATAAACAAGCATTTGTTTATGGAAGTTCGAAGGTGGTGTAATCCTTCTACGTCTCCCCTTCTTCCACCTCATGGAAGGATTCCACTAGAAGGCTTTGATTTATACAATCACATTGTACAAACCCGATCCAGTTGGGAATGCCCCATCCAACTAGAACTCCTAGCAACTCAACTATGTATGTGCTTTAATGTCTCACATACAAAGACCTCTCATCCAGTTTGTGATGAATCACAAACTGTTACAATGGTATTCACTATTCTATTTATCTCACAAATACAATGAATAGAGTGAAGACAAAGGCACAAATGATTACATAATGAATCTGATACAGCAAGGTAAGAGGTACCAAAGGTTTGGGGAGTGCTCTTCATTTCGCAGCTCTTATCTTTGAAGTTCCCCAATTGAATCCCAAGTTGGTTTGCTTTGGAAGGCTTGGATTGATCTTCAATCAGCTGTTATTGAGCTTCCAAATCTTGTATATATAGCCCCAAACAATGATATACACATTAGACACAAGAATATGCCCATTGGAAAAGGTTCTGCACAATTCCCGAGATTGCAACGGTCATATTCTGGTTTCTGGGCTCTTTGTATTTCCGACCGGACTGACCGGATCAGTCTTGTACAGATCAGTCTGGCCGGATCTGTCTTCTGGACGGATCAGTCTGGCCGGATCTGTCTGGTGCAAGACAAGCTTGATACAAAACAGCTTGATAAACTTGATCTTCTGATCTGTTGCTTGTAGCTCTTGATTCTTTGATTTCTGGGCAAAGTGATCTACATGAAAGTTGTATCACTTTCTCTTAGCTTTCCACGGAATAAAGAATCGCTCAATTTCAAGTTTGTATGAGAGAGTTATGCTCGAAATACGAGGCGATGGTCCTGCTGTATGTTTGCTGGATGCAGCAGCACATGTCGTGAATTGCAGAAGCTTTTTGGCCATCTTAACATCCGATTCAGTCTTTGACTTCCAAAGATGACTTGTAGATCTTTGTCTTAGCTTTACAACCCATACTGAATCATCTCGTTTTGATAATCAAGCTGAGAGTTATGCCCAACAGACTGACAGTCGCTTGCTGTTTCTTTGCGGTACAGCTCGATCTTTCAGGCGTCTTTTCTCCTTGATAACATTCGAACTAGCCGATCTGTTGTGAAATATGACTTTTAGTATTTTGAGTTGGCTGTTCAACCTCTTTGGAAGCACGCCATTTCGATATCCGAGCTATGATATATGATCGAAACAATCCGCTCTGCCAGGATTTCAGTCTTGGTCCAGCTTGATATTTCCAAGCTACTTCTTTGTAATTCATCAAGCTCTTAATTATGATCTATGAACTGCACACTTGATGAAATATGTTAGCAACACAATAACAAGTTTTGTTAACATCAAAACCAAGATTATTCGAGTATCCAAAACCCAACAATCTCCCCCTTTTTGATGATCACAAAATTTGAATAAAAATATGAACATTAAAGCACAATGTTGCATAACAAGAAAAAACATATATTTTTTTAAACAACATATTTCACCCTCTTTTTGTGTGAATCAAAAAGGAAGACAAATAAAATTTACTCCCCCTCAAAGATTGAGATTAAACTCTCCCCCTTAATTTTAAAATGTTTGAAAATTTGAGCAAGTGAGGGGCAAATGGAGTAGGCTAAAACAAATTAAAAAAAATGCAGTGCACATTAATTTGTGAACACAAATAACCTCTTTTGATGATGGATGAAGCATACTTGACAACAAATTTGAATTTTTTTTGACAAAACTCAATAATGTCCATTTCATCTTTCTGCGATGGCAGCACACTTAGTCCAACTTGAACTAATAAATTGCTTTTCCTAGAGCAAGTTTGGGCTGCAAGACCTATACCGCTGTTATCCTCTATGAGTCTAGTTTGCAACACAAAAAATGGTTCGTCATTTGGACATCCGAGCAAAAGGTTATGCCAATTTTCCCAAAGTCACTGCAAGCTGCCAGAAAAACTAAAATGCTTCGAAAATTGTATAAAATCTCAAAATAAAAATTTTAAACGTAAAATGAGTTTGGAACATATTGAATGAGAATTAAACCTTTAAAATAGATTTTAAAATTATTTTTGTGCAAAATGAATGCAATGAAATTGATTTTATGCTAAAAATTTCCATACACCAAGTTTTAGAAAATTATGCTATGAAAATATTTCATGCTCATGAAAAAATTTTTAAAAAGATTTTTAAAAGGTATCCGCTAAAAAAATCGGTTAAATTGCTTTCCAAGAACAACATTGCTCTGATACCACTTGTCAGGATCGATTCCGGGGGTGGGTTGTCATTCCACACAGAGTTCAACCAACTTGAGCTTCAATAGCTCGTGTTCTTGAAATAATTGCAACAAGAGATGCAAGTGAAGTAAATAAACAAGCATTGTTTATGGAAGTTCGAAGGTGGTGTAATCATTCTACGTCTCCCATTCTTCCACCTCATGGAATGATTCCACTAGAAGACTTTGATTTATACAATCCAGTTGTACAAACCCGATCCAGTTGGGAATGCCCCATCCAACTAGAACTCCTAGCAACTCAACTATGTATGTTCTTTAATGTCTCACATACAAAGCCTCTCATCCAGTTGTGATGAATCACAAACTGTTACAATGGTATTCACTCTTCTACTTTAGCTCACAAATACAATGAATAGAGTGAAGACAAAGGCACAAATGATTCCATAATGAATATGATACAACAAGGTAAGAGGTGCCAAAGGTTTGGGGAGTGCCATTCATTTAGCAGCTTTTGTCTTTGAAGTTCCCCAATTGAATCACAAGTGGGTTTGCTTTGGAAGGCTTGGATTGATCATCAATCAGCTGTTATTGAGCTTCCAAATCTTGTATATATAGTCCCAAACAATGATATATATGTTAGACACAAGAATATGCCCGTTGGAAAAGGTTCTGCACCATTCCCGAGCTTATAACGGTCATATTCTGGTTTCTGGGCTCTTTGTATTTCGGACCGGACTTGGCGGATCAGTCTTGTACAGATCAGTCTGGCCGGATCAGTCTTCTGAACAGATCAGTCTGCTGGCCTGATCAGTCTGGCCGGATCAATCTGCTGGCCGGATTAGTCTGGTGCAAGACAAGCTTGATACAAAACAGCTTGATAAACTTGCTCTTCCGATCTGTTGCTTGTAGATTTTGATTCTTTGATTTCTGGGCAAAGTGATCTACATGAAAGTTGTAGCTCTTTCTCTTAGATTTCCACGGAATCAAGAATCGCTCGATTTCGTATGAGAGAGTTATGCTCGAAATACGAGGCGATGGTCCTGATGTATGTTTGCTGGATGCAGCAGCACATGGCGTGAATTGCAAAAGCTTTTTGGCAATCTTAACGTCCAATTCAGTCTTTGACTTCCAAATATGACTTGTAGATCTTTGTCTTAGCTTTCCAACCCATACTGAATCATCTTGTTTCGATAGGCGAGCTGAGAGATATGCTCAACAGACTGACAGTCGCTTGCTGTAACAACTTGCTGTTTCTTCGCGGTACAACTCGATCTTGCAGGCGTCGTTTCTCCTTGATAACATTCGAACTAGCCGATCTGTTGTGAAATATGACTTCTAGTATTTTGAGTTGGATGTTCAACCTCTTTGGAAGCACGCCATTTCGATATTCGAGCTATGAGATATGATCGAAACAATCCGCTCTGCCAGGATTTCAGTCTTGGTCCAGCTTGATATTTTCAAGCTACTTCTTTGTAATTCATCAAGCTCTTAATTATGATCTATGAACTGCACACTTGATGAAATATGTTAGCAACACAATAACAAGTTTTGTTAACATCAAAACCAAGATTATTCGGGTTTCCAAAACCCAACATATATACATAACCATCATCACGTACATTCATCATAAATTAATTATCGATACTCGTATGTCAACACGTATCTGTCGTCCTGTTCAAAAATATATAAGATCAGAAGTTACTGATCAACCTCCTCTTTGATTTGTCCCTTGGGAGTGCTACATGAAATTTTAAATTATTCAATGTTATAAACAAGCTTCATTATAACAATTCCAAGAAATTATAATTTTCCATTATTTAACCCTAGCGATCGATCGCTTATCAATAGCGATCGAAAATTCATGTAAATGTTCTGCCTAATAGCAATCGATCTCCTTTCTCTATGCGATCGATCGCCACCTCGCAATCGATCGGTCACAAGTAAGCGATCGATCGCTCAACGCACTGCTTCACTCATGTTATCCTCACACGATCAATTGCTATATAACTAGCGATCGATCGTTACATGCTCAGAAACACAAAATAGGGCAAAAGCAAGGAACTCCACAACCTTCCTAACACATATTATACCCCTAATTTTTTATGGAAACAACACCAATTCATGATATAAACATCTTTTCATAACAATAGAACTCATTTCCTTAAATCTTGACCTCATACCAACTCTTTGATCACGGTTTATTTAAACAGAAAATTCAAGTGTAACGATTTTATACCGTAAGTACACGATGTCAAGTTTTAGTATAATGATATGAAAGTAGGAATGTTGTACTCACATGGACTAGTAGTAATTACTAGATTTAATTAGTCTATATTTAACCTACGAATTTGTATGATTGACTAATTTACTCGACTTAAGGAAATAACCAAAACACAAAGAGAAAATATAGTAAACAGTAGAGATAAATATTGAGACTTTGGTTCACTTAAGTAATCCCCCACAGTTCATCTATTAGTCCTAATCAATATTAATTCATCTAAGGTGACAAGTTTTTCGGCTATATCTAATATATTCTCTCGAGCTATATTAAACATAATACCAATTTGCAGTAAGTAACTCTCGTTCACTTATTTAACAAACTACTATTGCATACGCTTTATGAAAACTCCTAGCCTTCGATTACTAGATATCTGTAGCTATCACACATGTATTTGATGTCATCTCTCGATCTCGGTCTGAAATCCACGGTATGTGTTATTTGTTCCATATTACAAATCTTATCTCTCGATCTCAATTGCAATATAACATCATTCAAAGGGTAGTTAATCCCTTAATAGCATTAAAACCATAATACAAACACAAAGATAACAAAAACCCAATCAAAAACTAGAATTAAAATTGTGGGTTCATACAAAAGATCCCATAATCTCGATAAACAACTTAGCCTAGCATAATAAAGCAAGAACAATGTTTTATCATATTAAACAATATAATAAACATTGAAACTTGAATAATAAACCAAAACAAAGTTTAGAAATACAGAAAATCGCTAGGCGTTGACCCTCGCATTGATCCGATCTTCCATCTCCAGCTGCGTTGCTTTGAATCTCCAACTTGTATGGCTTCTCCCAAGTCTAGGGAAAAAACCCGATGAAAAGTCCCCTCGCTGCTGCAAAAACTTCCTTTTATATTCAAGAAAACGAGCCCTTTCAAATCTGGGACCAAATAAAGCCCATAACTTAAAAAATGAAGTTTTCTCGCGCAGGACTCTGTTGGCGATCGATCACTATGTCCATGGCGATCGATCTCTTCGACTTTTCTCTATATGGCGATCGATCTCTGTCTGTGTGGAGATCGATCGCCTCAGCCTTCTACACCGATGCGATCGATTTTTCCATTGTGGCGATCGATCGCATACTGTATAAAATTTTCCACACATCACTGCATTCAAGCAATCGATCTCTCACTTCCAAATTTCCCAATTCAACTCTTTTCACAATCTTTCCAATGTCTTGGCTTGTTTTGTCCAAGTTCCACCTTTCAGTCGATAGTATTGGATTTTTCGGGTATTCCTGGCACTTTAACTAGATTCCTGAAATTATATAAAAACACAACCAAAATCATAAAATCGTCCACGAATCACTATAAAATTGCAAGAAACATTTGTAAATATAAGTGCAAAAATGACACTTATCACTCTTCACCAACATAAAACCATTTAAATCAAAATTTGAATCAAACTATCAACAAAAAGATGAAGAATTCATGTAATCCTTACCAACACAAGCAAGAACTTCAATCTAGTATCAAGTTCTACTTGATTTTCTTAGCTAAATCCAAGCAATTTTCCAAGAAGAAGAGTGGGGGTTTTTGAATGAGGAAATATTATAGAGATTACTAGGTGTAAATGTGTGTTCTATGTATTTTTCAAGCTGAAATGCTTCTTTATACTTAACTTGAAAAATACAAATTCAAGAAATGTATTTTATCATACATCAAGTCATGCCTTCTATCTAAAGTTACTACTAAATCATGTTCATGTAATTTCATAAAACTCATATAACACAACCATATCAATTAAATGTTCCCAATTATGTTTAGATCATTTATTTATTAATTATAACATGGACGTTCTTTCATCATCTATCAAATAATCCATTTCGTCTTCCATACTCGGTTCAACCTGAACCCGAGTCCACATCATACTGTAATTATCTCATAATTACACAATAATCCAATAACACATGCATGATTCATATTTATGCATTACAACAAGCTCAACCCTAGATGCGCATATGGGCTTAGGCTTTTGACTTTGAGTCAAATATGGATGCATAATTGGTATATGGCCACAAGCCCAACCGATATACATATGCATTTATAATATAACTAGTTTCTTCTACCCTAACAAAATAACCTATATAACTCTTGATGAGCTATAAATGCTTTTATAAGTTTTTCATGACGAGTAAACCTGTAATCGCTACAATTGGGGTGCACAATGGGTAAACCTCCGAACTGATGCATTAGCATGCAAACCACGTCAACCAGGTAAACGTGCTATGTAAGCCCGGTGTCACTGGCACAGATCGAGAATGTTTTGGCAGGGAGAATCGAATTCATGACCTTACGATCCTGAGCTCATCATATTTCACTAACTCATATACCCATTAAGAGCATTAAATTATTGTTATATTTTATAGCTTTGTTTTTTCTTTTCTTTTCTTCTTTTTCTTTTTTTCAATTAGCAGCATTAAATTCATCACGTTTTCAAGAAAGCCCAATATTTGTATAGGCAACTCGTAGATTCATTATTAATTACTGCATTTAACCTGGCTTTCCACGCATATAAGGCTAAGACCCCATATTTGTCCCATATCAGATTATTATATCAAAATAGTTAAATGGCCTATGCATCAACTCAAAAAAATATTAATATTAGGTAAATCATTTTTTACTTTTCACAAATTATAATATAAAATACATTTAACTATAATTGGTCTTGATGTATGCTAAAAAAAAAATTTGTCTTGATGATATGAAAGTGTTACAATCCTGCTATAGATAGAAATAAATTGATTTCAACTATCTTTTAAGACAAACAACTTTATAGCCATCTTTCACAAAATTAAGCAAACTAATAGAAATTCTGATGAACTTACCTTGGTAACATCCTTAGGATACATCAATTACCATAAATTTGTTTTGTTTAGCAGAATTACCATAATTATTTTGGTCATACAGTACCCTGGGGATGGATGCATCGAATTAACCGATTACATACCTCTAAATCAATCATGTCATGTGAGCTGGGATATTGCTTAAGTGTTGTTTGGTACGTTGTATGATATAATCGAAAGATACGGATATATAATACTAGTAATCAAACAATGATAGATATATCTAATTTATATATTCATACATTGTTTGATTTATGAATTGAGTGTGTGTTGAGCGATCATTAACTTTCTTATTAACCATGCCGAACACAAGATGATAATACATGCAAGAGCTCTAATTGGACCGTCACAACCTAATACAAAGCAACAAGATCTTATACAGATCTCTTGGAATAGACTTAAAAAATCTAGGAATGGGACTTTTTCTTGTGTTATTGTAATTTATTGTAATTTATAGCATAGATTAGATGAGAATGTACGGACTTAGATATAAACGGTAAATTATAATTGTGATATTCTTGTCCCAAATGGGTAAAAATTGAAAGTTTAAATGGTTTATAGGGGGTTATAATTGACTCTTATAGCAATTTGAGTTAACAATTTTCGTAGAACGATGACAGATACGAAGTAGTTGTTATAAAAGCTCATTGTGCAGTCGCACTTGCGCGGGGTTGGGCTCGAGGCTTGAAAAAATGGTATCAGAGCCGGTCACATACAGGAAGCACCATGAGATAAGTGTTATACGAGACAAAGTGCTACGTACGTGGGAGCCAACTCTTGAGCCTAAGGGACAAAGTGCTACATGACAGGGGCACATCTTGAACCTGCAGAACAAAGTGTCACGGGCGTGTGAGCCACCTCTTGAACATGCGGGGTAAAGTGTCACATGTACAGGAGCTGCCTCTTGAACATGTAGGAGCCACCTCTAGATTCTCGCACTGGTGGATTGATGGATTAGGCCGCGGGGATGACGTCACGTTCTAAAGAGGGTGGTTGTGATGCCCTTGTCCCACATAGATAAAAATTGGAAGTTTAAAATAGTTTATAATGGTTACAATGGGCTTATATAACAACTTGGGTTAACTATTTTCATAGAGCGATGACGAATAAGAAGTAGTTGCTATATGGGTCCATTGTGCAATCGCGCTTGCACAGACCTGAGTCGGGGGTGTGAAAATAATAAAATCAATGTAGATAGGGTGATAAAAAAAAAATTCAATATATATCAATGATATATAGTAGACCTCTTTTGTTTCGTCGTGTATTGGGAGTTTGTAGCGGGATATTTGTTGTACGTGTTTCGCATTTTATTCTTGAGAGCGACTGTGTTAATGTTACCCAGGCATTGAATTCTCCATCTGAAAATTTATCATCCATCGGTCATGTTATTTCTGATATCCAAAGATTCTTACGAGGTTTACGATGGCAAAGACACAGCTGGTTCGTCGAAGTAGCAAAGATGCAACACACCTATTAGCTAAGAATACTTTCGTTTAAAGCAGTCAGAAGCATCACATGACTTACTTATGTACTTCTGTTTTTATCGAGTAATAGAATCAAATACCAAAATCTACTTTTAATCTGAAAAACAGATAAACACTTTTCAAAAGCAATCCAAAATCGTATTTAACTTGCTCGTCTATTCTGATAGTCCCAATTTCCTGTACAATAATTATCCTAATGTCATGAAGCTTATTTTGTTAAAACCTTGATCAAACTTTAATTAAAAGAATCACATCCATTTGCTAAAATAGATATAGTCCTAAATGAGTTTCCCATAATTTTTTATTTATATTTGCTTTTTCACGTATTTCAATTGGAAAAAAAAATTAATAATCCCCATTTCGTTATCTCTTGTTCATCGTTAATTAAATAAATGAAAATAAATATTATTTTTTCAAAAAAAAAATTAAATATGCAAATCAGACAATCATCACAATCGATGACCCATCTCAACATGTGGGAGCTGGAATAATTTTGAAATTGAAACTGCATTTTGTGTATGTAATATTATTTAATGCACCTGCACTGTATATACCTAAATTTGGTATCCAAATTAAATATTGGCCTGAATTTTGGGGACATTTCTTGTCCCAGTCAAGTGGAGAGGGTCCTATTGAAAAATCCTTTATTTATGGCAATCCCAATATCGCCAGCTATTAATGAGTTGGAATTGTTTGCATGGAAAACATTTAATTTTAATAAAAGATAGGTTAATTCTCTAAATTTCTTATGTCCTCAATGTAAAAATATTCAATTTAGTAATTTTGGTAAAGTTTGTGCTATATATTTTATCATTGTCTATTTTATTTTATTTCATTTTTGGCATTTTTTCCTAACATAAAAAAGGTCGTATAAATTTTTTACTACTAAAACTCTAAAAACTCTTACAGATATTTTAAAATTTAAAATTAGAATTTTTGAAAGTTAAAATGTGCATTTTTCACCTTGATAACTTTTCATTATCCAAAGTCAGTATGATTTGACATCAAAAAGGCTGTATACTTTTCTTTTACTATTAAAATCTCGAAAACTGTTTAAAAAAATATTATAGCTACTTTTAAATTTAAAATTAGAATTATCGAAAGCCAAAACATGCATTTTTCACATTAGCGACTATTCATTATCAAAAGTTAACTGACTTGACATCAAAATGGTCGTATAATTTTTTATTTCCCGACTTCTAGCCTCATTATTGAAGTGGGGAAAAAAAATTTAGATGTACAAAAATATTGATTTTTAAAATTTTGGGATGACGATATAATAAATAAGAATATACATATAAACTTTTTTAAATATAAAATAAATATAAAAAAATTTAAGGGGCAGCCACCCTTACCTCCTCTTTTCAATTCGCCCATGAGCGTGGTTTAGTACAATTGAACTTAGCTATTGTAAATTGGAATCACGATCCAAGTCTCAATTAGACTTATAATAAATTAATTAAGGTAATTTAATGCTATATTTAGATATATAATGAAATTTGTCCTTGTGATTTATTTTCAAAATCTTTCCTAAAATAACAATTCAATTTGCTATGTTCCATATATATTCATTATTGTAATTTAAAATATCTTTTTCGAAAATAAACATATTATCATAATATAAATTTTTTTTCAAAATTGTAAACCCTTGAGGCCCGTTTGGTTTGCGGGATAAGATAAGTAATGTAATGATTAAAATTATGAAATAATGATAAATAATATAGTGTGATATGTGTTTGATGAAGGATAAGATGGTTGATTAATTTTATTTCTTAGTAAATGACTAAAATATCTTCGAAAATTTGAATTTTAAATTTGGCAGGAATGACAGATTTCGGAGGGAATTCAAATTTTTTGGATTAATTATAGGAAATAAGTTGAATTTTTTTGCATAAGTTTCGAATTTTAAAATAGTAAAAAAATGTAGGAAATAGTATATATGCAATTTTGCTATAAGTGAGATAAATATGATGGCATGTGATAATTTTTTCCAGTCATGCAAACCAAACACAGGACTAAAAAATAAACATAAGATTACTAATCATTATCACTCAATCCAAACATAATCATATAATTTTATAAATGAAAAATCATAACACCCCATGATTACATTTAAAAAGCATGATTTAAAAAAGGGGAAATATATTAAAACATCTCTATAATTTAAATATATTATCGGTTCAGTACTTAAAGTTTTCAATGATCAGTTAGTCCCTAAAGTTTAAAAAAATTTCTAATTCAGTCACCGACATTAAGTCGGTCATAGGAAGCAAATGGAGGTGGACTGAATCAAGAGTCTGTTTAAAATTTTAGGGACTGAATTGGAATAAATCAGACCCGATTTAGTCACTAAAGTTTTAAAAATACTCCTGAATCAGTTCCTCTCCATTTGATTCTCACGAACTAGTTAATGTTGAGGACTGAACAATGAATTTTTTTAAAAACTTTAAGGACTGAACCGGATCAATGAATACTCTAGGGACTTAACCATGAATAAACTCAAACTGTAGGAACGTTTTAATGTATAATCCTTGTTAAAAAACAAAAAATAAGCACTCACCAATGGAAATATATCTAAATATAGCCTAAGTTTTATATCAAATTATGGGAAAAAAAAACTACTTTTTAGGGTTTGAATAAAAGTTTACTACTCCTTGGTTATTTGCGAAGCTATAAGCTTACTTGCTTTCGTACGTCTACTCCCCTTTATATGATTTATTCAATTCTACCATATATGGTAAAGCCTTATGGGGTACATCCAACCATTCATTTGGAATATTCCCACTTAACATCATTGAGAATATTCTCAATAAATGATTGGATGTACTCCATGGAGCACTACCCTATACGGTAGCATAGCATATTTCCCTTTATATAAAGCCATAAAGGTAAAATTGCATTATGAAATAAAAATGAAAACGACGTATGAATTGGTCGCCACAACAAAGACACACATGAATTTATTTAATTAATTGATTCTGATATACGTATTTTAATTTGCTCACATTAATTTAACCTAACGAATGTCAAGACATTCAAATTACCGTAGATTTCACATTAAAGGCAATGTGAAAGGTGAAGGCCTAGCTTATTTATTTACTCAAATATTAGAAAGCGAAAGTCAATTCTCCCTCATTTTTTCGCTAATTGTATGCAAACAAATGAAAGTAGCGTTAAATAAATATTTAAAAGCTAGATTTGAACCAACTACCGTTTGGGAAATAATTGTATTCACTTATACATTATTTCAATATCAAACAAAACATCTTTTAAATAATAAATAAACAAACTAACATACCAATAATTTTAGACCAATTATATTGAGTTGGTCTATAAGTAAAGCACAATATGGATCTATACAAGTATTTTGTAACGGTTGGTTTGAGTGGGCAAAGTGCATGCAGCCCCCTAGTGAAATTTGAAATCGACACATACACCCTTGTGTAAAATAATTAGTGTTTTAATCCCTGTGCTTTTGAAAATATAAGCATTTAAATCATGTGTTAGTTAGCGTGAAAACCACGGTGTTTTTTTTAAACATAAGCTAAAAACTAATGTGTTTTTAAAACATAAGTTTAAACCATGTGTTTTTTAAACATAAGCTTAAACCATATCGATTTTGTATTTGCAAATTTACGTGCTCTAAATATATCTGATAATATGTATTTCACATTTTATTATTTTATTCATTTTTTATATTTAATTCTATTTGTTTGATTATTTTACTTTGAATTAAGTCCTTGTAAAAATGCATATGGGCAGAGCGTGATAAAAAAACTGAATAATATAATGATACGAGATAACTATTTATTTCAAGTATAAAATGAAAATTTAGAGCATTTAAATTAAATGTCAAAAAAATGAATAAGTAATAAAATGTGAAATACACATTATCAGACACATTTAGCTCATTTGAATTTGCAATTAAAAAATTGAGGTGATTTAAGCTTATGTTTTAAAAATATACGGGTTTTAAACTTATGTTTTAAAAATATACTGGTTTAAACATTAATTAATATTAAATTGATATTTTAAACACTTATATTTAAAAAAACACGAGGATTGAAACGCTAATTTATTTTATACAGTAGTATTGGTACCCATTTAAATTTTACAGAGAGCTGCATGCTTTTAGCCAATATCATTTTTTGTACGATCGGTTTTACAAACACCAATATATATATATATATATGCATTATCCGCTCTTAGCCCGGTTTGAATGTGACAAAGTTTGATTCTCTTTATCTAGTAATTTTAGTGGGTCCCAACTGGCTGTTATTGAAAAGTGTATTAAGGTTTTTTCCAGTAGTTTTTCAAAATTAACTATTCAATTGGACTTAATCTCAACATGAAATCCGCATCATTTACCGTAATTTGTGGATAAATATATACTTAAATAGCTAATCCTCAGATTAGCTTATGTTTTAGGTTGTGCATGTGCTGGATTACAAACATAATCGTGGTAGATTTTAAAACATAAGTAAATTTCAAATGTATCCACATGATGAATTATATTTGGAACCATTTATTAAATGATTTCTCAAATCAGATCCTAATATCAAATTCATCGATCCAAACGCAACGTAATGAATTTGGTTGCTATATGATCAATCCAGAACCAATTGCAAGTCCCATGTGATTGAAGATGACGGATCAGAAAGGAGTGCTAGTACAACATTGTCAAAATTTAGTAGTAAACTCCATGATAGTCTTTTTCCTAGTTATTTCTTCTAACAATTTTCAATGAAAACACCAGTCTTAAACCATATTTATGAGATTGAACTCCAACCCAAATATTATTTATTAGATGAGAAATTATCCTAAACTTTGTTAGATAATTCACCATTTACTGTGAAACCGATTTAAGATCACAACACCCACGTCATAGTTTTTTCCAAAATTAAGGAATGAAATCAACTGGATCGTGGAAATGCTTATATGCACGGTTTGTTGAGTATACCCATAAATGATTGGATCTATCACATATTATACTATCTCATGGAATAGTCAAGAGCATTCCGTGGACTTGTTACAAATACTTTAGATTTGGTGACGGCGTTTTTTAGCAAAAAGAGAATAAATTTTACCCAAAAAAAAAACAGAATAAATTTATTAATTTTTGTGATTAATAACGTCACTGAAATCTTGACTCTTTGATTCTTTGTATTCTCAACAATTGTCTGCAAGCCTGGCTATTATTAATCTATTAGACTATTACTGAATATCCCACACTCAACTTCATTTTTTGTTGACCAGTTTTCAATGAAACAAACAGCATATGCGAGCAATAAAGTTGTATAATTTCAAGAACAAACATTCACACTTACAAAACCCATTTAGAAATTTTCCTGTTTTCCTTTTTTTTTTTGAGAGTTTTCGAAAGTTTTGTTTGTTTTCTGCATGGGGCTGTTCTATGTGTCAGAAGCGGTGATCTGAATTTGTTTCAGCTTATTTGGCGATCTTTGGTGTAATTTGTTTATTTTTGTAGAGTATATTTGTGGGTTCTCAAGAATGTGTCATTTTCAAGAAGATTTATGTCTAAAGTGTTCATGATTTACTTACTGAACCTGAGATGGGATTTTCAAGATTGTGTTTTTTACTCTGTTTTTCATTGGGTTTCTTGATCTGTGGTACATTCCAACTGCAATCCTCTCAGACCCAAGTTCTTTTGCAGTTAAGGAAGCAATTAGAGTACCCAAAACAGTTGGATTATTGGCTCAATAAAGGAGTTGATCTATGTTATTTTTCTGCTCCTCAAGTGAATATTTCATGTCAAGATAATTTTATTTCTGAAATCAGAATATATGGTGATAAGAAAACAAGGGCCAGTGGTTTTGATGGATTCCCTATTACTTATCAAACTTTGTCACAAAATTTCTCCATGGATTCACTTTTAGCAACGTTGTCAAGGCTTAATAGTTTAAGAGCTCTGAGTCTGTTGTCATTAGGCATATGGGGTTCAATTCCTGTAAAAATTCATAGGCTGCAGTTTCTTGAATACTTGGATTTGAGTTGGAACTTTTTATGTGGTTCAATTCCTCAGACACTTTCAAGAATTGTGAACCTAGAGATCCTTAAACTTGATGGCAACTTCTTGAATGGTACTTTTCCTGATTGGTTTGATTCATTTTCAAATCTCACAAGTTTAAGTCTGAGGAACAATCAAATTACTGGTCTGATACCGTCTTCAATGGGAAGAGTTACTTCTTTGATGGATATCAATTTGTCCAACAATCAAATTTCTGGTAAATTGCTTGATCTCAGTAGCTTCGCTCGCTTAAATTGGCTGGATTTGAGCAACAATAAGTTAGATTCCGAACTTCCAAGTATGCCAAAAGGAATAATTGCTGTTTTGTTGAGCAACAACTCCTTTTCGGGTAGAATTCCTAGGCAGTATGGGGAGCTGAATAATCTCCAGCAACTTGACCTTTCTTTCAATGGTCTTCAGGGGACACCACCTTTGGAGCTTTTCGCGTTGCCTAATATCACATCCTTAAACTTGTCATCAAATATGTTTATCGGTTCGCTTCCATCAAGTTTATCTTGTGGCAGTAATCTTGGATTAGTTGATTTCTCTAACAATAGATTGAAAGGTGTTCTACCTTCATGCTTAAGCTCGGATATGAAAACCCGAGAGGTTAAGTTTGGTGGGAATTGCTTGTCGATAGATGTAGAAGATCAGCATCCCGTAGCATATTGTGTAGAAAACTCCTCAGGAAAAAAGAACTCTAAAGGGAATAATGTGGGGTTATTAGTAGGTGTAATTTGTGGGATCATGGTCATATTGGCGCTTCTGGCATTTGGATTTCTTGGATTTTGTCGACGGTATTGCCCTCATGGTACATCAGAGCAGCACTTGTTGCAAAAGCCTGTGCAAGATAACTCAGTCAAAAGTTGCACTTCGGAGCTTATAACAAATGCAAGTATGTTGTCATCTTTGCTAATTTTCACTCTATCTTTAGCTTATTTTTTCGAAATGTATCTTCTGAAGCAGCTTATAAAGGTTTACTCTTGACTCCACAGGATTTATTCCTGATGCGGCAAAGTTGGGCACACAAGATAGGCCAGCTCATCGATTATTTTCTATTGATGAGCTAAAGGTTGCTACAAACAACTTCGACAATTCGGCCTTGATGGGCGAAGGTTCGAAAGGGAAGGTTTGATTGATCTTTCATACTGATACATTTCTTCTATTAAGGGCGATTTATTGTTATCTTAGTATAGCCTTCTTTTTTTGACCTTTGGCCTTGTGCGTACTTTACTTGAATGAGAAACAGTTGTGCCTATGATTCTCTGTGCAACTTCTATCAATATTGGCCTTATTAGTATCCAGTATCTTTTTTGTCTTGTTCTTAGATATACAAAGGAAGACTAGAAAGCAGGGCGCAGGTAGCCATACGGTGTTTGAAAGTGTCGAAAAGGTATACCATCCGAAACCTCAAACTCAGACTGGATTTGCTGGCTAAACTTCGGCATCCTCATTTGGTCTGCCTCCTGGGACACTGCATTGAGATCGAAGGAAAAGATGAAGCCGGTGTCAATGAAGTCTATCTTATTTACGAATATATATCTCATGGAAACTACCAAGCTCATCTTTCTGGTGAGGGCAGCAAATAATTTTTGTTGTCAGTTGGAATATGATATTGGGGGCTGCAATCTCAAAATTGAAATTTTTCTTTAAGCGGTATCTCTTAAGTTGAAGCAATTATCGGGAAAGTGATTACGTGAGTGAACCATATTATATTGTGTGGCTTTCCATGGGATGTAGCAATCAAAACCTAGAAATTGGACTGCTATACAATTTACAATATTTAAGTTACAATGTTAACAACATGTATACCTTGTGGTGCAGCGACAAGCGCCTGATCCTATAGTAAGTCTTTTTATAGTATTCAAATTAAAATTTACTGCATTGGCTTTGCAGAAACTAGTTCACAAAAGGTGATCAGATGGCCGGATAGGCTGGCAATTCTAATCGGCATTGCGAAGGCCGTGCATTTTCTGCACAATGGAATAATTCCTGGTTTTTTCAGCAACCAATTGAAAGCAAAAAACATATTGCTAAATGAGAATGGAATAGGGAAGCTCAGCAACTATGGGTTGTCTGTTGTAGCTGATCCAAAGATTGACAAGGACAAGGTATGGAATATAAAAAAATGTATAATTTTTCAGCAATCAAAGAAAATACCATTACGCCACTAATATATTATCTTGTTGTACTCTTTTTATAGGAAGAAAGTGGAGGCCTTAAATCATGGTATGAGTAACTTTGGATCATATAATTGTTATTGTACAAAGCATGTATATTTTGCTTTAACAAAATCTTAAAACGTTTATTATGAGCTGGGTGTTGTTTACCATTTTCTTTGAGTTAACTAGAATCAATGGCTATTTTACAGTTATCAAAGATTGCTTTTTAAATACGCAGGCAAATACAGAACCTTGAGGACGATGTTTATAGCTTTGGGATGATATTACTTGAGTCACTTATTGCTCCATCAGTTCGTGCAAGAAAGGAGTCATTCGTGCTCAACGAAATGGTAAATATATCGACTGAATAACTAGTCCATGTCAACTGCCTATAATAGAAATCCACATTGATGAATACTCAATCTGAGATGCGGCCAGTATTTCTTGATTCACATTTCTAGCTTAACAAGTGCTTTCATGCTCTTTCTTATGAGAGCAACAGGAAGCAAGAAACCTAGACCATATATGATTCAGCCCCGAAAAAACGCAAATAAAATGAACTAAACAATAAAAAAATTCAGTCTATTGAATTTTAACTTTTTCAACTCCCTTCCCTTTCCCCTATTTTTTGTACTTAAAGCTTAAGGATGGAGATAATTATGGTCCGACGGCAAATCAAAGTTCTGGTGCTTTTCTTTTGTCATTGTTCAGACATTGGTTCTACTTCTCCTTTCTGAAGCTCATTTTCCTCGTTTAGTCCCTGAATCCCCCTGCAATCCAAAGTTATCAATGAGAAATTCGACGAGCTTCATCAAGCCTTTGTGCATTTTTCAAAAAAGTTTTCTGCAATATACAGGTGTCTTTAGGGAATCCGGATTGCATAGATGGAATAGTTGATCCAATTGTACTGACATCTTGCTGTCAAGAATCTCTATCTATCGTCATATCCTTAACGATCAACTGCATTTCTCCTGAGTCGTCTGCTCGCCCATCTTTTGAGGACGTTCTTTGGAACTTGCAATATGCAGCTCAAGTTCAAGCAACATCAGATGGTGAACAAAGAATTTGAAAATTGCTGCAATCTTGATCATGTGTCATATTATAGCAGCAAATATGAGATCTTAAATCTGTTGTCACTTGATACTTTGTCAACCTGTAAATGACTTGTGCAACTTGGATTTGCAAATATTGTGGTTGAAGTAGTGAATACCTCTTATGTATCAACTTCTCTGAAGAATACTAGAATATCAAATGTTACATTGTAAGGATAATACATTGAAACGTTCATGTAGTTTGGATGAATTCCCGGTTCAATCCCTAAAGTTTTCAGTGAGTCGATTAGTCCCTAAAGTTTTAAAAAAATTTCGGGTTCAGTCCAAGACATTAAGTCGGTTTTTAAAATTTAGGGACTAAACTGGAATGATTTGTTCCCAATTAAGTCCCTAAAGTTTTAAAAATATTCTCGATATAGTCCCTATCCATTTGCTTCTTAAGATCGACTAAACATCGGTGATTGAATTGAGAAATTTGTTAAAAATTTTAGGGATGAGATCAGTAATTGAAAACTTTAGGGACTGAATCGGTTATGAATCAAAATACATGGACGTTTTTTAATGTATTATCTTTATGTTTACGAAGAATAAAACTTTTTGAGTGAGGCGAAAAAGGTGGTATAAGTCGCTCCTAACTAAAAGGTTTCATGTATAATTTGTGTTGAGGAGGAGGTTCACTTGTGTATAGAGTGTTCCAATTTGACTTCATATGGAACAGTTTTATCATATTATCACTAGACATACATTGCTATTTCCAAATTCAGTAATTTCCTGATGTGTAAAATTTCTAAAACTGGAAGTTCACCAAAATAGAAATTTATTGATTTTATGGAAATTTAGAATTAACTGTAATCATTATTATAAGTTTGGATATTTAATCAATGAAGTTTAATTATATTCAATTTGATAATTATACTTAACAACCATGAGCCACATCCATTGATTGTGTATATCATTTATCACATTTTATAGATACATGTTGTAATTACTTGATAGTTTCATATTAGGCTTTGGCTCACCCCCAATGGGGTTGTTGTTCTCCTTGTGTGTGGATAATGATAGGTATTACATGTAACAAAATAAGGCTATATTTAGTTATATTAATTAATATTATATCCCTTTTTTGGGTGAGCAAAAATTTTATTAAAAGAACACTAGAATACTGAATAAAGTTTATAAAAAATTGTGAACAATTCAAGCCATACAATACTTCCTCTTAAGTATAACATAGCCAAATAAAGTGAATCTAACCAGACAAGCAACCCCGTTCCAGTATCCTTTTACACCCAAAATGTTTTTTTCATCCCACTTTATTTCCATCTTAAGAACCTCAACTTTCCAAAAGCAAACTAATCCTCTCGAATTTCCTTCATTCTGCACCTCTAGCTACCCAGTGAAAGCCATGTTAACCCCCGGAGGATGACATGATTATCTATCAACTGTCTCCAGCTTGGAATCGTGGAGATACGTGAATTTTAATCTCTTTTAACACTAGTGATATGATGATTCTCCTTTTACCAATACCCCGGCCCTCTCTCAATATAACTAAGAACTTTCATGGATTAAACTTCGTTCACCAACCTTCTGAGTTAATTCTTTCCATTCGATGTTTAATCTCTATCCCTCACTTTCATTTCAATTAGCCTCTTAATGCTTTCTAAATCATCCCATTCTCAATTAATCACAACTTTTTTCCAAAATCTTAGATTTCTTTTGTTTCTTTTACGATGTTATCCTCACAGATTACGCGGCTTAGATTTAAAACTGACTGTTTTTTCTTGTTAAGTTGGTTTTAGTATACTTATATTTAGTAATATTACAATATTAATTAATATTATATCCCTTAATTTTCAAAATATAGTATACTAAGATAAAATAAAATAATAATAGAATTTTGAGAATGATGAATGATTAGGCTGTAAGATATGAAGAAAAATTGACATTATCATATGCCAGTATCTTGGGTGTGCATCAATAATTCAAAATGAATATATCGTTTCAATGATTGAGATGACGGTATATCAAATACACCAAGTTATAAAACATGATAAAAAGATTTATATTTTAAAGATTGTGTTGGGTTTTGGAAACCCGAATAATCTTGGTTTTGATGTTAACAAAACTTGTTATTGTTTTGCTAACATATTTCATCAAGTGTGCAGTTCATAGATCATAATTAAGAGCTTGATGAATTACAAAGAAGTAGCTTGAAAATATCAAGCTGGACCAAGACTGAAATCCTGGCAGAGCGGATTGTTTCGATCATATCTCATAGCTCGGGTATCGAAATGGCGTGCTTCCAAAGAGGTTGAACAGCCAACTCAAAATACTAAAAGTCATATTTCATAATAGATCGGCTAGTTCGAATGTTATCAAGGAGAAAAGAAGCCTGCAAGATCGAGCTGTACCGCGAAGAAACAGCAAGCTGTTTCAGCAAGTAACTGTAAGTCTGTTGGGCATAACTCTTAGCTCGCTTATCGGAACGGAACGATTCAGTATGGATTGGAAAGCTACGACAAAGATATACAAGTCATCTTTGGAAGTCAAAGACTGAATCTGACGTTAAGATGTCCAAAAAGCTTCTGCAAGTAACGCCATGTGACGCCTGTAAGATCGAGCTGTTACAGCAAGCGATTGTCAGTATGCTGGCCATAACTCTCAGCTCGCTTATCGAAACAAGATGATTCAGTATGGGTTGGACAGCTAAGACAAAGATCTACAAGTCATCTTTGGAAGTCAAAGACTGAATCGGAAGTTAAGATGGCCAAACAGCTTCTGCAAGTCACGCCATGTGCTGCTGCATCCAGCAAACAGACAGCAGGAGCATCGCCTTGTATTTCGAGCATAACTCTCTCATACAAACTCGAAATTGAGTGATTCTTGATTCCGTGGAAAGCTAAGAGAAAGGGCTACAATTTTCTTGTAGATCACTTTGCCCAGAAATCAAAGAAACAAAAGCTACAAGAAACAGATCAGAAGAGCAAGTTTATCAATCTGTTTTATATCAAGCTGATTGTTCAGACTGATCCGGCCAGACTGATCTGCCTAGACTGATCCAGACCAGACTGAGCTGTCCAGATCTGCCCAAGCTGATCCGGCCAGACTGATCCATCCAAGCTGATCCGGCCAGTCTGGTCCGAAAAACTTTGTCTTAAAGATATGCAAATAAAGAACATACATAGTTGAGTTGCTAGGAGTTCTAGTTGGATGGTGCATTCCCAACTGGATAGGGTTTGTACAACGGGATTGTATAAATCAAAGTCTTCTAGTGGAATCTTTCCATGAGGTAGAAGAAAGGGAGACGTAGAAGGATTACACCACCTTCGAACTTCCATAAACAAATGCTTGTTTATTTACTTTATTTGCATATCTTTAAAATGTCTTTCAAATAGTTAATCGGTTTAGAGCGGGTTATGTCGAGTGTCTTCCGCTCGATTTTGTAATCGAACTCGATATAATCTATCGGTGCATGAATTCAAGAACACGAGCTATTGAAGCTCAAGTTGGTTGAACTCGGGTGTGGAATGACAACCCACCCCTGAAATCGATCATGACAGATTGTATCGAAGAATATGATATATGGTTGATTTTTATTCGGGAGAATGAAATTTGTTATACAGAAGTTTAATCAAACATTGTCTTCTCTAAGATAACCAAATCAATTATAAACTATATTTTTGATACAATATATATATATATTCGGCCATTCCCTCACCACTTCACCTTCTCCTGCTGCCTTCACAGCGTAATTTAGTGGCATGCTGACAATCCAGCTAACGTAAGCACCACATTTAACCGCTTATAAAATCCTACATTCTTCATTTTCAATTGCACCCAACTGTTCTTCTTCACCCTATAAATAAATTTTTTTACTGTTTGACCCCCAAAACTTCTCTCTCTCTCTTCACTGCATATATATAGATACACATACGTATACGTATAGATTCACTGTGCGTATATATATATACATACACACTGTCTCTCTATAAAGATATCGCATTCGAGAAGAGAAGCAGAGGAGATGGTGTCGACCCGGCGAAGTGGATCTCTGCCGTCGAATAGCAAGAGATCATCTTCCGCGCCCGATGATAACAACAAGCCTTCTTCTCCGAAACGTCAAAAGGCACTTTCCCTTTCGTTCCTCTTTCTGATATTTTTTTTTTGTTTGAGCTGGAAAAGATTTTTTTTCGCTATTGCTCGATTATTCAGTCTGGGCGTTTATTTTCTTTTTGTTTTTCTTGGTGTAGGGTGAAAGCAGCAATGATAAAAATAATAGTACAATTGATGATAATTCAAAGGCGTCAGAGCTGGAGCCGGCGGGGAATCCTAAGGAAATAAGCTCCACTGATCCGGCGGAACGCCCTGCAGCCACCGTTCCAGCTGCCTCCCTCTCGTTCGCCACTCCTGTGATTGCGGAAGGCTAGTATATATGATATATTTGTTTAAATTTATGGGAATGACTTTTGGATTTTGTTGCATGTATGTGGTATAAACCTGAAATTTGGGGAATTTTTTGTGAATTTTCAAAATTCAGGGGCTGTGGCAGCTGTAGCGGATAAGACGAGGAGTTCGTTCACTTCGTGGAAGCAACATCTAGGTTTCGAAACAACCACGCCTTGGTGCCGGCTTCTCACCCAATCCTCGCTGGTGACTTTTCTTTAATCTGCATTCTTTTTAATTTTCTTGGTATCAGCCGGAGTTCTTGGTCTACATTTTTCGGAAATGATAAAGCGGTCAGACCGTGTTTATCGTCTTTCACTGAATCCCTCAGATGATTTATTTCTTTTCTTTCTTCCTTCTTCCTTCTCCCTTCTTTATTATTTTTAATCTATTATGAGTGGAGTTCTTGGTGTGCGTTGGTTGGCATTGGTCTCTTAAACAAAGCTTAAGATACTATTTTTTTTCATCTGATTACTTGATATAATCATGAAATATTTAGGGATACAAATGATGGAATAACAGCAATGTGTTTGTTTGCAGAACCCGACCGTTTCCGTATACACAACCAATTTCTTAGTTGGCTCAAGCAAACAGGCGAATCTATTGATTCGTGAGCAAATCATCAGTGCAATCTTGTGTTCAATAAGGCTCACCCAGGTAGTGCTTGTAAACAAAACTTAAAAAGAGGAATAATCTTCGTCTATAAATTAGTTTCTTTTGTATCTGATTCTGTAACTGGAGATGATACCTGCATTGCTAAAAGAGATGACCCTACTAGTGATCCTTCACTTGCAATGCATGTGTGGATTATTACCTGCAATTGTTTTCTTACTTTTTGTGGAAAATGATCAGCGTGACGATAAACCTATTGCGGTGCTCGAGAGTCGGGGAAGCAAAGCATGTGTGCAAGTTAATGGTAAAACAATCAAGAAAAATTCTAGTTGTGATCTCAATTCAGGGGATGAAGTGGTTTTCGGCTTTCTTGGAACTCATGCATATGTATCCTTGTGATTTTTGTAACATTTTTTATTTTTGATTTTCTATTCCAATTCATATTATTTCACGTGGAGTCCTCAATGCCTATCCATATAGATTTTTCAGCAGCTACCTTATGAGCACATAATCAAGAGCCCTCCACCAGATGTTCCGGCTAATGTAGGAAAGCTGATTCATGTTGAGAGGCGAGCAGGAGATGCATCTGCAGTGGCTGGCGCTTCAATTCTGGCATCCCTTTCTAACCCACGACAGGATTTATTACGGCTTAAATCCACGTCTCAGGCCAGTGGTAAAAATTACAGAGTGAGTGAACTGCCTTCCTCCCCCACTGTTAATGAGGATGAGCTTGATGGCCAAGAAGTTAACTCGGCTACAAACTTAGGGAGTGAAGCAGCTGTTGATGTAGGGGCTGCCAACAAGTTTGATGGCAGTACAGAACCTGGCTTAGAGGCAAGGAGCAATAGTAGCGCTGAATATTTCTTTCATTTTGAATTCATGTTATTAGATATGAGTTAGGAGTGAGCAAAACTTTTGGTGACAGGATGAAAGAGACTGGATCAGGGATCCAATTATGGCATCAGTATCTGGCTTGTGTACTCGAACTTCAGCATTTAGAGAAAGCTTAGTTGCATCGATTCTACTTGGGAGAGAGCTAGAAGTTTCATTTGATAATTTCCCATACTATTTGAGGTAGCGCTATGCAACTTTAGTCCAAACTTTGCCAAGGATTTAAAACTGGAGTCTATATTCACTTCACCCCATCATCTTCTATTGATTGTCTAGTTTTCCTGCATAGAATTTATAGTCAGCATAAAAAACACATTTTGTTATAACAGATTTATTAATACTCACATATTTAATTAACTTGCAGTGAGAATACGAAAAATGTTCTAGTTGCGGCTTCATATATACACCTGAAGCACAAGGTTCAAGTTAAGTTTACATCCGAGCTTCCTACGCTGAATCCAAGAATTTTGCTTTCTGGTCCTGCAGGTCTCTAATTGATTTCACATTAGTATTTATTAACCAGTTGGCCAATCTTCTTTATATTGTTTCATGCGATTTAGTTTAAAGCGTGCAATGTTTTTTTACTTGTGTTTTCAGGGTCTGATATCTACCAGGAAATGTTGGCAAAGGCGTTAGCTCATTTTTTTGGGGCTAAATTGCTTATATTTGACAGCCATTCATTTTTGGGAGTAAGTTTAGATTGATCATTTCAATTTCATTGTTATAATGTGTTCCCTGTTTTGATTTGTTTCCTATGTTTTGGTAAAAAATTGACATCTGGTACTTGTTTATGCTTCTTTTTTTTAACACCCAAAAAGGAAGTCGTTGAAAAAAACCTATATACTTGTAATGGTCTTCTAAATACCTGCATCTTTTAGCTTCTTTTTTTTTTTGCTTGTATAGTAACTGATTAAGTAAGTATATATCCAAGTTGTCTTTGTATATTTAATCACAAAAAATGAAAACTGTTATGAATTGGACACTTCCAATTCCTTGATCAAAAATACATATATGCACATCCATTCGCGCATTATTCTGGCAGAACAATTTTAATCATAGAAACAATGACAGAATGCACTTGCACCACAGAACGATACAAAGAACTTGAACTTCAAACTAATGACGTCAATGAAAATGACAGCAGATTTAATAGGCATTCATATGAATTGATCGACACACAAGAACAAACACAATGCACTAGCAATCTTGCTAAGAACACACGCACATACAGAAATCAATCAATGAAATGCATAAAGAAAGTAAGAACGCAAGGCAGGCCCATCTCATTGATTCACCTTTGATCATACAAGGCATTAAAATACATGAAATCACATCATTCTTGATTCAATTCTATGATTTTACATTGAATTACTTTAAATGGAATTCACTCATCCTTTCCGCCTCACAAAAAAACTCTCGGGCATCACATCTTGCCTCACTCTTGTGCCTCACATTTTTCCCTTTTTATTTCTGTGTGCCTCACCTCTCTGTCGTGCCTTCATTGGCTTTATATATTGGTAGAAGTTTATAACCTACACAGCAGGTCACTCCCTTGCCTGGGCCAGTCACCTGGTTGTCCCATAAATGCCCATGCCCTCAACTGCCCTTTGAAGCGCCCTTTGAAGCTTCTGCACCAGCTGATTGCGTGAAACCACCTGCTGTATGTGACCAAATTTGTTGGATTGAATGAGTTGATACAGTTATCCAACAAAAAACCACATATTTTATAGAACAGTTTTTTTAAGGAATGCTTGTGAAAAGCATGCTATTGGAAGTAGATTGAAACTTATGAAGTTGCTTATTGGTCTTCTGAATTTTATTGTTGAACCATATTTTCAAATATCTATAAACAGATGAAGTGTCATATATGGATTATCCATTTGTTTTAGGGTTCCTCTAAGGATGCTGAGACTCTGAAAGAGGGAGTCAATGCAGAAAAGTTGTGCAATACGAGCAAGCAAGTTACTAGATCTACAGCTCTTGGTAAGGATATTGGACTTACATCTGGTGAAGCAGACACCGCTAATTCACTGAGTGCACCACTTGGCTCGGACTCGTTGAAAATGGAAACTGATGTCATACCCAATTCAGTGAATGCTGCTAAGAACTCTTATATCAAATTGGGTGAGGAGCATTGTAATCAGCGTTGTTTAATTGTTGTCTGCTCAACAGTGTAGTTTTGGAATAACCATTGTCATAGCTTCTTTATTTTTGATCCCTTGTGCCTGATTGTTGCAAATTGATTTAGGTGATAGAGTTAAATTCATTGGTCTACCTTCTGGTGGAGTATATTCAAGTTCTACGAGGTAATAACAATATTCCAAACCTTGCTTTGGTTACAGTCCTTGTGGTATAGAAACTATTTGGTACTTATTACTAGATTTGGCTTATATTGGTGGTCGGATAGATTGAGATTTCCTATGGTGGTAACTGGTTTAAACGAGGAATACAAATTGTCTTTCCGTTGGGCGTTTGATTTGAATATTTCACTGTTCTTGAGAACAATACTTATGAAGTGATTGTACAATTAGATCTTACATGTCCAACATGCTACTTAGTTCTCACTCAGTATGTCTTGTTTTTTATATAAGATCTCGAATGTAGTATGCGTTTTTTATATGCTATGGTCCTTTATGCAATATACATGTCTTCTCTAGCTTAGATTTCACCTTGGTTTGCGGTTTTCTGCGCCTTATTTATCAAAGTGTTCGAATCATTCTGATTTATATGTGTTGTTATGACATAACACCTTTTTAGCTCGACCTTTAGGGGACCAACTCCTGGAATGCGAGGGAAGGTTCTCTTGCCTTTTGAAGATAACCCTCTATCAAAAATTGGTGTAAGATTTGACAGACTCGTAGCAGATGGGGTTGATTTTGGAGGTCTTTGTGATAATGGTCATGGATTCTTCTGCCATGGTGATGCCCAGCTTGATAAGATCTCTACTTCAGTTCTGTTAGCTTTGTACAATATGAAATTCAGAGTTTGCCTTATTCCTCATACATAGAGTATTCTTTTTTTCCATCCAGCCAATGAACTTCGCTTGGATACCTCTGGCATTGAAGATATGGACAAGTTGCTTATTAACACCATGTTTGAGGTGTGATCGCTTTTCTTTTTAAAATCGCTGGGTTTACATTGAAATGGCTACTTAATATCACCCAATATTACTCTTCCCAATTGCTAGACTGTATTTGAAGAGAGCAGGGATTCTCCTTTCATTTTGTTTATGAAAGATGCGGAGAAGTCCATGGCAGGAAGCTCAGAATCATATGCTATTTTTAAGAACAAACTTGAGAAGCTTCCTGATAATGTTGTAGTTATTGGTACACACATTCAAACTGACAATTCTAAGGAAAAGGTAGAAATCTTTATGTATCCATATACATTCTTTACATATTCTGCTTCATTGATTGGTCTAATCAAGCTGCATGGGTGGACATAATGAATTATTGACATTAAGTATTAAGTCGAAATCTCAATACATATACTCTGTAATTCATTTGTAAATCCAGTTTTCTCTTCTGCAGTCTCACCCTGGCGGTTTGCTTTTCACAAAATTCGGCAGCCATCAGACCGCGTTGCTTGACTTGACTTTCCCTGTAAGAATCTGTTGATACATTTCTGTCTATATTGTCATTCTATTATGTGTGTTACATCTTTAGATGAAGCATTGTATTTGTGCCTCACAAAGGAAAGGCTTTGCTAGTATATCTTATTCAGCAATCTTTCTAGCGTTTTTCAAGTTGCCTTACATCTATAAGAGGCTTGGTGCTTACCATGATACTCATCTATCTTAACGAGGTTATGTATCCATCATTCTTATTTGTTGTTAAAAACATTCTTGTAGTTTTCAAGCTAGATCAAGAACAACGGAACATGTACAAGTTGTATGTGTTTTCTTCTTTATTCAAACCTCATGTAATGGGTAGTGAATGAGGCCAGCGAATTCTTGAATTATATACATATTTGTGGGCTGGACCAATCTAGGATTTCTAGATAGATGCGTGTAGGAGAATGAAAAGAGGGGGAGCTAGTATTTTAAGTAGAGTAGAATTTTGTTAAGGGTGTGTCTAGCTTTGCTAGGGAAGGTGTAAGAAAACTATTCTGGTGGGATATTTTCCATCTCTTGGGGCCTTTTCCTTTTAAAGGTTTTGTTACAAAATATGAGATATTGGAAAAAATCTCTATTATAAATTCATCTTCAATCTGAAGAAAATAATGAAGTATTTATACAAAGAAAAAACCTAGTTTAAACAATCTCTTTAAATCTAAACTTATCCTTATCTCCTAATCTAATATCTCTAATAAATAATAAAGATAAAATAGTATCTAATATGATAATTATCTCCAACACTCCCCTCAAGTTAGAGAATAGATATTTATCATTCCTAGCTTGCTTGTCAATTGAATGAATGCTGCCTTTGATAAACTCTTCGTTAAAATATCTGCAACTTGATGTCCTGAAGGAACATAAATCATACACACTTTTATCCTCAATTTTTTCTTTGATAAAGTGCCTGTCGATCTCAACATGTTTTGTTCTATCATGATGGACTGGGTTATGAGCAATGTTGACTGCTTCCTTGTTGTCACAGTAGAGTTTCATAGGCTCTTTGTTAAAAAACTTCAATTCCTCCATTAATCTAGATAGCCAAATACTTTCACAGAGTCCTTGAGCAACAGCTCGAAATTCTGCTTTTGCACTGCTTCTAGACACAACTGATTGTTTCTTACTTCTCCAAGCAACAAGGTTACCCCATACATAAGTACAATAACCTGTAGTTGATCGTCTTTCCATTACTGATCCAGCCCAATCAGCATCAGTGTATACCTCAATACCGCGTTTTTTATTTTTTTCGAAAAACATGCCTTTACCAGGATTTCCTTTGAGATACCTCAGAATCCGTCGTACTGCCTCAAGATGTTGGTTGCATGGAGAATGCATGAACTGACTTACAACACTCACAGCAAATGTAATATCTGGTCTCGTGTGAGAAAGATAGATTTTTTTTTTGATCAGACAAGATATATATATTATAAAATAGATGCGAAAGTATCGAAAAAGTTACTACAAGGTGTAGCTAAATTAGAAAAAGTAGATCCTACTAACTAGAAATTAAGAAGAGAACAAACAAATCAACGGTTCCCGTCTCCAATCAACAAACGAGTACAAAAATCTATTATTTCCTCTGTTTGTGATCCAAAACCAAGATCTGTGAATGACTGTCTCCAGTAGATCATCCTCATTGTGATTGCTGCCCTTAAAACACAAATTGTTTCTGTGAAGCCATATCGTCCAAAGCACCGAGCTCCATATTGTCATCCAAGCTTTTCTTCCCTTTTTTCTTGTCCATAGTCCATGGTGATTCCAATGATGGGCGATTGAGTCCGACGACAATACCGCATAGAAACCCAGCCAACGATAGCATTTCATCCATAAGGAATATGACTCCGGACAGCAGAAAAACAGATGATTTGTAGTCTCTTCCGTGAGAGAGCACATCGCACAGTTACCAGCTTCGTTCCCCATGAATATGTTTCTTTTGCTGAGGTTTGATCTTGTCGGTAATCGGTCTCGAATCACCCTCCAGATGAGTGCTGCTACCTTAGAAGGTGCCAAAGTTTTCCAAATCGAAATATATCTCCGATATGTGTCCATCAATTGGTGGGTCCTCCAACAGTGTTGCATATGCAGTCTGAACAGAATATAGTTTTGAATCCTCCAAAGTCCACGTCCATAGATCCTCTTGTGCCTGTGTCAAAAGCGTCCTGTCCAACAAAGAAATTAACTCATTATGTAAAACAACTTCCCTATCCAATAACTCCCTTCTCCAATCCCAACGCCACTCCCATAACCCACCCACCCATCCCCCCATCTGTGCTATTATAATATCTCTATCCCTAGCTAGCAACGCTAATCTAGGAAAAGAGTCTTTCAAACTCCTATCCCCCAGCCAAACATCGGCCCAAAATCGAGTCCCCCTCCCATTCCCAACTTTTCTCTTAATTCCTCTAATAAACCACCCCGATCGATCAAGAAACGTACTATTCAAAATGTCTCTCCACCATGACGACGCCTGAACCACTACCCTCCCGCCTTCCCTCCCTTCATCCATCAAACTCCATTTATTAAAATCATATCTAGACCTAAGAACCCTCCACCACAAAGAACTGTCATTTTGTAAAATCCCCCACCCCCACTTCCCCAAAAGAGCCTTATTGAAAAGATCCAAATTTCGAACCCCCAACCCCCCATTCTGTTTTGCTTTGCAAATCTCAGACCATTTGACCCAGGCTATTTTCCGGCAACTCTCCCCACCCCCCATAAGAAAGCGGTTTGTATAGACTGTAGTTTGGCTAGGACGTTCTTTGGAGCTCGGTAAAAGGAGAAATAGTAGATCGGTAAGGAGGTTAATACAGCATTGATCAAAATCACTCGTCCTCCCAAAGATAGAGTTTTATCTTCCCATGCAGCCAGTCTTTTCCTGTATTTATCAATAATCGGATTCCAAGTCTCTTTTCGCTTTGGATTCACCCCAATCGGCAACCCCAGGTATGTACATGGTAATTTGCCCACCTTACAATGCAACAATTCCGCTAAGTTGACAATCAAATCCTCCGCCACATTTATCCCCATTAAGTGACTTTTATGGAAGTTGATTCGCAACCCAGAAAGCAACTCAAAATTGCTTAAAATGGCTTTGAATGTTAAAGCATTAGTGTCTGTCGCTTCACCAACGAACAATGTATCATCCGCAAACTGAAGATGCGATAACTGAATTTTTTCCCTTCCCACAGATTGCGGTGTCAGTAAGTTAACCTGTACTGCCTTTTGTACCATTCTACTAAGTGCCTCTACCACAATCACAAACAAAAAGGAGATAATGGGTCTCCTTGCCTTAATCCTCTCTGTAACTTAAATTCCTTCGTAAGGCTCCCATTAATCAAAACAGAAGCTGTTGCACTTGAAATGCATTCCATTATCCAATGTATCCATTTGATGTCAAAATTCATTCTGGACATCACATGTTGCAAAAAAGGCCAGTCCACCGAATCATAGGCCTTCTCAAAATCCACCTTTAGGATCATTCCTGTTTTCTTTTTCCGCTTCATTTCATCAACCAACTCATTAGCAATCAAAATCCCATCAAGAATGTGCCTTTGACCTATAAATGCAGATTGTGTTTGCGAAATGATCCTGTCCAGAACTTTACTCAATCGGATGTGAAAAAGATAGATTAATTTTCCTACCATACGTTGGTAACTTTCTCGATCCACTTTATTAGTGTCATCATTTAACCCGAGTTTCAGATTCTGTTCCATAGGTGTCTCGGCTGGTTTGCAGCCTAGCATACATGTTTCCTTTAGTAAGTCCAGTGTATATTTCCTTTGGGATATCGTGATTCCTACTTTGCTCCGTGCTACTTCCATTCCCAAGAAATATCGCATGTTTCCCAGATCCTTAACTTCGAATTCAGTAGCTAGAAATTCCTTCAGTTTTCGAGCTTCTTCTATATTATCACCTGTTAAGATTATCACATCCACATATACTATCAAGATAGTTACCTTTCCATCATCCAAGTGTTTGTAGAATAAAATATGGTCAGTCTGTGATTGAGAGTATCCATTTCCTTTGATTGCTTTACTGAACTTCTCAAACCAAGCCCTGAGAGATTGTTTCAGAGCGTAAAGAGCCTTTTTCAGTTTGCATACTTGACCAGCTTCTTTTCTATCTCCAAATCCAGGTGGAAGTTCCATGTATACCTCTTCATTTAGATCCCCATTCAAGAAGGCATTCTTAATATCTAGCTGTTGTAATGGCCAATCAAGATTAGTAGCTAAAGATACCCTTACTGTTTTTAATTTTGCTACTGGAGCAAAAGTCTCCTGATAATCAACGCCTGCTGTTTGAGTGAATCCTCTGGCTACCAATCTAGCTTTATACCTTTCAATACTCCCATCTGCTTTGTATTTAATAGTGAAAACCCACTTGCACCCTACTGTTTTCTTGTCTTTAGGTAAAGATGTAATCTCCCAAGTATCATTTTTATTTAATGCATTTATCTCCTCAACCACAGCCTTTCTCCATTCTGGAATAACAACTGCCTCATGGATATCCCTAGGAATCTCAATGCTCGACAAATGACATGTAAAATCTTGAAATTTGGGAGACAAAGTATTGTAGGAAATGAATTTTGCTATAGGGTGAGCTGTGCATTGTCTTACTCCTTTACGAAGTGCAATAGGAATATCAAGATCTGAGGGAATTACATCTGATTCAGTGGTTTGTTGAGCAGGATTTGGTTCGACTTCATGGTTTTGTTGAGCATCGGTCAGTTCTATACCTTGAATCTTGTTCCGTACTGAATAAACAATGAAATCAGGTCGAGTTTCATCTCCCCTTGCCTCAAATTCGTTGATAGTGGTTATGGGCATAGTTATTAAAGGCGCATAGCGCACTAAAGCGCAAAGGGGTTCTGGGGCTATAGCGCATAGCGCTACGCGAAGCGCGCGCTTTACTAAAGTAAAACGCAATAGCTTATATATTTTTAATACATCAGAAGTATCAATAAAATTTAATCAAACTCATTAGCAACAATTAGCAGTATGCTTTAGCATTGTTGATAGCTTACCAATTTATATTTTCCTATATTCTCAAGTATTTGTCAAACTTTGATTGAATGGACTCATTGGCGATTGTGATGACTGATGAACTTTGTCATAAAAAATTGAAGGAAAAGAAAATATAAAACAAGAAAGGAGAATCAATCCAAAAATAAATAATAATTTGAGACGAAAAAAGGAAAGGAAACAATGCAATGTAATTTTGAAGAAAAGAAAAATAGAGCACTTGAACACATCAACCTTGCTTATCGGTCGGCGGCGACTAGAGAGGGTTTATGCAACAAGACTTCATGTAACAGTAACCCTAAAACTCTCCAACTTAACCCTAATATTCTCTAACTTGGGCTTATTTTTAATAAGCCAAATTTAAATTTAAAGCCCAACCTTAGCAACGTATTTTGATAGCATGCCAGCCCCAATTTTCAAGCCTTAGCCAAGGCGCGCTATAGCGCGCGCCTTGGCTAATTGAAAAAACGCAGATAGCGCACATAGCGTGCGCTTTGCCAAAACACGAGGCGCATAGCGATGTGAGGCGCAAGACCCGCGCCTCGCGTCGCTTTGAGCTTTAGCGCGCGCTATGTGAGCTTTTAATAACTATTATGGTCATCGTATTTTGAGGCTGGAAGTCAATATTGGAAGGCCGTGGCAGCATATTTTGAGGCTGGAAGTGAATACTGGAAGGCTGATTAGAAGAGTGGTCAAATGGATCTGTTGTACCTGACTGGACTGAGCTTCAACCGTGTTCTCCCCCCTGAAGCGAAGTGTTTGGAAAAAAAAGGTTGATTTTCAAAAAAAGTAACATCCATTGACACAAAAGCTTTGTTTAAGGAGGGGGAATAACACTTATAACCAAGCTGACATGGTGAATAACCAAGGAAAATACACTTAATGGCACGTGGGTCAAGCTTGGATTTAGTTGGATTATGATTGTGGACAAACGATGTGCATCCGAAAGTACGGGGAACTAAGGAAGAGACAAGCTGAAAATGAGGATATGCAGCTTTAAGAGTGGATAAGGGAGTGTGAAGATCAAGAACACGATTAGGCATTCTATTTGTTAAATATGTTGCAGTGAGGACAGCGTCTCCCCAAAGAAATTTAGGACATGCATAGTGAACATTAATGCACGTGCTATTTCCAAGAGATGACGATTCTTTCGTTCAACAACACCGTTCTGCTGTGTGGTATATGGACAAGTTGTATGGTGAAAAATACCTTGGTTTGCAAGGTATTCCCCAAGGGTGGAATGAAAGAATTCACGGCCATTGTCGGTTCGTAATGTTTGAATAGTGGTATGAAATTGATTTTTGATCATCGAATTAAATTTTTGAAAGGTATGAGTTGCTTCCGATTTTTCTTTCAGTAATTACACCCAACACACTCGTGTATGATCATCAATGAATGTAATGAACCAACGTGACCCCGAATTGGTGTGGACACGAGAAGGCCCCATATGTCACTATGAATTAGTGAGAATGGGCGGCTAGATTTATATGGTTTAAACGGGAAGATAGAACGTGTGTGTTTAGCTAATTGACATACTTCACAAGAGAAAAAACTTGGATTTTTATTACGAAACAAAGATGGAAATAAATGTCTCAAATACTGAAAATTCAAGTGCCCTAATCTACGGTGCCATAACATAATCAAAGCATGATTCGAGGAGGAAAAAGAATCAGCAGTGACTTGAAAAACTTGTGGATCCGCAATAGGAACAACATTAAAGTGATAAAGACCGCCCTCAGCTCTAGCATTGCCAATCATCTTCCCCGAACCCAGCTTCTGAAATATACAACAAGATTCAGAGAATTTAGCAATACAATTGTGAGTTTTGGTTAACATACTAATCGATAAAAGATTGCATGTTAATTTGGGTACATGAAGCACTGCGTGAAGTGTTAAGGAAGCAGAAATTTTTATGGAACCTTTCCCAGCCACAGTGGATAATGAACCATCCGCTATGCATACCTTGAGATTGCTAGGACAAGGTGTATAGGAACAAAATAATGTTGGGCTACCTGTCATATGGTTAGATGCGCCTGAATCAAGGATCCAGGAACTCGCAGCCTCCGTCGAAGCACGAAGAACAGTATGATTAGTACCTGAATCAGCCAAAGAACAAGCAGCAGTGGGAGGCGTGGAAACAGATAAATTTAGCATTCGTTGCAACTGTTCCAATTGTTCTCGACTGAGGGAGACATTCACATTGTCAGATGAAACGGTAGGTAGAGATTCAGTGGGTGCTACAGATGTTTGGTAACCTTTTCCCTCCTTTCATTTGTTACGTGGCTTCCAATTGGCAGTTTTGCCATGTAGTTTCCAGCAATTGGCTTGAGTGTGGTAGGGACGATGGCAAAATTCACACTTAACAAGTTCATCAATTTGATTGAATTTTGTCGAACCATTCAGTTTTGGTGGCCAAGTGGTGGGGCCCTTTGTAGCCAAAGCAGATAGTTCGGGAGAGGTAGCCGAAGATGGAGCATTTTCGAGCATAACTCGGCGTCTATTTTCCTCGCGGCCACCTCGGAGAAGACCTCACGAATAGTGGGTAGGCTGCCACGACTAAGAATCTTGTTAAGGCCTGTTAGAAAGTCGTAAATCCTCTTCTTTTCAACAAATTTCCAGAACTTGACATTCACCTCTGGTTCACCCCAATTACCTATATAGAATTGATCCAGTTCACCAGCGTGAAATAATCGGTTACATCAAGGGTGCCCTGTTTAGATTAACGAAGTTTAGTTTTTAACTCAAAAACTTGCGAACAATTGCCTAGATCAGAATAGGTTTCTGTTACATCATCCCAAATTGATTTCGCAGTTCGGAGGAACAAGAAATTCTTGCTGATACGAGGCTCCATCGAATTTATAAACCAAGCCATAACAATAGAATTTTCGAGTTCCCATGTAGAACTCCCGGAATCGCTGTCTGCCGGCCGTGTCTTTTCCCCATAAATATAGCCCATCTTTCCTCGTCCACAAATAATTATAAGGACGGATTGAGACCACTGTAAGAAATTTCTGGAATTTAATTTATGGTTGGTGATCTGTAATGATAAAAAATCAAAATTTGTATTATGTTGAGGTGGAGGAACCGGAGGGGTCGTCTTTGAGGAGTCCTCAGACGTCATTATTTGGTTTATGTTTTGTTGGTTGTTTGAAGAAGAAAAAAATATGAAGAAACAACCAAAAAGCAAAAACGCACGATTGCGTATTGGCGGAATTCCAGAAAACCCGTTTGGGAAAAGCGATCAGGAATGATAATCGCTACAGGAGCCGCTACACGAACAGTAATCGCGTGAACAGTAATCGCGCTACAGTAGCCACGAACAGTTATCGCGTGAACAGTAAGATTGTGCACGAAGAAGAAGAAAAAAAATCGATTTAGGGTTCTGGCTCTGATTCTATGTTACAAAATATGAGATATTGGAAAAAATCTCTATTATAAATTCATCTTCAATCTGAAAAAAATAATGAAGTATTTATATAAAGAAAAACAACCAAGAAACCTAGTTTAAACAATCTCTTTAAATCTAAACTTATCCTTATCTCCTAATCTAATATCTCTAATAAATAATAAAGATAAAATATTATCTAATATGATAATTATCTCCAACAGGTTTTGTCATTTGTTTTGTAAGAAACTCCTATTATTATTTTGAATAGAGATCATCTTCTTGTTGGATTCTATTTCTAGAACTGTCACTTCTTTGGGAATTGGGTTCGTATCAGTTTGTATGCATGCATGTGAGGGTGCACACATACAGTTAGCTAGACCATCAAATCCTTCTAGAAGGAACTATAAGTTACTCATCTTTGAAAGGCTAATACCAACGAAGAGAAGTACAAATAGTGTAATTTGAAATCCTAGCATATCCGTGTTTCCCCTCGACCTGATTGGAAATTTAGCGTGCCAAAAGGTTCTCCCAAATGAGTCTAAAGAACAAAAAGTCGAAAGGGGAGGATATCCAACAAGAAAGGGAGCATTCCCGATATTGAGAAGTCTCTACCCTTCTTCTTATGACTTGAACCTTGAACTACCTATTAAGTTAGACTTACCAACTCCTCTGAAAAAGGTAAACTACCACAGAAGAAAGCACTAATAAATTGTGTAATTTTAAATCCTAGAATAGTTACTTACAGATTTAACCCTTCAACTCGGGCTTACCTTGAATGAAGTATTCTTTGATATGAAATGTACTTATATGTTCGTAATTTTTTCCTTGTTGGTTCTCATCATATAGCTGGTATATCCTAATTGATTTGTTTAGGTTTCTAACATTGTATATTTCTTGTGTTATGGGATAGTATTCCAGCTCTCAGAATTCTCAATTCATCACATGTTTTACTGCCCTCATATGATGTGGATTTGATTATCCCAGGATAGTTTGGGGAGGCTGAATGATAGAGCCAAGGATGTTACCAAGGCAACTAAGCTTTTGTCCAAACTATTTCCTAATAAAGTAACGATTCACATGCCTCAGGTTTGTTGCTGGAATTCCCTTTTCATAATTGTTTTTGGCAAAGTAAATTGCATAATGATGCTCATCAACATCTCAGGATGAAGCTCATCTGGTTAGTTGGAAGCGTCAGTTAGATCAAGATGGTGAAACCCTGAAAGTGAAAGCAAATTTGAACAATTTACGAACTGTGAGTTTACTTTTTCACCATGAAAGTGACCCCCATAAATTTCCATTTGTCTGTGATTGTTATAGGCTTGCAAATATTTTGATTTCACTTAAAGCACTTGAATTACTCATGACGCAGATCTCCTTTTGGTACACATGTACAGTTTCTTCTTTACGTATCTAGTAATGATACAATTTATAGAAACCTGCCCTCATCGAATTGAATCTCTAACCTGAATGCGCAAAGAGGCAGAGTAACATTAACACCTGCATTATAATGACCGGCCATTTGGTTAATGTTGGCTATTATCAGTGATGACAAGCGTTATCTGATAAAGTATATGGCAGTATGTCTTGCAAGCTTCACTAAAGTGGTGGGATTTGCTACTAATAAGGCTTGGTTGTTTTTATCATTCCAACCGAAACACGTCTCTACAGTATGAGGCTGCCATCACTTCATTTGACATTTGCTTTGTATTTTTATACACAGGTCCTAAACCGCAATGGGTTGGGGTGTGATGGATTAGAAGCTTTAAACATCAAAGACCAATCGCTTACAAATGAGAGTATGTGTTTCTTTTGCACGCCTTTAGCAGATATTAGATTTGTTTTACTTTATTATTGATGATTTCCATGTGAAATGATATAAAACTTGTGAACACAAGATGATGACATAATTTTTGTAATCTTTTGAAGGTGCGGAAAAGGTCATTGGATGGGCTTTAAGCCATCATCTGATGACGAATCCTAAAGCTGAAGCAGATGCGCGGATTGTTTTATCTACCGAGAGGTAATCGATGATGCCACTGTTTATTTGGCAAAATATCAATCAATAGTCAAACTAAATTAATATTGCACTCTTGTTGCAGCATTCAATATGGCATTGGAATTTTACAATCCATTATGGATGAATCCAAGAATTTAAAGAAGACCCTCAAGGTGATACTTCGTTGCTTGACACCATAATCATTCGTGGTTGATTTGTGAATCTGTGATTTGAATCTTAAATTTGGGTTTTCCCAGGATGTTGTGACTGAAAATGAATTTGAGAAGAGGCTTCTAGCAGATGTTATCCCACCCAGTGATATTGGGGTGACGTTTGATGATATAGGAGCGCTGGAAAATGTGAAAGACACTTTGAAGGAGTTGGTTATGCTTCCTTTGCAGAGGCCAGAACTTTTCTGCAAGGGTCAACTCACCAAGGTGACGTTTTTGTTCCTATTTTATGTTATTGTTCCCTTGCTGAAAGAAGGATATTGTGGGTGAAGGAACAAGTGTGTATTTTCACCCGTTTTACTATTTTCAGTTACTGTTTCCATTTTCTTCAATTATTATATCATCTTTCCCATGTATCTTGTTTAACCTCTCCTTGTTGTAAATGCATGTGACCCCTTTTTGTGGTTAGTGGGCCTATTTTCTGTGCCGATCATGTTACTGTTTTTCCTTCCATGTTGTTCAGAATAATTTTCCACGATACAGATGATAAAGATTGTGATTTTGCTCGTGTCATTTATCACCTCATAAAAATTAGGTCACAATTGTTCATAAGCCTGTGCCGATTTAAATTAAGTTGTTGCGTTCACTCTCTTTCTTGCAATTTGAATTCAAATGCTTATTTTTGTGCCTCTGAGATTTAGTCTTTTCTGGCATTGTTTGGAAATTTGAATATTATTGTAGCTAGTTTGCACTCTTTGCGTTAAGAACATCCAAAATCTGCTGTCTCTCATGCAGCCTTGCAAGGGTATACTTTTATTTGGGCCCCCTGGAACAGGAAAAACCATGCTTGCTAAAGCTGTGGCCACTGAAGCTGGTGCTAACTTCATTAACATTTCAATGTCCAGCATAACATCGAAGGTTATTCTATAAAAAGTTCAAGTTTACTGTTATAAAATTCTACTGATGTCATAATGTTCTCATATTGCACCACCGTTCTTTGTGTCTGCAGTGGTTCGGTGAGGGTGAGAAATATGTCAAGGCTGTCTTCTCATTGGCCAGTAAAATTGCTCCAAGCGTTATATTTGTTGATGAGGTATGCCATGTCTCTCTATATTATGATGTGTTTTCTCCTTGCTATTTTCTACGTTTGAGCTTTGGGTGCAATCAAGCCAATTAGAGCTTAAACACCCAAAATATTTATACTCTAGCTCAAGTTTGATCGAGTAGCAACTTGCAAATCAAATTACTTGAGCCAGAGCTTCTGCTTGAAATAGGAGTTGGACAATGTGACGTCTAAAATGCCTGTCTTTTTATAAAGTTGTTGATCATGAGTGATAAATTTAGGGTAGATAAAATACAATGACAAGAATATGAAGAGTATTGTAACTCGAGCTCGATTAGTTGTATGCTGAATGCGGGGACTTGAGCTTGACCCAATGTTGTGTTTGAGATGCTTAAGTTATGTCAAAACCGATCCCCCACCTGAGTTCACAAGACACATTAGCGTTTATTCTCTGACTTCTGGTTTTCCTTATTTGTAGGTAGATAGCATGCTGGGGCGAAGGGAAAACCCTGGAGAACATGAGGCCATGCGTAAAATGAAAAATGAGTTCATGGTGAATTGGGATGGGCTGCGAACAAAAGACACAGAGCGTGTTTTGGTACTTGCTGCAACAAACAGGCCTTTCGACCTAGATGAAGCTGTAATAAGGCGGCTGCCACGTAGGTAAGAACAAGAGCAAAAACATCTTCGAGAAGTTTGATCTTGAACACAAAATGTTTCATGACTGCACTTGTATTTGTGTTGTCCATAGATTGATGGTCAACTTACCAGATGCTGCTAATAGAGCAAAAATCCTGAGAGTGATATTAGCAAAAGAGGACTTGTCTGCTGACATGGATTTGGATTCAGTAGCAAGTATGACAGATGGTTATTCTGGAAGTGATCTAAAGGTTGGGCCTAAAGGCTTAAGTTGTGAATGATTTGTAGGTGCAGGGCTCTGCTCAAGTTAACTTGTGTGTTTTGTTACAGAATTTGTGTGTCACAGCTGCACATCGCCCAATCAGAGAGATTTTGGAAAATGAGAAAAAGGTATTTTCTCCTTAATTTATCTTGTAGATGAGAAAAGTAAACTGAGTGGCATCTTTTTCATGTTTCGGGTTTTTACTGTTGCAAGTATGCCACACATATAATGTCTTGTCAGGCCTGTCAAGTTCTTGTAAATGGCCATTTCCCAAGCTTTTCATTTTTCAGCATGTTTCCTTTGGTATTTCATCTGATTGAATTATTTGTGGGAATAATCAATGTTTAGAATCCACTTTGGATTTAAATCGTTTTATTCTTGATATATTTTGGTGGCTTTGTGTTATGTACGTATGATCGAGTTATGGGACGATCATAGAGATCGTTGATAACGATCTGGCCGTAGGGATGATAACGAAGGGGAAGGGATAGATGGCAGTATGTGAGAGGGAGAAAGAGCCCAAGAGAGTTGGAGTCTTGTTGGTAAAACTATTCTTATCTACTAGATAAACCAAATCCTAATATTAATTTGAAAAACAAAACCAATCCCTAATCTTTAGATAAACTGAAAACTAAAAATATTGAATGCTATCTGATCAACTCAACCTCTTATCTTTAAACTTCCCATGTGTATATCTTTGATAGACTTTATCTCCTTGACTAGAATCTTTATCGATATGTGTTATCTGGTTGGTGGTCGTTACACTTTGTTTCTTTACCACTTCCTATATTGGAAAAATTGTTTCCCATAGAGATGCTATCAAATAGGTTATCTGAAGAGATTATTACCTTTTTTTTTTCGGAATTTCTATCCTCGTCTAACTGTTATGGTTAATATCAGGAGCAAGCTGCTGCTCTTGCTGAAGGGAGGACTCCACCAGCTTTAAGTGGGAGTGCTGATATTCGCCCCCTAAATATAGATGATTTCAGATTTGCTCACGAAAGGGTGAGAAGAAATCGCATGAATCTATTATTTTTTTACCTACTTGTCCCCTGTTCTAAATTTATTTATGTTCATTCGACCTAGGTATGCGCAAGTGTTTCATCAGAGTCGATAAACATGACAGAGCTTCATCAGTGGAATGAACTTTATGGTGAAGGAGGCTCGAGAAGAAAGAAATCCCTCAGCTACTTCATGTAAAGGTTTGCATGTGTACAATTTGTTCTTTCCTTCTGGTCACCCGTCTTCTCCACCCATTCTATATCCAACTTCTCCATTAGATATAATGACAAAATGCACAACATTGTACAATGAAGTATAGGTTTCTGTAGTACCCTTGTGTTCTAATTTATGAGATGGTGTAAGGTTAGAATAGCCTCCCCAATTGAAAATTAATGGCTACTCTGGCTTTGTTTTGTATCACATCTCTCTCTTCTACCAAACAGAAAATGTCAGGCAGGATTCAGTTTAAGTTATTGCGACAGCACAAGAATTGGTCGAGATTCGATCCTGTGCATATATATTTATTATCGTCCTTCTTCATTGTTTTAATTGTTGCTAACTGATACTAATAAGAAAACCTATTCTCTTTCATTTCCTCCTGTCAGTTGGAGTTTTAGTTTTGAGTACATTTCTCTAACTGGTAGTGTTGGTTGCTGACACTAATTGTCCTGCCAGTGGAGTATTGTGACACACCTGAATTTCTGTACATCTTAAAACATCCTAGTTATGGTATAATATCTAGGCATTTTATATGAGGCGATACTCGGTTTTACACTTGGTATGACCTTGTTTTATGTTGTCCTTGTGGGGGATACTGCAATGTTGGTCAACCCAAAACTTGATATTAGAGTTGCGTGGTACACAATTTCGATTTTGATTGCCATTATCATTTATATGTTTTTTTAATGATGATACAGTGTCCATTATATCTCTGTTTCAAAAGTTTATGAAGCTGCCATCATGCTCCTCCGAATCTGCAGGAGCCATGTGCTCATAAAACGTCTCTATAATAGGCAACGTACCTGGTGTCGAATCGATTAGACGCTCAAAGGTGGGAAAGAGGGACAAACTCCTTATATCACTATTTTCAATTGGATTATGGTCTCTTTATCGTAAGAAAAACTTATTACAAGACAAATTAGTGAAAAAAATTAAATTTCACGTTAAATCCTATACGCCGTATAAATTTTTTTTTTTTTGTTTGAACAATTTGGTAAAGACATCATAAGAATTAATTTATTATCTGCACAAAAAAACGTAGTTCATTTGTTCTATTTGAATCAGACATGACAAAAAACGTAGGCCGAACCTTGAAATTTCTACAGAGGGGGTTATGGTCTGGGCCAGTTATCCAAACTAGATACATAATACCAATTTTTGATATTTCAAGAGTAGAGATCTACCAATAAGCCTAAAATTGATTCTTCCTGAGTCGATGCCTGAGTGGTTAATGATGCCTGAGTGGTTAATGGGGACGGACTATAAATTCGTTGACATGTCTACGCTGGTTCAAATCCAGCTTGGCCCAATAATTTGCCAATCTACTATGAGATGGTATAACCCACCTTGTCCTTTAGAAATACCGCGTATAAAACATCTATATAAGTAATTGAAAAATAAAACATATCAATCTAAGAATAAAAACACAAGATTGGTTGATAATTTTAAAATATAAACAAAATTCAAATAAATAAGAAAACAAAAAAATAATTGTATTTTTATAAAATAAATAAAAGACAATTATTATTAAAAGAATATGTTTATTTTAATCTGTTTGGGCAGGCACACAACACATGCAAGAGTCGCTAGTAAAAAATAATTCAAGGGTGCGGTTTCTAGGTTATAAAATTACTAAATGACTTGCTAATAATAAGTATGCTACTTGTAGAAAAATATTTTCGCAACTAAAGATTCCAAAACTACAAACAATTATAAGGGGCCCGAGTAGACAATCAACAGATAATGAACACCACAACATATTTGAAGCTGGAGAAAATTTGAAGCTGGAGAAAATTTGCAGCATTATATTTGAGGGAGAGAAAATTCATGTTAGAAAGAAGTAAGTCAAGGTTGTGCAGCTTCAAGGAGTTTCTCATATACTTGCCTGGCACTCAAATCCTCCACCTGTTTAATAAAAAATAATGAACCGCTTCAAGTCATACATAAATTACAACAAAACGAAGGCCCATACAAAAAGGAAATATGTTGATGCATGTTCTGGAATGATGACAAAACCAAGGTTCGGTTTTGAAAAAAGTAGCAAAAAAAAAGCTTTTGGGACACATCTTTAGGTCACAACGGCCATGTCAAAAAAATTTAGTCTAGTGAGAAGATAGTTAAAGACAAACCAACAATGACAGTATATGAGAAATTGGTCAAGAGAGCAGGTCAGCTAAGATAAATATTTAGTCAGGACAGGATCTGCAAAGTTAATCACTGATCAAGGCAAGAAGTTAGCTAAGAGACAATCAGTTAAAATACCAATTTTCAAGACAAAAGCTCTCCACCAAGTGAAGTTATCACTATTGTTTCAAAATGCTTTTATTAAAGTATGCTAGAATCAAGAATATTCTTTGGAAAGCCAAAGGCAGAAAGTTTCCGTATGCCGCTTATTGAAAGTATCAAATCTCAGTTTACAGAAAAAGATTAATAGAGAAAATTTGACGAACAGATATTAAGCTATCACAAATATTCAGGCACCGGAATTCAAATGTTACCATTGGTAGCTTCCCTAAAGAATTTGAAGATTGCAGAAGAAAGAACAATTGAATGACTTGAAAAGACTTACATCTAAGAAAAAGTTCTTACCACATTCTGAAGAAGTTTGAGAACATAACTCATACTCAGATCAAGATTAGCAACATAGGAGATGACTAGTCGCCTGTAAGTGAGAGCTTCAAGTATTTATGGTCGTTTTTACAAAAGGATTGAGGGGTTGATAGAGATGTTTTATATAGAGAACAAGCAGAATAGCTGAAATGGAGGAGAGCATGTCTTTGCGATCGTAAGATACCTCTAAAGCTTGAAGAGAAGTTTTACAAAACATCGGTTAGACATGTTATGTTGTATGGAGCAAGATGAGAGCCACATATATGATGATGTTAAGGTGGATCTGCGGATATCCGAAAATGGACAGGATAAAAAATGAGAACATTAGAGAGAGAGTTGAGATTGTGCCTATCAATGGAAAATTTCGAGAGACGTGTTTAAGATGATATAAGCATGTACTTACGCGATCAATAAATTCCTCAATTAGGCGATGTTGAGATAACAACAAGTACGCAAATTAACCAAGGAAGAGAGGAACCAAAAAAAACTTGGTTACCAACAATAAAATAAGACAAAATTAATTTAAATATAGATGATGGTATAGAAGGGGATATAGAACGATGATGTAACATGATCCATATAGCTGACCCCACTTAGTGGAGTAAAAGCTTGTTGTTATTGTTGCTATTGTTGTTGCTGCTTAATGGTCTACTTAAACCTAGAATTGATAAAGTTAACCAAATTTGTACAGAAATCGAATTTTTCATAAGACGGGGTCTTTGAAAATTTAACACGATCTATTCACTCCCCACCAATCTCTCGACGCTCTTAACTGGGGGCAACAAAGCACGATATAAGTTCCTGGAAATAACCAAATAGAAGCAATCCACACATAACTTAGATTGACCACAAACGCAACGGACAAAAATGGCACTGTCATCTAGGAACGCGCATTGGATATCACAAACTTCCTAACTCTAATGGTGAATCCAATGGGGAGAAAAAAACAAAGTCGTCGTCCTCTACCTGAAGAAAAAAATCTTAGATTTCACGTATAATTTTTTTACAAAGTCATGTTTTGCCCCCTAGCCATTTTTTATTTTAGATTGTTAATAATGATTTTAAAACTGCAGTTCTTAGTACAAATTTCTGGGGAAGGACAGCACCATCATAGCTCGTCACTTCTGAATATGTCTCTCTTAGACTTGGCATGATTCTACAATAGTTACTAACAGTTTCTGAGCAATCAAGGCCGTAGTCAATCATGGCTTACAGTTTGATATAGAATAGAAAGCACAGCCTCTTATTCCACTAAAAACACACAAGTTCAAAGAACGAAATTTAAGCACCAAACTTACCACCAGGAGCTTTGATTTATTATTCCACCCTCTTTGGAGAGTCATCTGGCTCAATTTCAAACCTAACACCTATTTTAACAAATTATTGTCGGGTCAGTTTGTATATTTTGTTTCAGAGATTGTAACAGTTACTGTGATTGATTATTATACAGTCATTAACGAATCTGAGTACCTTTCCCATATATTCTAAGAGCTCATTGTTAGCTTCCCCTCGGGCTGCAGGTGCCGCAACAGTAACTCGAACATCATCAGCATTTACTCCTGAAATTAGTTGAGAAACAAGGTTTTTTGAAAAGAGAGACATATTCCAAACTATCATAGAACTTTGTCAAAATCCAAAAATGCATCAAGAAAACAGGCGACTTATTTACAGGAAAGTGAAACAAGGAAAATGGTGCTTTCCCCACATGAGACAGATCCATATTGTGAGAACTGCTGTAAACGGTTTCTTAGATGGTCAAAGTTTCCTATTTGAAAAAGTTCTGAACCACCATGAAAACACATTTTCATAAAAAAATTGTTGAAGATGGGCAAAGATTAAAAAATAAAAAATAGAAATTTTGATCCCTCGGAATTGAACATTTTGATTCAACATAAATGTTTATCAAACAACTGCAGCATTAGAGCCAGTTGACTGCTGGATTACTTGTGATTGCTGAGCGTTGTGAACGGTCTTCCACTTCGATGGCCACTTGAACAAGGCCACCCTCTAATTGTGATATACAGGGCGGAACAGGAGCATCCTACACCATATGACAGAGCAAATAATGTTCCACCAAAAGCAGTTATCCAAAAGGACAGATTTAAGCATGCAAGTCTCCAGAAAGTATGCCTTTATATTACTAATAATCTGCCTAGCCACCAAAAATTATTAACATGTATAGTAAAAAGAAAAGTAAGGATAAAAAACTTGCTTCAAAATTGCAATCTGCCAAAACTTTCACTGGTTGATATCCAACTTATATAGTTGGACATCACCAAAGAGAAACTTACAATAATGAGAATTCCAACTTTACGGTGGTACCTGTGGATTAGTTTCAGCAGCAATTGTACTAAGCGCACCATCAACAACATATATAAAGGGAGCAGATGCCATATCTTCTTCTGCACGATAGCAAACAAGCAGCTCACAACCCACACAATTCATTCGATACTGCTTCTCCACTTTTCCTTCACCACTGAATAAAATAGATACACCACAATTCAGACGTGGTAAGATAAATATATATTCTGAATCCCTCCATATTACAAATTATAAGTTGATGATTAATTTAATAATTTTAATCAATTAGAAACGATAGTAAATGAAACATTAACAACATAACAAGTAAAGTTGTATTCCCTGCTGTGCAAAATCGAACACACCATGCTTCAACAACTTATTTATATCATTATAATCACGAGTCGTACATAATAGTTTAAAATTGATAGGAATTTTTTTGACACATTTAGCAAGTTGATCAAGCAGTTTTGGATCAGGTGTAGACATCAATGTTTTAAGACCTTCGTCACATGTATAGAAACAATCATTTCAGTACTTGACAGTAAAAGTTAAAACATGATCCTTTCATACCAATGCCAAGAATTGGATAGTCCGGTTTTGTGGTTTCACGACATTTATCGTGTTCCCACAAAAATTCATTCTTGTTTCGAGGAAAATGTATTTCACTCAAATATTTAGCTTTGATATAACAACAAAAAATGCTATCAATTGTATGACAAGCATTACTCGACATATTTAAAGTCTGTACTCATCGATATTGGTTTTACTTTTACCCATATAATCCAATTTCACAATTTGACATTAGTTATCAAATTTAACACCATTAATAAAACTTGGGCAATTATCAACGAAATGACATAAAATATACATCCCCTAAACTTAAAGATAACATTAAATATATAAAAGAAAGTAGCAATTAGAAAAACTAATACAAATTTCAAAAGTACTACTAAACACGGGAAAACTATTAAATATATGGGTAATTTCAAAAATTACCCATATAATCCAATTTCACAATTTGACATTAGTTATCAAATTTAACACCCTTAATAAAACTTGGGCAATTATCAACGAAATGACATAAAATATACATCCCCTAAACTTAAAGATAACATTAAATATATAAAAGAAAGTAGCAATTAGAAAAACTAATACAAATTTCAAAAGTACTGCTAAATTTATATCTATTTTCTTATATTGCGGGTGTTGCTAAAAAAACTCAGAAACACCACAGAAATATGCAATGAAAATGCTCATGATGGCTTCACTAGATTCATGCAATAGCTAACGAAAAGTTACCGCTTTAAGAGAACCTTTCCTGCTTCACTAGTGTTCAGCCTTGCAAGATGCTTCTTCCTGTCCAAGACATAAGCTTTGTCTGTATTTCTTTTGGGCATTTTTTGCAATTGTGTATCTACAAAATATTGTAGTAAGGAGATGTACAAACCCTTAATTTAAATTTTACAAGACCTAAAAACCGAACCGTAACCAGAACTAAAAATCAAAATATAAAGCAGAAACCGAAAAGATTCCGTGAAAGCAATAAACATCTGAAACAATGTAAAGAAGGTCAGCCTATGTCAAATTTAATTTTCAGGTCCCAAGTTACTATGCCAGTGGATTATGAATTAGCATCTCATTTTCATTTTAACGTTAACTTCTTCAATGAGTATTATTTTCCTTGAATGTCTATGATTGAGCGTCACGCCTTTTACTAAACATTCAGAATCATCATGCAACAGTCACGAGCCACGGGAAGAGGGGATGGATGAATAAAGTATTACCAGTAATGAGAACATGAGAGCTGCAGTGCTTGCAGTAATAGACGAAGAGATCGGAATCGGGACCTTCGGGCAAAGCGTCCTCGCTGGAGTAAGTATGCGTCGTTCGCTTCGGCATCTGTCTGTGTCTCTATCGCAACGGCCGTAGCTGAGTTCTTCACTCCAACTCCCCAACACCTCCACTGTCTCACGCGACCCAATTTTGTGAATAGGCTGATACGTAATGTCTAATCTCTTCGATTTTTTTTAAATATATTAAAATTTAATAGAGTTCTATATCGTCGTATATGTCGTTGAAATTGAAGGATCATCATACCCGTAATATTGTGAGACGGATGTTGGACACCGAAGAAAAATCACGTTTGACAGAGATACATATGTTCTATTGGAAGTGTGGTAAGACTAAAAGAGATAAAATAAAGAACAAAGATATTAGAGCTGAAGGTTGAACTTGTAGAATATAAGATCCAAGAAAGTTGGTTACACTGATTTGTTCATGTACGATATAGACCCAACAATACACATGTGCGTCGACTAAAGTTAATGAATTTCGTTCCTTTCACTAGAGCAAGGGGATCGAATAAGACATAACTCGAAGTTATATACAAAGATTTGAAATCCAAATGGACCAACAATGATATTTTGACCAAAAGAAGCTTTTGAAAAAGTTTAACATATTTGTACGACCCAATTTGATTCCTTTTCATGTTGAAAATGTATCCTGAAGTTTTATCTTGTTTCTAATGCATAATATATAAACGTAATATGTTCGAAAGTTATTTTTGATAATTTTGAAATGATTGAACAAACGAGAAATAAGCTAAGGAAAAATCTGTAAGGGAAATTAAAGAAGGAGAGACTTGATATTTTCTTAAAAAAAATATCTGTAGAAATTCAAAAAATTTCTGACAGGAGGGGCAACTCTAAGTAGATTTAAGAGGGAAAATTCTACGAGGACCCAATGTATGTTGTATGTGAGATGGTGTTTTCAAACACCGGGTACACATAAGAATTTCCCAGGCTGCTCCGATTAAGGCGGGTCTCCCCTGCTCCTGTGACCAACGCTCATGTTTCATACTCCTGGCAGAATGCACATTCAAGTTGCAGGCTACACTAATCAAATGTGGGTCATTTTGAGATTCTGCAACTAAATCAACCAAATTTATCCCCACAAACCACTTTAAACTTCAATAAATAACACGAGAATTTACCCAGCAAAAAAAAAAAAACACACAAGAATAAGCTAACATTTCATTAGTTGCATGACTGCATCCAATATAGTCAACAAGAGTTTACATAAAAAGGTAATGTGAAAAGGGAGTCGGATAATTAGATGGTCTTCATGCATGGGAGTTCATATACTTGATAAAAGAAGTTCACAAAAATTGAAATAAGCAAACTGATGATCAGAATTTCACATCCTTTCCTGCATACTGATTGATTGTCCAGGTTCTCGTATCAACAAATATCCTGCAATGGCACACAAAAATATCATTGAGTCGAACGTGCTTTAATCAGAAAGGTGGAAATAATTTAAATTAGCGAAGAAAGTTGATGTAGGAGACAATGATGCGGAGCAAATAAGGGAAAGCTAATGAAATGTGACAATGTTGAAGTAAGAGTAGCTGCCATATTATTCATGTAATGTTTACTTCCGCATGCTAAGGAATCTTGCATGATTGCCAACTAAAAATAACTTAAGCAAACATTTTTCTCTCTTGAAGCTAGCTACCCTCACTTAACTTTCAACATGAAACCACATGATGCCACCTCAAAGGTTTAATTAATTTTGTTAGCGAAGCTTCAAGAAAACAAAAACAAACTCATCTTCACAACTCTATCAATGACATGAGGTGAAGAAAAAAATAAAACAAAACCAAAAAACCACAAAGAACCATAGTTATTAAAGGGCCAAGGTTGTCATTCCACATGCATTATCGAAGCGAGGTACACTGAAATATATTGGACAAGAATTTATACACACAAACAAATTTTGGTCCTAATAAGTACTGTAGAAACTACTAGACAATAATAAAACAAATATTCCTTAGCGGGCAAGCAAAATGAAACACTATTAATTGCATTTATCTCCATTAAAGTACATCTTGATGGTTTAAGCCACACAGATATGTGCTTCACAGTCAATGCAAGCCCTTAACTGCCATGTTGCGCCTTTACTTGCGCTTTCGAACAAGGGCTAAGTACCACCTTGAGCCTTGAAGTATGCTTTGTGGTCTTTTAATCATGCACATAACAATTCAATAATAACCTCACCACGGTTCTCTACTGGTTCACAGTTGTTATCAGTCATATAAAGTTGTGGATGGCCAATGACTCATGGGACCATATTTCCAATTTGGTTCTTTTTTTCCTTTCAGAAACATTTATCACCTCGACTGATGCCTTATAATTTGCAAATGAGAAATTACAATTGGCACCCCTTCCCAAGCACACACACCCCCCACCCCACCCCACCCCACACAAATAACCGAAGATATGTTTATTCAGGTCAATAGTTCACCTGATCCACGAAGTTTGAGTGCGCAAGGCAGCACCAAAATTCCATCGTTAGACGGATAAACTCACTAGTATCACATGTATTTGGATATCGTATTGTAAACTTTTGGAATACCTCTAGTATTCTTTTTATATAATTATATTTTTCCAATCAAAAAAAAAAAAAATCACATGTCTTTAGATTGTCAAAATCTCAACAGAAAACAATCATGAAAAAACATGACCAGGATCTAATGAACCGCCATACAAGCAGTTGAATGCAGTCAGACAGAATTGATGCACACTGTACAAACGCGTAGACACTACTATCATACATAGCAAAGTAATGCCACAAAATCATGCTAATAAATGTGGCTGAACGATGAATTGCAGACATTTCTTATTTTTCGTAGACAAGTTAAATCCAGGTGATTGGCCGGATGTAAAATGTATGTGGCAGATTTTAGTGCCTGAAAGGACATGGAGATCTAACTTTGGAGTTTATGGTATATTCTATTATTTCATGAACAATCTCACTCCCCAGATTCAGAAATAGAAGACAGTTGCTCGCGCCATCTGAACACAGAATACAACTACTGAACAACATCAATTCAAAATAAGCTAAACTTCTCTAATTCTATTATCAAAAGGAATTTCGAAGTTGGTTAAGTCAATAAGGAACAGATCTCTAAAATCAGACAGATTTAAATCAATAACTTTTGTGGCAAAAAACTAATAAATGATGACATCACGTAAATTAGCAAAATAGGCACCTATTTGATGCGATCGAAGCATTAAGAAGCACCGACGATGATATTGTTGATAGGAATGAAGATCAATTTAACGAAAAAGCCTACGAATCCCATCACCACGAACCCGATCGCCGTACGAGTCGCTACCTTCGTGAATTCTACATGCACACATCAATTACAACAGAAAATATTCACAATACCGAAGAAAAATAAAAGAACAGCGATCATATATTCATAATTTCCGAAGAAATCGCACCTTTGCGATCAGGCTTGTGGCATCGCTTAACAAGGCGAACGCTGTCCTTGGCGAAGTCTCTCAGTGGATCGAAAACCTGGTCCAAAGCATCCATCTTTCTTCGATTTGATTTCACTTGTCTCCCCTCCTTTTTCCGAAAAAATGGCGACTCTGAAGCAACACGGATGGCTCGGGGTTTAAAAAGGAAACAAACGGATTGGTTTATGTTTGGGGCAGGGTTTCAGTTTCGTTTGACGGTATGTTGAAAATACCAAAATAACCCCGAGGAAAACGAGTTTTTATATTTTCTGTCCGGAAAACAAGTTTGAAGGAGCATTAGACTAGACATGACCACGGTTCATGAATTATCGGTTGATACTTCGGAACCATCGATTAGACGGTTCATAAAAGATTAGACGGTTCATAAAAGCTTGACTCTAAACCTTAACATTCGTAGACTTCGATTACGGTTACGGTTCGATCCTTATATTTTTTAAAATATTTGAAATTAAAATTTTATTTCAAAAATTCGAAAATGATTAAACATAAACTTTAAACAAAAGTAAAATTAAAATTGAATTAGGTATGGACCGTTTATAATTTTGGTACTATTACACATGAAATTTATATGAAACCTTTACAGTTTTGGTACTAATTACATGTGATATTGGTATTAAAAATCTACAATTATGGTATTAATTGCATATAGGTATGAAACTTATACAACTTTGGTCTAATTACAAATGACATTGGTATTAGAACATTTACAATTATTGTACTAATTACATATGAAATTGGTATGAAACATATACAATTACATATGAAGTTGATATGAAACCTTTACAATTTTGGTACTAATTACAAATGATATTGGTATGAAACAGTTACAATTATGATACTAATTATATATGAACTTGGTATGAAACCTATACAACTTTGGTACTAATTAAAAATGATATTAGTATGAAATATTTACAATTATGGTACTAATTTCACATTATATTTATATGAAACATTTACAATTATGGTACTAATTAAATATGAAATTAGCATGAAATCTTACAATTTTGGTACTAATTACACATTATATTGGTATGAAATATTTACAATTATGGTACTAATTACATATGAAATTGATATGAAAAGTATACAAAGTTGATAATAATAACAAATGATATTAGTATGAAACATTTACAATTATGGTACTAATTAAAAATGATATTGGTATGAAACATTTACAATTATGGTACTAATTACATATGAAATTGGTATGAAACCTATACAACTTTGGTACTAATTACAAATGATATCGGTATGAATAATTTACAATTATGATAATATTAATTACATATGAAACATGTACAACTTTGGTAGTAATTACAAATGATATTGGTATGAAATATTTACAATTATGATACTAATTACATATGAAATCGACGAATATTAACATTGAATTATTTGTTATTTATCTATACGAAAACAACTCAAAAGTTCTTATTATGTTAAAAATAGTCAGTAATAAGATATTTGACTATCAATTAGAAGTTATTAATTTATATATTATAAAGTTAGTAAATTATCAATTCAATATGTTGTTTCCAAATCATTATAAGCAAATTATTAAAAGATTCTATTAATTAATCAAATATTATATTATCGAGGTTCTATGGTTAGTCATATTGTGGGAAATTAAGATATACTTATTGAATTGTTATATATAATGTAAATCAGATAATGAACATAAAGTGCTCGTAGAATAATTTAAATATATATAATATGTTTGTTTATAATAATTTACTCCATTATTATAGTATTTTATTTTGCAACCACTATTTCTTTAGTTCTTATGAATTTATCCAACATTTTTGTTATATTTCTTTGCTATAGTTTATCTCAATTTTACGATATTTATTTAAGAGCATAACATGTTTTTTTAGATAATTTTTATTTTTATTTATCAATATAAAATAGTTCATTTATAACTGCAAACACACCCTACTACCACTGTAAAAATTGTTGTCATAATTGGCAAATTTTTTGTGGCTGTGTTATTTTCATACGTTTGTTTACAAGGATTTTTTAAAAGACGAGAGCCATTGTATGAGAGGAAACAAATCATCAAATGCAGCCTAACTATTTTCCAACTTTTGGAAATTATCTATGATATCACCAAAACTTGCGATGATCTGCTGCTATCAATTGAGACGAGGTTATCCTCTCTTTCTTCTCCAATACTCGAAATAACGACGATGGTGTCAGTAAGTAGCCTCTGATATGACCTGAAAGCACGAATTAACCGTGAGAAGGGGGCCAAAAGTTTTTCCAGCGGGTCCCCTCCGACGCTCAAGTCAGACGAGAGGATACAAGAAAATAAATACTTGTAAAGTAATAGGATTGTGAATGAATGAATGAATTGATACCCCAAACCTAGTATTTATAGGCAGAGACCCGAGAATTACCATGCAACAAGGACTCTTTCCATGTTTATCCAAATCTTACCCAGATATGTTAAGATCTTGTGAATACAATCAAATCCCTGATATTGCTCCGCATATCTAAGACTTACCTAGTTTAGGGGATTCAGTTTCCTTGTTGTGCACACGTATCCAGCTGGGAACGAGAAGAGCTCGGCCAATGAGCTCGGGTTCCCAAAGAGGTAGCCAGACTATTTGGCGAAGAACCAACAGGTGAGGCAAAACAGGTCGGCCATAACAAAGAGCTCGGTTCAAGAGGCGAGATCTTTTGAGGAAGGTCAAATAATTTAAGTCAGATCAGGTCGGCTCATAAGGTAGTGTCTTCATATTTAAGGGGTATCACAGTCGCCCCATCCCTGTCGAGCTGACGTCGCAGACCAGAAGTTCGTATGTGCTAAGTTTTCCCGACGAGCCAACCTTTTCTTTTAATGTTAGTTCTGTTTTACCATCCTTGTCTTTTTTGTATGGCAAAGCTTAATTAGATAGGACCGAGCGTGACGTAGCTCGGTCTCGTTTAATAATTTACCACGTAATGACAAATAGTAAACAGGTAGGACCAACCACGACGTAGCTCGGCCTCTTTTAATAATTTACCACGTAATGACAAATATTAAACAGGTAGGACCAAGCATGACGTAGCTCGGCCTCGTTTAATAATTTACCACATAATGTCAAACATTAAACAAGTAGGACCAAGCACGACGTAGCTTGGCCTTATTTAATAATTTACCACGTAATGTCAAATAGTAAACAGGTAGGACCATGCACGACATAGCTCGGCCTCTTTTAATAATTTACCACGTAATGACAAACATTAAACAGGTAGAACCAAACACGACGTAGCTCGACCTTGTTTACTAATTTACTACGTAATGGCAAATAGTAAACAGGTAGGACCAAGCAAGACATAGCTCAGCCTCTTTTAATAATTTACCACATAATGGCAAACATTAAACAGGTAGGACCAAGCATGACGTAGCTCAGACTCGTTTGTGTGAAAATCCTCAAGCCAGGCGTAACCAGGGCTGAGGTGAGCTCGTCATAAACGTAGTTCCCAAGGTTGGGTGAAAACCCTTGCCCCTGGCGTAACCAGGGCTGAGGTGAGCTCGTCGTAAACATGCTCCTGAGGTAGGGTGAAAACCCTTGCTCCTGGCGTAACCAGGGCTGTGGTGAGCTCATCGTTAACGTAGCTCCTGAAGTGAACTCATCGTAAACGTAGTTCCTGAGATTGGGTGAAAACCCTTGCTCCTGGCGTAACCAGGGCTGAGGTGAGCTCGTCGTAAACGTGCTCCTGAGGTAGGGTGAAAACCCTTGCTCCTGGCGTAACCAGGGCTGTGGTTAGCTCGTCGTCAACGTAGCTCCTGAAGTGAACTCGTCGTAAACGTAGTTCCTGAGGTCGGGTGAAAACCCCTACTCCTGGCGCAACCAGGGCTGAGGTGAGCTCGTCGTAAACGTGCTCCTGAGGTAGGGTGAAAACCCTTGCTCCTGGCGTAACCAGGGCTGTGGCGAGCTCGTCGTAAACGTGCTTCTGAGGTATGGTGAAAACCCTTGCTCCTGGCGTAACCAGGGCTGTGGTGAGCTCGTCGTTAACGTAGCTCCTGAAGTGAACTCGTCGTAAACGTAGTTCCTGAGGTCAGGTGAAAACCCTTGCTCCTGCGTAACCAGGGCTGATGTGAGCTCGTCGTAAACGTGCTCCTGAGGTAGGGTGAAAACCCTTGCTCCTAGCGTAACCAGGGCTTGTGGTGAGCTCGTCGTTAACGTAGCTCCTGAAGTGAACTCGTCGTAAACGTAGTTCCTGAGGTCGGGTGAAAACCTTGGGCCTGGCGTAATCAGGGCTGATGTGAGCTCTACTGAAAAAAGTTGATGAAGAGCTCGGGATGACCTCCGAGTGAAGAGCTGAGAATGACCTCCGTCTAAAGAGCTGAGACGAGCTCTACTGAAAAATGGTGATGAGCTTTATATGCTGAGCTCTTCGGGATAGATAATCATCTGAAGAGCTGTGGATGAGCTAGAACGAATAGTTGATAATATACTCCACATGAATAGCAAAGAATGAGCTCCATGAGATAGGTCTCTTTCTGAAGAGCTGAGGTTGAGCTCTAATGAGTGGTTGATCTTCATTTGAAGAGCTGACATATTAGCTCCCATGAATAGTTGATGATGGCCTCCATATGAAGAGCCGACGGATGAACTCTTTAAGGTAGAACTTCATCTGATGAGCTTACGGACAAGCTCTCTGCCTATTTGATTATGACTTCCATATGATGAGTTGATGACGAGATATATGATGTAGATCTTCATCTGTAGGGCCGAGGATAAGCCCTATGAAGTATAGTCCAACTGAAAAGCTGACGGATGAACTCTCTGAGGTAGATATCCATCTGATGAGCTGAGGATGTGCTCTAATGAATAGGTGATGATGAGCTCTCCGAGGTAAATCACCATCTGAAGAGCTAATGATGAGCTCTAGTGAAGAGCTGAGATGATCCCCATCTGATGAGTTGAGGATGAGCTCTACTGAAATAGCTGAGATGATTTCAGTCTGATGAGCTGATGATGAGCTCTACTGAATAAGTGTTTATGAGCTCTATATGATGAGTTCTTCGAGGTAGATCATCATCTGAAGAGCTGAGGATGAGCTCTACTGAAGAGCTGAGATAATTTCTGACTGATGAGCTGAGGATGAACTCTTCTGAATAGGTGATGTTGACCTCCATCTTATGAGTTGGGGATGATCTGTATCTGAGCTTAGGATGAGCTTTACTGAAGAACTGAGATGATCTCCATCTAATGAGCTGAGGATGAGCTCTACTGAATAGGTGATGATGAACTCTCCGAGGTAGATCACAATCTGAAGAGCTGAGATAATCTCCGTCTTATGAGCTTAGGATGAGCTCTACAGAAGAGCTGAGATGATCTCCATCTGATGAGCTGAGGATGAGCTCTACTGAATAGGTGATGATGAACTCTCCGAGGTAGATCACAATCTGAAGAGTTGAGATAATCTCCGTCTTATGAGCTTAGGATGAGCTCTACAGAAGAGCTGAGATGATCTCCATCTGATGAGCTGAGGATGAGCTCTACTGAATAGGTGTTTATGAGCTCTATATGATGAGTTCTCTGAGGTAGATCATCATCTGAAGAGCTGAGGATGAGCTCTACTGAAGAGCTGAGATGATTTCCGGCTGATGAGCTGAGGATGAACTCTTTGAAGATCTGAGATGATCTTCATCTGAGGATGATCTCATGATGACCAGGATGAAGAGCTCTTGATGACATCTAATTGCAAAGCGAAGGATGAGCTCATGTTAACCAAGATGAAGAGCTCATGATGACCTCTGATTGAAGAATAAAGGCTGAACTCTAGTTGAGGAGTTGGGGATGACCTCCAAGCAGCTGGGGCATCTGATTAGTCTTTGTGGTCCCCTTAATAGTCATGACAATGAACGAGTCAACTTTTCTAAACTTATATCCACGTTCGTCAGTGGAGGTTAGATCTAGGGGTGGGAATCGGGACGGGTTTCGGGTTCGGGTAATCGGGTATCGGGAATACTAAAAGCATACCCGAACCCGAACCCGAATATGTCGGGTACCCGAAATTCGGGTTTCGGGTACCCGAACCTTGACTTTTTTTTTTTAGTTTTTTAAAAGAAATGCTACACATAAATAACCTAAAAAATATATATTTTTTTATTTTTAAAAGGGAAATCGGGTTCGGGTACCCGAACCCGAACAATTTTTCTTCCAAACCCCTACCCGAATCCCGTCCCGAACCCGCCACTACCCGATCGGGGAATACCCGATTATCCCAAAAAACTCGATTATCCCGACCCGATCGGGAAATACCCGATCGGGTCGGGTCGGGTCGGGACCCGAATTCCCGAACCCGTTTCCCATCCCTAGTTAGATCTCTTGCATTCACCATAGGAGATTAGATCTTCCAAGTTCTTTTAGGATGTTAGATCTCCCATGTACATCTCCGGAAGTTGTTACTCATCTTTCTGCTACGAAGCTCTAGAGGTCAACATGGTATTCGATCTTCTTCCTTTTCTGTTGTCAGTCTCTACGTCTTTGCTCAAGCTTCCCACAAACGGCGCCAATTGATATCACCAAAACTTGCGATGACCTGCTGCTATCGATTGAGAGGGGGTTCTCCTATCTTTCTTCTCCAATACTCGAAATAACGACGATGGTGGCAGTAAGTAGCCTCTGATATGACCTGAAAGCACGAATTAACCGTGAGAAGGGGGCCGAAAGTTTTTCCGGCGGGTCCCCTCCGACGCTCAAGTCAGGCGAGAGGATACAAGAAAATATATACTTGTAAAGTAATAGGATTGTGAATGAATGAGTTGATACCCGAACCTGGTATTTATAGGCAGAGACCCGAAAATTACCATGCAACAAGGACTCTTTCAATGTTTATCCAAATCTTACACAGATATGTTAAGATTTTGTGAATACAATCAAATCCATGATATTGCTCCGCATATCTAGGACTTACCTAGTTTAGGGGATTCAGTTTCCTTGTCGTGCACACGTATCCAGCTGGGAACGAGAAGAGCTCGGCCAATGAGCTCGGGTTCCCAAAGAGGTAGCCAGACTATTTGGCGAAGAACCAACAGGTGAGGCGAAACACGTCGGCCAAACAGGTCGGCCATAACAAAGAGCTCGGTTCAAGAGGCGAGGTCTTTTGAGGAAGGTCAAATAATTTAAGTCAGATCAGGTCGGCTCATCAGGTGGTGTCTTCATATTTAAGGGGTATCAATCTAAAAACAACTACATATAATATTCAACATCTAGTAAATCTCCTAGTATTCTGAAACACTGAAATCCAAATCTTCCTTTTCTTTTCAAACACTTTATTTTCTAATAGAAGATAACAATCAGGCATTGATATAATACAAAGGATGCACAAATCTAACATTTCATTCAAGCATTTTGCTCACACCACATTTCTTTAAGTTTGCTAAAAGAAAGCAGTGTTTTTTTTCTTCTTTCAGTACAGCTAAGTATCTATACTTTCTTTCAAGAACTGAACTCCAATGAATCATAATATAAACATGACAACAATAGGCTCAAAACGCAACAATCATCGTATGGAACCGGCTTAGTCTTGGATTGAGGATCTAGAAGTTAGAGAAGATCTCATGTTCACAATGGAGGATTTGTCAGCTCCTAACTTGATAGCTTCTTTACTTGCTTCTAGGAACCTTGATACGGCACCTTTCACGTATTCATGCGCTTCTTTTAAAGTCATTTTCTTGGCTCTTTCATCATGAAAGCTGCTCAAGAAATGATCGCCATTGAGAACAGCAGCCAATTGTACCAACTCGCGCTGAAACTCGGATAACCCTCTATTTTCATTTGTTTCAGTTCTCCTTAAAGGAACTACATCAGGTAAAACCTCTGCAAAAAATTCATAGATTACCTTTTTATGACAAAGCATATTCAAAAACTGCTTTTGAAATTTAGAAACTAATCATTGGCACTAAAATATTGTAGAAAGCAAATATTTTAAGTTTTTGGTTGGGAATAAGTTATGCTCTGATTACCCGGGCAATCGGTTCTTGGAGAGGTTAGTTCGGTGACGATATGATCAAAAGTGCCAGCCCAAGCATCTCTACGAGTCAAAAAACTGGATGACAGATTCAACAACTTCTTTATCGTTGCGGGGATGGAGGAGTGTTCGAACTCTGAATTTGGATCCGGACCATTCGGCTTACTTATGACTACATTGAAAACTTATGAGATAAATCAAGATCAAGCCATTTAATGCAGATACTGAAGTGAAACTAAATCAGCCAAAAAGCGATCATAGTTACTTGCATGTTGTATGACACCAATATTTATACTAAGGCAACCTTTATCCGAATGAAATGAAACCATCACTAACCAAAAAACATATTATTATCTGCAAATGGGCTACCATTTGTTGCAATTCTCCATTCATTATAAGCACAAAATCAACACTTTCCAGATAACATTAAATGAAAATTTGTAACATCATGCGTAATTTTGAAAAAATGCATGGTTGATCCCCCTAAACTATCAATCTATGCACCCACCTCGCACCCATTTCAAGGATCTGCTTCTGCATTTGCATCTACTAGCAAAGAAAAAACATCAACTAGCAAAGAAAAAGTAAGGAAATTTAGTTGAGCTGACCATTTCCTTTCTTGATCCAAGGAGAGACCATGATAGTTGGGACACGAACACCGAGCCTGTCAAACTTAAAGAAATAAGGCGAAGGGCCAATATTTCCATCCGGATTCGGAACGTTAACAAAAGGGGTTTGGACATGATCATAGAATCCGCCATGCTCGTCATAAGTAATTATGAGAAGGGTCTCATTCCATTGAGGACTAGCCCTTAATGTCTCATACACCTCCTTTACCAACTTCTGCCCGTTGGCGATATCGTGCGACGGATGATCATCGTTTGCCGGAAATCCAACTAAATCAAAGTAACTGGGCTCAATCACAGTTAAACTAGGCAACTTTCCATCCCTAGCATCTTTTTTGAACTTCAAATCATACTGATGAAACTTAAATGCATACTTCAATCTCCTCATATTCCTAAAGAACAATGTTGTGGGAAAGTTCTTGAAATAAACACCAAAATCCAAACCATTTTCATCAAGTGAATCAAATATTGTGTTCTGTGGGTACCCCAAAGCTAACTGTTTAATCACATGGCTAGTGGATCCATGAGAAGTTGCAGAGTACACAAATAGCCTATTGGGCTGTGTTGGACCAGGAATTGAAGAAAACCATCTATCGAAAACCGCGAATTCTCGAACTAAAGAAGTATAAATAGGCACATTTTCAGGCCTAAACCCTTTCATTACAGTTTCTGATAGATTCCTTGACATGCTCAATGCTTGCTCCACAAAACCAGACATTGAAGGTCTTAAGCCCGATCCGAATATCTGTTTTGCCACATCTTCAAAGGAGTGACCCGGGTCGGGATCCACATACTCTGCATCATCAGAAAAACAAATAGTTTCATTAGCACCTGCTTTTGTTGAAACTGAGTTGCATTCTTCCCCTGTGACGCCATTGATTAAAGGGTTCACAGATTTCTTCATCCAACCAAGCAAATGGTCAAATGATCTGTTCTCCATTATTAATACAACCACGGTTTTGATGGGCTGCTGCTGTTGCTGATGGGTGAGCAGAAAAACACTCGAAAGTGTCAGAAAATTCAAGAAAATCGTTCTCATTTTCTTGATTCTGGAGAGACGAAGTTTTTTGAGATAAAGAACAGAACTTTTCTCCCTATATCCTGCAAAGATGTTCTAGTTGCAGCAAATTTATTAAGGGTTATACCCAAGTGGGAAAATTTAGAAATGGTGGGGAATAAAAGATACGAAGATTTAAGGACAAATCTGTGTTTCTATACAGCTTTTCAGTGAGTGGGTGAACAAGATGAAACGTGTTCAAACTGGCATTGATTTGGCAAATTCCAGTTTTATGATGCATAAAGACAAGAGAATGCTATCCAGCCAACTCCACCGAGGGGTGAGTTCTTGAACACATGCAGTCAAAATTTGGGATTGATTCATTGGATTAATCATTAATGCAAGTGCCTAATTTTTTTTATATGTAATTGGTCTTGTATACCAAGCTTAATCCGGCCGAACTCCTTCATTTTCTACACCGAAACGAAATCACATAACATTTATAGTTTTTTCCTCTGATTTTATCGTTCAAATTGTCAAATCTCCAATATTAATTTGCCGCCCTTCCAGTATTTTTCAGGTAAAAATCTTGTTATATTATTCATTTTATCATTTTCAAGATTATATAAATTTGTTAAACTAAATTTATTAATTACTTGTAATATTTAATTTTTTTCAGAGACGTCGATTCAAATTTTATTGTATTGGAAGGTAATATATTATCGTGGTCCATTAAGAGGTACCACAATATCTCGCACAATAATTTTATGCAGTTGTTGAAATAAATATATAATATCACTGGCATCGACCGCGACCAGTTCCTTCTGAAAATATATGCAAGACACATGTTCAGAGATTTTTTCGGGCTACGACAGACAATTTTGCCAATAGATAATGATTATAATTTAGCATGGCTATGTAATCAGAACATGGTCATAGTTGCTTGGAAATTTACATAGAAACAGAATCACGAAACTATGATTGTATTCCAGAAAATGTAGATTGTTTTCCTGTAGTTGCAGAATGACTGACTACCTCTGGTAGAGATCCAGATGACGATCTCATAGATGCTGATGTTATTGCTCCCGAGCCACTAGCAGACGATTTTGCTGAATTGGGAAATGATATTCATTCTGAACCAGAGGATATTCCGTCTGAGGATGATGCTGATGACGATGAGGTTGACATTTGTGTCATGTCAGAAACAATTACATATCAAGATGAGGATATACCAATCACCCAAGAAGTGTCAGTTACTGTACCGGATACAATCACGACAAATATTCCTGTCCTTTATCCAACAATTTCATTCTTCTCAATGACACATCCAGAAGTATTTGGAGACTCAGTAGACATTCCAACAGGTAGATAGTGGAGTTATTACAACTACTCCAAATGGGATATCCATCTAGATATAGTCTTAAAAAATAAAGCTCATCTGCAGACAGCTGTAAAGGATTACTCTGTACGTGTTGCAAAATGGGAGTACCGCGTTGTCAAGAGTACAAAAATATTGTGGAAAGTGGTGTGCAAACACATTACAGAAGATATACCTTGTAGATGGTACATGCGGGCCTCATTGAAGAAAAAGTTGGATTATTCAAAATAAACAAGTATGAGGGTTCTCACACTTGCCTTTTGAGTGAACTGTCGATCGCTCATGCAAATTTGGACAAAACATGATTGCTAGCTTGTTAGTGGGAATTGTTCGGCGCGATCCAGCTTACGAAATATAGTATGTAATTCAAACAGTTAAAAATAAATATGGATTTGAGATCTCATATGCAAAAGGATGGTTTAGTTTGCGACTTGCTGTTGAGAATGTGTACGGAACATGGGAGAGCTCCGTGAAGAGATTGTCTTATTATATGGGAGCTTTGCAAAAATGGAATCCCAGCACAGTCGTTGAGTGGGTTCACCTTGACAATGCCAGACCAAGAGAAAAGACTTTGAATTACGTGTTATGGGCCTTTCATCCATGTGTAGAAGGATTTCAATATTGCCGGGTAATAAGTGTGGATGGAACACATCTGTATACGAAATATCAACATAAGATGTTGATTGTCGTGGCAATGGACGCTAATAATCAAGTCTTACATTTGGCATTTGCAATTGTTGACGAAGAAAACTTTGTGTCATGTAGATGGTTTTTGGAGATGAATAGCAAGCATATTGTGAGAAGATCTGCTGGTGGTGTATGTTTGATTTCTGACCGTCATCCGGGCATCATTGCAGCAGCCGATTGTATTCCTGACTTCAAATCACCCCTTGGAGTACATCGATTTTGTTTGAGACATGTTTGTTCAAACTTTAATAGTCGCTTCAAATTCGTTCATTTGAAAGACTTATGTTGGAGAGCGGGATCAGAAAACCAGCTCAGGAAATTTGATCGCATAATGGAAGAGATAAAACTTATAGAACCAAGGGCTTTTGATTACTTGGGTCGTATTGATAAGTGTCAATGGTCTCTTGCTCATGACAGAGGCTGGCGTTGTGGTATCATCACCACAAATATGTCAGAAAGCATAAATGGAGTTATGAAAGGTGCTCGTCGACTTCCAATCACCTCCATTGTGCAATTAACTTTTGATCGTTGTGTGCTATATTTTTTCGAACGGCTTAAGAAGACGGAATGATTCAAAATAATCAAGAATGGCCAGATTATGCGTTCGAAAGATATGGTTGTGCTGACTATCATTCCATCCATCATGATGTCCAGATGTTCGATCGTAGACATCTAACAGCTTCTGTTATCACAAGAGTACAACCAGGACGTGGGGTAATATGCATGTTGTGCATCTAAAATCAGGGGAATGCTCTTGTGGAAATGGAAAGAGTTCGGAATACCTTGCTCACATGTGATCCAAGTGTGTCGAAAGTATGGCTTAAACGCTAAAATATTTGTCAAACAATATTACAATATGAATGAATATTGGAGCACATATCAAGGACGGTTTGAACCAATGGGTGTGTGTGTGTGGGGGGGGGGGGGGGGGAGTATTGGGACACCCCATATTTTGAGTTGTACCACAACTCCACTCTGCGAAAAACCAGAAGAGTAGGTCGAGATCGAACAACGCGCATTTAAAACGAGATGGACTGGCCAGAAGCCCGTGCAAGACGACAAATGGCTTCAATTTCTCGAAATCAATAAAAAATTTTATGTGTAATTGATTGTATGTTTATTGTGTAAATGATTGTACGTTATTATGAAAATTATTGTACGTATAATTACAAAATTATTGTACGTTGATTGTTCGTTTATAACACGAGTTTCGTATATATTTAAGAGGATGAGAAAGGAAGAAAGAAAGGAAGAAAAAGAAGAGAAGGGTCGATGCTTTTAAAAAACATTATTGAATGCGCCATTTCAGATGTTGCCTTTAATAAAAAACTATTTTTTTTGTTGAAGGCTCCATCTCAGATGACACCTTCAATAATATTTTTTAAAAATATCTGAAGGCTCAATAATTTTTTAATTCAGAAATGAAGACGCCACCCGAAATGACGACTTCAACTGAAGTCGCCACTTCAAATGACGTTTTAGGTTACTTTAAAAATATTTTAAAATATCGATTATTTTATTAAATTAATTGTTTTTATGGGTTAATTCATTAAAAAACAGGGTACATGGTTAATGAATAAAATCATGACTTCTCATGTTCGCATTCACATGCTTAGTATTTGCATAAGTTGTATATGGCGATGCATTTGACGCCACGCAGGAGTAAATGTCAATTTTGATTCATAATCCTTAATAAAGTTGTTTGAGGCTAATCTACCAAGAACTCTATACCCGGCTCCAGATAAACATAAGAGTATCGTTTTGTCATTTCATTTAATACATTGCTTAACATGTGTTTGTTCGAGTGATTAAAGCATGATTAAATAAAAATCTCAATTTTTGTGCCTTGTAAATTGTGAAAAAAAGTGTTGGCGGACTTTCCAGTGATGGATCTAACCTAACTTAACTCCGGAGAAACTCTTGTATGTACTCGATTTGTGTCTCACTTAATAATCAACTCAATAATAATATATTAATAATATTATATTAAGCATATTGAGTTGGTCCATAGATAAAGCCCATATCAGACTCGTACAAGCATTTTCCATCAACTCCGAACTAATCAAGTCCAGCATATAATAAAGTCCTTAAAAAAAACAGTATAACAAGTTGGAGAGTGAAGACACAAATATGATGCGTGATATGTGAAAGACTATGATATTCATATTAAAACATGTGATTGTGGGGTGACTGACAAATCTGAATGGCTCTACCTCCAAACGGTTACTTCTTGGATCTAGGCTTCTTCTCATGCTTATAGTGAATCACTGGTTCTCTCATTTGAAAGGCAATTTAAAAGCCAATGAACACTTGGCCTAGTGGTAAGGGGAGACCTCAAGATCCAATGATCTTGTGTTCTATTCCCCTTGAACATGGGTTTCCTTCAATTCTTTGTAATTGCAATGTATTGATTCTTGTATTTCCCACTGACATTGTAATTGTACTTGGTAAAAAAATTGATAAAAAAACTACCATTGGGTTAGCCTTGTTAGTGTATCCTGCGTCTGGTTTGGTTGGTGTTGCGCAGATCAATATGTCAGATGTGAATATTCCCATCCAATGACTGTTATCCCACATTATAACAACTACTTTTCAAATACCAGTATACAATTACAACCCGTTTTTGCTCAATGGATACAAAACATTAGTGCCTTGTTCAACAGCTCCTGGTACAACGGCAAGCACCAGTTTAACTTGGGTGGTGGTGGCGCGTTTAAATCAAGTTGTAAGTGGTAAGAAATATTATAATTTCATATCAGAGAGGCTAATATCTATTAGATGCTCTTTTATGTGTCTGCTGGTAGCAATTACTGTTTAAATTAAAGTGTAAATATTATAATTTCATATCAAAGAGGCTAATATTATTAGAGGCTCTGCCACCTAAAATAAAATTTACTCGACAAAAAAAGGAATTGAGTATGAAAATACCAAGAAAAATGCAAAGGTATGCCAACCAATGTGGAACACATACCCAGCTCTTGTTTGATACTTAGCAGCACAGCACACCCGTGATTTAGTGACCACAACAAACGCACTTGTAGATACGATCAATATGATAGTTGGATATTATTGTAAAAAATCAATATTTATTTTAGTATACATATATTATATTACAATGTAATTTAAAAATGGGTGATTTTTTTAGGTGGATTTTATGTATTTTAACTTCAAACTCATTACTCAATTGTAATAATAATAAAAAAATCGAAGAAATTTAGAATTTAGGATGTTAGCATCTTCTGGAATTGTGCATATTAGGAAATATTTCTCCATATTTTGAAATCCAGCTTTCTGTCATATATATATATATATAATGATTGGAACTGCGTAGGTATTTGCGATTGCATTTCAAACAAAAAAAGTAGATTTTGAGTATTTTATTTCATTGTTTTCCTGAAAATAAATAGGTAAAAGCAGAAGTAGATAAACATGTCATTTTGTTCTTTAACACTCATCCTCACTTGTAGGTTGGTTTGTTTCTCTTTTCTTGGACGCTCATCGAGTAGATATTTGATGTGAATGTAGTTATTGCCTATGAGTTTTGAACTCAAGACTTCGACATTAACCAAATGTTTTGATATCATATTGAATTGTCATATCATTTGCAAGCCTGAGTTAGTAGAGTGATTAGACAATTTATTATTTATTCCCTAACAGAGTTTGCTCCTAAGGAATTTAAAAATTAAAGATAGTTGAAAACCAAGAACTATACATAAAATTTGAAATTACTAACGTTTCATCATTGAGTTTTGTTCCGAATTAACTTAAAAAATTAGTGATGAAAAAGAATTACCAAGAGCTGTATGCGTCAAGTTGCACAAGTATACGGGTAACAACCCAATTAAGTTTCCGAATGTTCATCTCACACGAATATTTAAAACTTATATTGGTGCACGAGCATTAAAACTTATATAGGTGCACGAAACTTATATTGGAGCACAAACATTTAAACTTATATTGGAGCACAAACATTTAAACTTATATTGATGCACGATAAAAAAATAAAATGGTGCTCGAACATTATATTGGTGCACGCAAAAAATTAAACTGATGCATGAACATAAAGTATGTTGGTGCACGATAATAAATTATACTGGTGCTCGATCATAAAGTATATTGGTTCACGATTAAAACTTATATTGGTGCGTGAACATAAGCTAAATGGTGCACAAACGTAATGTCACTGGTGCAGAAACTCAATTTATATTGGTGCACGAACATAATTTAACTGGTGCACGAACTTAAATTATATTGGGGCACGGACTTGTAAAAGGATAAGACAACATAACTGGTGCACGAACTCAACATAATATTTGTTTATCTAAATCTGCAGAACATCATAATATAAACTCATACTGCATAACATTAAAGTGAAATAAATGTATTCAAAAGCTTTCATAAATCATCCAATAGGTTCCTTATAAGTTTTCTTATTGTGGCCATGTTTATTACAACGACTACAACACAACTGTTTAATTTTTTCACCTTTAGATCGAATTATTCTCTTCTTTGGACGATCATGTTACCTTTTTGTTTGGGGGTAATACATTTGCTTCCATTCCAACCATAGGAACATGAACCTTCGCATATTTTGGAATATGAAAAATGACTCATTCATAGCATAGCATATACGTACTAACAAGGAAAAATTTGTCAACTACTTCATCAATTGCCAATTTATTCTCATAAATACAGCAATTGCATGAGGACATATGAATCCATCCAACTGCCACTTGTAGCATGAACTTGTTTTATTGTCAAGGCATACAATAATTGTATGGTATGAAAATACTTCAAAGTAGCAATCAAAAGACATCTTAATATTCCATGCACGACCTTCATTTACATAAGATGCCAATTTCTTTTCCATCCGAGCACACAATACCCCACTCCATCTTTGTGACATTAATCTCCTAGCTGAAAACAAGCACATCAACTTAACCCTAACAGAATCAACCATACGTGTAATAGGAAGACCCCTTGCCTCCAATATCCATGATTTGAATGACTCGGCTGCATTGTAATACATCTCTCCATATCCCATCCCAGTATAGCACACATTAGTCCACTTATCTAAAGAAAGTCCCTATAAGAAATCTTCCAAAATTTATCCACCTTCTCGTTTGGAAACAACTAGCTTTTCATTAAAGTAGCCACTGTCGACGAGTAAGCACATTCATCGAGGAAAAAACATAATCTCTCACAACTTAGTTGAAAAGTGTTTACCAGCATGTCGATCATGTAGGTTGCACTTTAAATGATATAAACAACAAAAGTGGTTCAGAGAAACTCCAAACATAACAGGTAGTGCCCCCATCAAAACAATATTACGATCGTATATATATACAACATCTTCCCCATTGTCTAAAATTTTGCTCAAATAAGATAAAAACCAAAGCCAAACGAGACTGGTGATATATAACGGGTGCACGAAACTTATTAAAAGTAACTGATGCACGAAATTTATATAAAAGTAATTGATGCACGAAACTTACATAAATTAACCGATTCACGAAAATAATATAATGATGCATAAAACTTATTAAAAGTAACTGATGCACAAAATTTATATAAAAGTAAATGATGCACGAAACTTATATAAATTAGCTGATGCACGAAAATAATATATTGATGCACGAACGAGACTGGTGATGTATAACGGGTACACGAAACTTATTAAAAGTAATTGATGCATGAAAATTAAATAAAAGTAACTAATGCACGAAACTTACATAAATTAACTGATGCACGAAAATAATATACTGATGCACGAAAAAGGACTGGTGATGAATAATGTGTGCACAAAACTTATTAAAAGTAAGTGGTGCACGAAATTTAAGTAAGCGATGCACGAAACTTATAAATTAATTGATGCGCGGCTTTATAAATATCTGGTGCACGAAACTTATTTTGTAATAAGATTCATACACCAGTTATGTTGTCTTTGTGCACCAGTGAAGATTCAAGTTCGTGGATCACTTATAGTTGTGTTTTATGTACCTTGATTCTCATCCTTCGATGTAGCTGACAGAAGGATGCCACTGAATCGAGATTTCAAACACGTTTCATCAAGGAATAACATTTGCCTACAATGTTTAAACCCGTCAATACTGGCACGGAATGAAATGAACAAATGGCAAAATCGGTTGTTGTCATCAACTTCGAGCTCAATAAAACTTCCAACATTTATCGTTCTCGCTGCATCAATGTACGAATTCAATTCCTAGAACGACTCATCATAATTTCCAAAAAAGCAATAGATCTAGCATTCTCCACCTCTCCCTGCCTTGCTATAAGTGATGTACAAGCCATAATCTCTTTTTATTAACTTCGATACATGATTTGAAGAAACTAGATCAACAATAATTTCATATATTAAAACAGAACTCATCCTTTTAGATTTGTCTTTGATCGTTCTGAGCCCACAAGTGTGTATGTTGTTCAATTTCTTTATATGAAAAGACATATCCACTCTTGAGATTCTTGCATTCACAAACCAACCACATTCTTCATCATGCTTTCTCCCACAGTCGGCAACTATCCTAACCTTATTGTTTTTTACATAGTTGAAATTAAAACCAACCTCCACCGAATATTTACTCTTCACAGCGAAACTCTTCTACACCACCATTAAACTTTTGACCAACCTACTACTAATTGATGACCAATCAGAACATAACAACAACTACTCTTTGCCTTTAACATTACGTCTCTGATGATCAGAATCATATTCTGGAGATGAATGACATGCTTGTTCAATTTCATCACGTGCACCTGCATCACTATTTTCCCTACTATCTATAAGGTCAGTTGTATCGCATGCACCACCAAAGTGGAACAGTGCATTATCCCCAATGTCAACAGACGATGTCTGCCAATTTCTACTTCCTGAAGAAACTCCAGGATATGCAATTCTTTCATCATCAACATCAACTATCAACAACCGAACGTCTATAATCTTACACAGTTCAAACATATTCCTTATATCATCTTCAGTACTCGAACAACATTTAGGGTGTCAAGGTATAGAATATTTAAAAGACATTCCATCAACGTTGTAATCACTCCATTTACGAATTGCAGAAGATTTTAACTCCATGAAAGAAAAGCTGGAAGTTACGTTAAAAACTTGTGGTTCCTCTCTAAATTTCAAAAAAATCATAATTCCAGAATCCATTGCTTCCAACCAATGACACATACTAGCATAAATTTAGAGAGAAAACTATTACAGATCTACCAAAAAAACTTACCTCCATTTCCCTGAATCGATCGATGCCATCGATTTTATATGCTCTGCAGAAACATATCTCGCTTCCTTTTCTTCGATTCAAAGAAATTTCAAATTACGAAAATTAGCTGCTTCGATTCAAAGATTTTTGATGCAGAGTTTCGAAACTTTTAGCATGCCTCGATTCAAAGTGGGAGATTTTATGTGCAAAGGGGGAAATAGACTACGTAAAGAGTTAATAAATTAGGTTTAGAGTTTTTTTTATAACTTAAGGGTATTTTGATAACTAAAAAAGATCTTTGCAAACCAACTCTTTAAAAAGTGGACTTATATGAATATAATTCTCTCATAAGTGTATTTTTTTGTTAACATTATTTTTTTTCAGACTTATTTAAAATATCTTTCTGGAAACAGAACCTAACCTTTCTTCTTATTTATTTATAAATATTTCTAATTTTATGGTTAGTTTTTTTTAATTTTATATACTTAAAAAGTATATAATCAAACTGTCGGATATAGTACCTGGTCTGCCCAGGATTTGACGGGCAGTTTCTTTTAGTTTAACTGTGCTGCTCTAAAAACCCAGATTAAACTTTCGGTAGCCCAATTCTAATGGACTGGACTGAATTTCGTCTTCAGCCCGAGCCTGTGTTCTTTGTACTATTTTTTATATAATAATTGAGAATTGGTTTGTATCAGCTATTTTTAGAATGAAACATGTAGATATCTTTTATTTTATCAGATATCCATTTAATTTTTTTATTAATATATTAGTTTAATATATTTAAATAATAAACTTAATTAATTAAGCACAATCTTAAATTAAATATTTGAATAATAAATTAAGTTGATAAAAAAAATTAGAAGAATATCTTAAAATTATAATATATGTAATTATCACTTTCATCTAACGCACATCTAAGTATCTTATTTTAACGAGTGGTTATCATATCATAACAAATAAATAAAGTTTCCTACATATATTAAATATAAAATTATTAGTATTATATTAATCGAATTCAAAGCTAATGCCTTGCTTGATGGAAACCTAAAATATAAAGTTAGAGACATGTTATTCACCACACGTTAAATAATAATCTTTGACTATGTTTGCCAAATCTTGTTAATTTATGCTACATACAATGGATTAAGAGTTTGATAACTATTAAAAAAATTAAAGATTGGTTCGGTGGTGGATGTTACACCTGTCAAAATAGGTTGGTCCAACGACTGACTCAATCCGACCAGCCAAATAGCGGGTTGTGTCAGGATTTTTTAGCACAGAGGTAGGTCTAAACGAGTCAATCCATTTGGGTTGTGGGTTACGGATTGGGGCAGGTTGGCATCAGGCTAATATTTTAATTAATTTACAATTAAATTTATAATAATTAATTAAAATATGATTTAGATTTATTTAAAAGTATTTAATCATTTTATCCATTAAATTTAATAATTATTTTTTTTATTTTTGGCGGGTTGGTCGTCTAAATCGCAACCCACCTCGGTTGGATTGGGTTGGAGTATTTCCAAACCTGCATGGAGGCAGGCTCAAATAAGTCAACCAGTTTGTGTCACGGGTTGGGCTGACCAGCCTGTTTGGGTCGGACTGATTCGTTTTGTTAGCTCCAGTGGAGGTTGGTTGACTAACAAATAGATATTAAAAATATGCGTTTTCAAATATACATACAACAACAAGAACAAATAAGCCTTTAATATCAATGGAATGAGATAGTCTATATGAAGCATAGAAGAAATCAAGTCGGTTCGCGCACATGAGTGAGTCTTCTCCAAATACTTCTTTCGATCGAAATATCCCCGATGATCTATTTGGACTCCAAATCTTTGTACATAACTTCGAGTCAGGTCGTCTTCATTCATTCACTTGTTCCCATGAAAGGGCCGAAATCCATGGACTCTACTCGACGAACAGATCCATTACAAGGCCTACGTCGTACATATGTCAAATATACATACAACCATATATATTATTATTGTACATAACTTCGAGTCAGGTCGTCTTCATTCATTCACTTGTTCCCATGAAAGGGCCGAAATCCATGGACTCTACTCGACGAACAGATCCATTACAAGGCCTACGTCGTACATATGTCAAATATACATACAACCATATATATTATTATTGAATATTTATACTAGAAATATGTCAATTGAGATAATAATAATAATAATAATAATAATGACACTATTCCAAATAGAAAATGAGGTGGATAATTTGGATGCCAACCCCACCAAACGATCCTCGGAAGTCTACGAGTCTCCCACTCCAATTTTTTTGTACGGGTAATGTTTTGTTAGCCTACCGCATCCACATTACAAATGCTTAATCTTACAAGACACTAGAATCTTGAAAATGGCAGAAAAAGACTCTTGTATATTGTATATATGTTCTATTATATTGTTTCTATCAACAAACCTTTGCGTAAGAACAAATTAAAACGCAAGTCCCTTTCAATCTTTGTTAATCAAAACTGCTCAATTTCTAAAATTATTATAAACACCTTGCTCAATGTTTCCCTATATATATACACTGAATCAACCCAGTTTCGACACTACGCTTTTTCTCAGATTCTAAATCCAATTTGCATCCACAGGTAGATTTTTCATCGTGGGCTTATGAATATTAAAAAATACTTGCATTTCTGTGATTAACTTTTGTTTATTCTGTTTTTTGTAATGTTAAGATTCAATCTTGAAGTTTTCCTCGAGCAATGGAGAATCCTAGCAGCAATGTGTTTCAACTAACAGTCAAACAAGGGCAGCCCACTCTGGTTCCTCCGGCAGATGAAACGGCGAAAGGCCTCTACTTTTTATCGAATCTTGATCAGAACATAGCGGTTCTCGTACGTACAATTTACTGCTTTAAATCAGAGGAGAAGGGCAATGAGAATGCAGCTGACGTGATCAAGAATGCGTTGTCGAAGATTCTTGTGCATTATTATCCGAGCGCAGGGCGTCTAACGGTTAGTCCCGAGATGAAACTTGCCATCGATTGTACGTCCGAAGGGGCTGTCTTTGTTGAAGCTGAGGCGGATTGTGATCTTGAAAAGCTAGGAGATATTACGAAACCTGATCCGGAGACTCTCGGGAAGCTTGTTTATGACATTCCTGGAGCAAAAAATGTATTGGAAATTCCTCCTTTGGTGGTTCAGGTATAAAATATGCAATCTTTTTTTGCATCTTCGTAATGATCTTTCGGTCTTTAAATGACTGGAAATGTGGAATCCAGTTAAAAAATTGTAGTTCTAAACTCGAACATTAAGCAAGAAAGCTGTGACTTACTTTATTTAGCACAATGATCCTGGCTCAGAGTGGCCGAGCTACACAACCCATGGCCGCAAATGGGACCCCTAATCATCAGGCTCCGCCAATTCCTGCTCGCTTTCTCCACCCATCATTTAGCCAAGACTGGAAAAATTTAAGAATCTATTACTATAAAGGGATTGAACCATTGGCTATGGGGGCCAAATACTGGGCCATTTCTTTTTGATAAAACATATGAATGGGTCATGATCATCGCTCTTGTCCATGTGGCTCAACCGAAAAAAGCACTTGGATAAGCCTGGTGCATGTAGGCTACCGGACATGATTTCTTTATGGTTCATGTAGCCTACCCAGTCCATTCGGGATTAAAATGGTTAGTTGTTGTTGTGTTGACATGAGAGTAGCCATTTCTATTTCACCATTCCTTTGTTTTGATTCTAAACAAGAGCCCAAATATTAGATCACAAACCTAAAAGGAAAACCTAAACACAGAGACTAGTCTATTAGGTGGGAGAGCACCTCAAGTTTACAAACTATTGCACAATTATTTGTGAAACCAATACAAGAAGGTGACAGTAACAGTTGTTTCTGCCTCTAGAGGTTTAGCAATCATGCTTTGTTATAGTGTAATTTTTTTTACTTTTCTTGCAGGTAACGAAGTTCAAATGTGGAGGTTTTGTTCTGGGACTGTGTATGAACCACTGTATGATGGATGGAATTGGTGCAATGGAATTTATAAATTCTTGGGGTGAAACAGCCAGAGGTTTCCCACTAAAAACCCCCCCATTCATGGATAGAACCATCCTCAAATCAAGAAATCCACCTAAATTGGAATTCCCACACCATGAATTTGCTGAGATTGAAGACATATCAAACACTGCTCAACTCTACAACCAAGAAATGCATTACAGATCCTTCTGTTTCGACCCCGAAAAACTCCAAAGCATCAAAAGTTTGGCCTTAGAAGATCCAACTCTACCACACTGCACCACTTTTGAAGCCCTGTCGGCATTCGTTTGGAGGGCTCGAACCGAGGCCTTGAACCTCAATCCTAACCAACAAACTAAGCTTCTATTTGCAGTCGATGGACGGCCAAAAATCGATCCACCCATCCCGGATAGGTACTACGGGAATGCTATCGTTTTAACAAACTCGGTATGCAGTGCTGGGGAGATAGTCCAAAAGCCGCTCTCGTTCACTGTAAAATTAGTCCAAGAAGCAGTCAAAATGGTGACAGAAAGTTATATTAGGTCTGCTATCGACTATTTCGAGGTGACTCGGGCTAGGCCTTCTTTGGCTGCAACTTTGCTGATTACCACCTGGTCCAGGTTATCTTTCCATACCACGGATTTCGGTTGGGGCGAGCCGATTATGTCGGGGCCGGTCGTTTTGCCCGAAAAAGAAGTGATTCTGTTTCTTTCTCATGGTAAAGAAAGGAAAACTATCAATGTGCTTCTTGGATTGCCTGCTCCTGCTATGAAGATATTTGAAGAACTTGTCCAAATTTAGTACAAGTCATTTTAAAATCTTTGGTAATTTTTTTTTTCTTTCTAATATTATGTTTTGCTTGTTGTTTTGTCTTGAATTATGGGCACTAAATGTTTCTAAGTTTACTGTTGTAATGATTTTTTTTATCGCATGTTTCTGTGTTGTGAAAGCTTGAAAGGTGCTTATGGGAATTTCACTTTGATGATTCGGCGCTTTTAAGTTTTAGCACAATAAACTATAGAAATCAAGAGCCCAAAAAAATATTTTAAAACAAGAAAAAAACACTTCGAATGTAAAAATTACCGTGGTCTCCCTTGTAAAAAAAAGATTTATTATAACTTTTGATCTCTAGTTTGAACAATAATAAATATACTATCCATAAAATAGATGCATTGTTTTCAATTTCAATTTTGGTCATTTTCATATGTGTTATTCAGGTCTGTATTATCACATAAGTATTTCTACCAAAAAAAAAAAACTAAAATCGTCAAATATTAAAATATACAAAACTAAGACAAAATTTTCATTCTGATATGAACATATTTTAGGAGTTGTCCAAGTATGAGCTTCATTTTGATATATCTATTCTGTTGATTGTCCTCGGATGAATTTAATTGATTAAGAAGTTGTGTAACATTAATCACTGCTGATTTCTAAATTAAAAAATGTACCAATATTGTGAAATTGTTATAATATCTAATTTAATAATATTAAATAAATCAATTTAATTATCAAATATTTAATGAGCTTGCTTAACAAAAAAGTTGTATTCTAAATTTCAAATCTTTTCCTTGTTGTATTAGGAGAACAAATAGCTTTATTACACAATAGAATTGAAATTATTAATAAAAATATTACACAAATTCAACCGTTAGACCCATCCATCTGATATAGTTCTTACTACTCCTAGTATACAGCCTCCCTCAGAGATCAAAGATTTTAAATTAAAATCAATAGTTGAACTAGAAAAATTTTTAAATGATAAATTTAAGTATTTGAAATTATCAGTTTCAGTTCTTGATGATGATTTACAAGAACAATTATCAAATAATAATCAAGATTATAAACAGTTATTAATGATCAAATAAATAAACTAAAAAATAAATGGGCTGATAGACCCACTCAAAGATTATTCTATCGTAAGAGACCTTCTCCAATTGATACTCTTCATGAAGAAACATATAATGGTAAAAATATTTATGAATGGAATATCGATGGTTATCCTGATAAACAGATTTATAATCTGGCTCATAGAATGCTCATATATTCTACTATTTGTAAAAGTAATGGCAATACAGATAAAAATATTGCTAATATGATAATTGCTTGATTTACTGGTCAATTAAAAGGTTGGTGGAATCACTATTTGATACTAGCAAATAAAACAGAAATCATGAATACAGTTGTTGAGTCTTAAACGTATTGTTGAGTTTAATGCTTCTCCGAATTATTTATGAGTTTTGATGATCAACAAAACTTGCATTTGTTATACTAATGTATCTACTTAGTGTACAGGATTAGATGGTTGAAAAGTGGATTGTTTGAAGGAAATCAAATATGCAAGGACTTGGGCGGATCGCCCCAGGCGATGGTGATCATCGCCCCAGGCGATGGCAACCAAGGGAGACATCGCCACGCTCATCGACTGAAGCGAGGATCGCGCGCACGAAGAGATCGCCTGAGGCGATGCATGGTTCGGAGGCGATGGAGAGTTTGTTTGAGGCGATGAAAAATTCTGATCATGTCAAGCTACGACATTAATTTTGGTAGACGATCGCCTGAGGCGGTCAGCACTTTGCCTGAGGCGATCTGCACAATTTCATGACAGTTGGAGCGTGGCGATGGTGATCGCCCGAGGCGATGTCCTAGGCGAGCTTGGAGTGATTCAAGCCTTAAGTGTAGTAACGGCTAGTAGGAGCCTTGGGGGCCTTCTACACTATAAATATGGATGTTTTGGAGCAATTTGAAGACAAGAAACAATAGTATAAACTACAAGAAAGTTGTGTTCAATCAAAATCATTCTAGCATTGCAAACTTCATACATTTGTGTTGTATTGGAGTTTGTAATTTATTTATTGTGTGAGAGCTTTTGATTCTTCGTGTTGTTACACCGTGAATGTGTCATTTGATTTATTGCATGGTCCTCCAACACCGACGCACGTTGGAAATTGTATAAGACATCAACAAGTGAAGTTGGTGCAATGTTGTGGCTATCCTTGGAGCCCTTAAGGCCAAGAAGACTCGTGAAGAGTGTGGGTAACTCGGGAAGAGTTTGTGTGTGGCTATCCTTGGAGCCCTTAAGGCCAAGAAGACTCGTGAAGAGTGTGTTACTCGGGAAGAGTGTGTTGTGGCTAACTTGGAGCCCTTAATGCCAAGATCAAAGTTGTTCTAGTGGAACCTCGGTTGGACGTTTTCTAGCCGGGAAGAGGAGACGTAGGCGATTCATCGCCGAACTTCTATAACAAATATTTGTGTCGTTTATCGCTTTATTTACTTTACGCATTTATTTATTACTTCTTATTGTTTATTTGTCGATTGACTTAAAGTCTTCCGCAGCGCAAACTCGACTATTTGCAAATTCATTTTAAAACGCTAAAGTAGCCAATGAACCTCATTCACCCCCACCCCTCTTCGGTTCCAACAACAGTTAAACAAGAAAATAATGTCATTGTAGAAAACGCAGTCTACACTTTAGTAGTTAATATTATTGAACATTTTACATGTCGATATTCTGAACAAAATGAAAATATTCGAACTCTTTTACAAAATCTCAGATGTAAAACTTTAACTGATTTTAGATGGTATAAAGATACATTTCTTAATAGAGTTATGGAACTCCAAGAATGTAATAGTTTGCATTGGAAATCTAAATTTATTATGGCTTACCTCATCTCTTTGCTGAAAGAGTTAGAAAGAATTTAAGAAAAGATCATATTAACATCACTTATGATTCATAATACATATGAGAAATTTATTGGAACATATGTCCAAGAAGGATTAGCTTTATGTAATGAAATTAAATTAAATCAAATCAACAAATTAAAAGATGTCTGAATGCAAACAATTAGGACAATTTTGCGAACAGTTTGGTATAGAATTACCAGCACAAAACAAAAATTCTAAAAACTAATCATCCAAGTTTGATAAACCTTTTCCTACACCATATTATAGGAAAAAAGAAAATATTCTCAAAAAAGATTAGATCAAAAGAGCGACAGAAAAAAATTAAGACAACAAGTCAAAACATCTAAAAAAACAAAATATAACTTGTTTTAGATGTGGTCATCAAGGTCATTATGCTAATAGATGCAAAATGAAAGAAAAAATTAATAATTTGGATATTCTTAGTAATATCAATGATGCTCTTAGCACAATATTACAATTCCTCTGATATAGATAGTTCTGATGAATCAACAGAATCTTCATCATATTCAGATGAATCAAGAAATCTTCAGGTTCTAGATAATGAATCTAGTAATTCAGATACAGATTGTTGTAAACCTTGTTCCATAGGACAACAATGTATCAAAACTATTTCTGATGAATCAAATGATTCATATTATAAATTTTATCACAATTCCAAGATTTAAATATTAATACTTTAACTAAAACCAATATATTAGAATTCTAGAAATTAGTTAAAGATCCTGATTTACGTTATAAATTAATTGATCAAATGGAAGATATTCCTTCCACTTCAACATCAAACAATACTCATCGAATGGATATTATAAATTCTAATAACCCTTATTCTATGTCAGAAGTTTATAAACTGCTAAGACAACGACAATCTAATGAAACTCCTACATCAACAAAGGATTTGTTAATAGAGATTGATAATCTCAAACAAGAAATTAAATTTCTTCAACATGAAAATAAGTTATTTGATACTCATATCTCTAAATTAGAAGAAAATCAAATATTTAATTATCCAATTACCTCTCCAAGGTATCCAGAAAAAAGATACGTTTCAGATGCCACCCGCACATGATTTTCTTTACATTAGAAATTCTAGTTTCACAAAAATGATATACCCAAATTACTTTATTAATTGATAACCATTTCAATAAAACTTTTACAACATTTATTGATAGTGGTGCGGATTTAAATGTCATATTGGAAGGATTAATTCCTACGAGATATAACACCAAAACTACTCATAATTAATCTCATGCTAGTGGGAAAAAAATTAGATATACAATATAAGATTCCACAAGTTTCGATATGTATTAATCATACTTGCATAAAAACCAGCTTTTTATTAGCCAAAGATATCACAAACCAAGTGATACTTGGATCTCCATTTATTACTCAATTATATCCAATTAAACATATTGATAATTTAGGTATTCGTGGCACATTTGAAGGCAAATCAATTTTTCTTAAATTTTTAGATGCTCTGTCACCAAGATATATTAATATTATACATGATCATATGCAAAATAAAATGAATAAATTACAATTTTTAAATTTAAATTTAATACAATCACCATAAATGATCAATTAAGAAATCCTAAATTACAAGAAAAAATTATATTAATAACACAACAATTTTCATTAGAAATTTGTAGTGATCACCCAAATACTTTTTGGAATAGAAAAAAGCATATTATATATTTACCTTATGAAGATGGTTTTAATGAAAAATTAATCCCTACAAAAGCTCGACCATGTCAAATGAGCTCTGAATATTTGGAATTATGTAAAAAGGAAATTGAATCCTTATCACAGAAATAATTAATTAAACCATCTCAATCTCCTTGGTCTTGTACTGCTTTCTATGTTAATAAAAAGAGTGAACAATAATGTGGAGTACCTAGATTGGTTATTAATACAAACCATTGAATAAAGTCTTAAAATGGATAAAACATCCAATTCCAAATAAAAAAGATTTTTGATCTGAAATCATATTATTGGCAAATACAAGTTAATCAAATTGATACTTATAAAACTGCTTTTAATGTTCCAATATGACATTATGAGTGGAATGTCATGCCTTTTGGTTTGAAGAATGCACCATCTGAATTTCAACATATTATGAATGATATTTTTACTCCTTATAGTGAGTTTATAATTGTCTATATAGATGATATTTTGGTATATTCCAAAACTATTGAGTTACATATTAAACATCTGGAAATGTTTTAAGAAAATTATTATCCAGAATGATTTGGTAATCTCCAAACCCAAAATGTCTTTATTTCAAACTGAAATAAGATTTTTAGGACATAATATCACTAAAAGAAATATAATTCTTATTTCTTGTAGTATAGAATTTGCATCTAAATTTCCAGATAAAATAACTGATAAAACTTAGTTACAAAGATTTTTAGGTAGTTTAATATTTCTGCCTACTACAAAAATTTAACCCAAGATTCAGCCATATTATATGACAGACTTAAGAAGGTTTAAACATTGGAATGATCAACATACCAAGGCAGTCCAAACTATTAAGCAGAAGGTAAAATATTTACCATGCTTAATGATATCAAATCCAAATTGGAATAAAATTGTTGAAACAGATGCATCTGATATTGGCTATGGAGGTATATTAAAACAAATAGACCCCATGTCAAAAAAATGAATGTATAATTCGATTTTATTCTGGTAAATGGAATGATAGTCAAAAGAATTATGCGACAATAGCAAAAGAAATACTTGCAATTGTTAAAAGTATTTTAAAATTTCAGTATGATTTATATAATCAAAAATTTATAATTAAGACAGATTGTAAATCAGCTAAATTTATGTTTACTAAAGATTTTAAACATGACGTACCCAAACAAATGTTTGCTCATTGGCAAGCTCATTTAGCACCGTTTGATTTTGATATCATATATAAAACGGGTGAAGAAAATTCTCTTCCAGATTTTTTGACTTGTGCATATCTTAATTCTTGACATATTTTCAGGAATGAGTCAATGTTATAGAGGAAGAGGTGGACGATGACCTATTCAAAACATATTCTAGCACAACATGACAAAAGTAAGCTTATAGCAAAAAATTTATCACAAGAACAAGATCCTTTATATAAGGAATTCATTGTCTTCAAACAACAAAAAGATGGTAATATTCCTGAAACAACATCATCATCATATGCTAATGCAGTTAATAAAGATGAAGAAGAATCACATTCAAATTATATTTTGAATAATTCCCAGGAAATTATATTTTTCTTTGAAGACACTGATTTGAAATGGGATAGTGAACCATGGAAAATTATGAGCAGATATATTGATACTGCCTCATTAACTTATGAGACATATAAGTCTCGAATATATTATGAGAATTTACGCATAAAAGATAATTCATGTGAAATTACACACTATCATCTTAATCAGAAGGATAATTTTATATTTAGTAAAATAATTATTAAATGAGTTACAACTCCATCAGAATGGGGCATCTCACCCCTATTTTCTTTTCCTAATAATCAAATGATTAAATATAATTATTGGGATTATATTGATGTTTTTCATAAATTTTTCTTATATGAAACAATAGGAAAAGACATTCGTGGTGTATCAAAGTATGTGCTTAAGTTTACAAACATGAAATTCCCAATTGGTTTATAAATTGGTGGGGCAAATATCGCACTACATATAACATTCTTCCAGATATTTATAAAACTTATTTAATGAAAGGATTGATCTATCCCCTAAATTAATTCAATTACAGAAACAAAATTCTGGTATTGCAGGAATAACATCTTTCTATTTCTTCATTGAAATTTCTATTTCATGGATCTGGAAATGGTCGCCAATAGTATCTTATACCGATACTCAAATTTCCTGCATTAAAAGAAATTTGTATTCCAAATTCTGGGAAAAATTGTTAAAAGAAGACGCAGACACTAAACAAATGTTTGGTATGGAAACCTTAGAAATTATTGCTGATACAATTGCTACATATCAAACTGAATCTTGTTTGAAAAATTCTTTTGATCAAACTTCACCATTTGAGCAAATTGCTCGAAAATTTCTAATGAAGTCTGAACCAATAACAAAGGACAAAATGATTGAGGCATATCTTGAAGAAATGACAATAGATCTGTTAAACAGATTTGATAATGACAACATGTCTGGCAAATCAATTTCAAAGGATCTACAAGATTCACAAGATCCTAATATTCCATTTGATGATATATTTGCTACATTCAAAGCAACCATGATAGATACTAGTTCCACCACAAAAGACAAAGCAATATAATGTTGATTAGACACCATGATGGAAAGTGGATGCTGATTCCCAAATTTTACGGACAAATGGCCGACAGATCATTGTGCGAAAAGACTAATAGGGTCTATTACTTTTATAAAGATTGTACGACGGAATATTTACCGTCCACTTTTTATTAGTGTGTCTACTGTTTATACTTTTTAAATTATTGCTTTGTACTATTTTTATTTAGGTCTTTAAGTCCGTAGTTGGAGTCCGGAGTCCGTAGTTGGAGAAAAGAATATCTGATTTTCATTTCTAGGCAGACTGGAAAATCCACTTCTCTGTAACATATTATCAAGTTCGGTAAATAGTTTGCATTTGGTGTATCCACTATTCTGCTTTTCATTTTTGTAAGTATTCTTTATCAAAAACTTTTGTGTATTATTTATTTTATTATGATATGCTAATTATTTGCTTGTGTTAGCTTAAATCTCATCTACTTACTTATGTCTTAAACTGGTCCTTATTAATCTTATGAATAAATCATTCTAGGTCTGAACAATAAAACTGGCATTTGAGAACTATTGTACCATTGCCCGCTTATGACGAGGATTGTCGATTAGCTTGTTTGTAATGGTATAGTTCAAAGATAGACGATTTTATATTCTGTAAAGCCCCTATGTTTGTGATGAATTCATAGGTGGTCCCCGAATTGTATCACAGCCAGATAGGTAATAAGTTTAGTAGAAGATGATTAGAAGTTTAGTAGAAGATGATTAGAGTTAACACAGTAGCCTTATTCAGATGAATTTAAACATCATTAAGAGACAAAATATTGTTAAAAACATACTGCTACAAGAATATGATGTACCACAGAATTTAGAATCATTAAATAGATCATTAAATAGATGGACTATTCCTAAAATTGAACATAAACTTATATATAAGTTATGAGCTTTTGAAAGATTTGGAATTAAACAAATTGTTAAAATTACTGAGGAAGCAGTATCATTAAATAATGATGAAATGACACTAAAATTACTTATTGAAAAAGATATTCTACCTTATTTGAAAACTCATAAATTTCTTCATATTAGTTTAGTACAAATTGGTTTTAAACCTTTAACTTTAGAAGGATTACCAAAAAGCTTTATAGCAACTTTAAGAGATGCTAGAAATTTAAACTGGAAACAATCTTTGATTGAAATTATACAATCTAGTTTAACCCATGCCCTGTTTATTTTGATGTTTATCCGAATTTATAATTATCATTATCTGATATTAATTTATTAGATGCCTTAACATTAAATGTTAAAACTCATGGTTACAACTATGCTCCGGGAACAGAAGTAATTTGTATCCATTATCGTATTTATTACAAACTTTTACATACATTAAATCCTCAATGTAGGAGAATGGGTAAACCAATTAATGAAACGATTTTAATTGAAACTAATTTTAGTCGATCCAATATTACAACTCAAAGAGCTATAAAATGGGATGAAATTGTTTTCACTGATAATTGGACAATTGAACATGCAATTCATGTTCAAACCAAAATTCAAAATAATCTGATTGATGTAATACAATCAAATGATGGTTCAATCAAACTATAATTTGAACCAAATAATAAAAAAAATATTGGAATCTGTACCTAGATCTTTACGATCTAAGTCATCTTTAGGATCCAGGTCATATTCTTCTTTTTCATATATTTCACCAGTAGGTGTAAACAGCTCTCCTCATAGAGCTTCCACATCTGCAGTCAAAAATTCAAATGATAAGTTATATCATGATCGAATAAATAGATTATATATTAATCCAGACAATATAGTCAAAGGATTAAGAGAATCAGAAATAACTGAATCAGAAATGAATTTTTCTTTATGAATAATATACCAAAATATATTTTAGTCCTGGATCTAGTGCCAGACAGAAAATAAAAAATGAATTTAATCAACCTAAATGGGAACAATTCAGAAAATGGTTTTTTGACAAAATTTCAAAAGAAAACCAAAACCTATTACGGAATGAATTTTAATTCTATTCTGATCAAAATTCTTATATACCTTTTATACCATGGTTTAAGAAAAGTCTGCAATTCATCATCATCTTTAAATTCTATAAACTTTTCAAACATGTTAAATACTAAATGAAGAAAATAAACAGAAGTTGGATAAGTAACACATGAGAAGCGTCTCGTCGCTTCTTTGAAAGTATCTAACAATAATATAAAATTTTCAACAACTTCTCAATCCTCATCAGTCAAATAAATACTTTCATCGGTATCAGTAATTTGATATGAATTATAAAATGAAGTTAAAGGTAACATAGCATTCAACAAATTGTACAACGAATTCCACCTAGTTTCTATTGGTGATGGAAAAAAAGATGCTTCAAACCATTAGATAAACATAATTGTTTCCAATCATGCTTAACACGGTTGTGTTTAACAATTTAGCTCAATATTTCATTTTCTCAATAGATGGTGAGTGATTGTCCTCATAACCAGCTTTCACAGCCAAATTAATAACATGACATGCACATCTAACATGAAAAAAATACCATCAAGTATTGGTTTCAGATATGTCTTTAAATCACGCATAGCAGCATTGTTATTCGCACCGTTCTCTAATATGATTGAAAATATCTTATCCTGAATTCCTTAATGTTTACATGCATTGAATATATATTTAGCAATTACATAACCAGTATGTGCACAATCTAAGTAATCTAAAGATAATATTCATTTTTGCATACATCAATTATCATCAATCAAATGACAAGTGACAACAAGATATGAATCCAATTTTACATTTTTCCAAATATCGGTTTCTTAAGCTAACTCTATAAGGCAAGCTAAAAAGATGTTCAATCAATGTATTTCTATATTTAACAAACGCGTCCATTTGTCCAAATATCGGGAATTGGCATAGACAAATTCATTGCCGATGATGAACGAAGTGATAGACGACCCGGGACGAGACCCCTGTTGCGACCAACTCTGCTAGATGAAGATGCCATAAGTAATGCACAATGGAGAAATTATGAAAAATATTAGATAGAACTTCAGAGTTAAGAATTTTTAAGACTTGAAACTTCAAAGAATGAATTGTGTGGATTCATCATCTCTCAACACACATATTTATAGTTTTGTTTTTTTTAAAAAAATTAACTTTGGCAACGGCAGAAATAGCAGTTGCCAGCGTTAATTTTGTAACGGCTGTTTCAGACGTTGTTTTCTTTTATTTTTTTTATTTTTTTTATAAAAATTACCAATTTCTGAACCGGAACTGGAACCAGACCTGTAGCACCGAAATCGATGGCTCTACCACTCCCGATCCGGGGAACCGCTCCTGGCCGATATACTACCGATTCCGTAGCGATTCGGAACTGATTAGCCTGGTTCTGATTTCGGTTTCGATCTAGACTAACCTGTTCGTTTCGGGCAGGGTCGGATTGACCCGACCCTAAGCAGCCCTACCTCCAAATCGGCTTTTCCGGCTCCAACAAAGCCGATAATTTTTTTTAATATATATATATTTTTTTATCAGTTGGGTGGTCAACAACTTTATAGCCGTTGGCCACCCAATGCCGTTCGGCAGCCACTAAAAAAAATATTCTAACAAATTTAATCCAACTTCCAAACATTCGTACACTCTCATTTTATCATCCAATATTCATCTAATTTCATACAATTATTTTCTCGTAATTTTATTATCGGTTTCTTATTATCATATTATTATTAGTTTTGTTAATATTAAATTATTTGCAATATTACGATGTCATCTTATTCTACTGGTGGTCGTGCTCCTTCAAATCCACCTGCAGTACAAGAGAATTATGATTATTTTGCCAAGCTCGATGATGCTTACGATGTTGAAGAAGTGAAACATGTTGTAGAACCTGCCGCACCCCAAAACCGGCGCAAGGAAGGTTATCCGCAACTATTACCGCTGCAAGTCGCCCGAGTAACCGTCCCAAAAGAAGCAATGTTTGTGATCATTTCGACGTGGTTACAAAACCTAGGTACGTACAAATTTGCTGTTTTTTTGTAAAATATGTCAAACGACTTATAATTATAAAACTGGCAGTTCTACCGGAGGTACCAGAACTTTTAAGAAATATTTAGTTAAGAAACATAATTTTGATGAGGTTACTCTACAACTTATAGGTATCGAACCAACACAACTTTAAAATCCTCAAACTGGCACTAATTTTATTTTAACACCTGCAATAAACCATAACTCACTAGTTCGTTTTATTATTAGATGTGAACTTGCTTATTTGTTCACTGAATAAGACGACTTTGTTGAATTTGCTTCTACTATCCAACCTGGTTTTAGACATATTTCTAGACGTACTTTGTGAAGAAATTGTAGGGATTTTTTTGTTGAATATCGTAAATCTTTAATTGATCATCTTTCGTCTATAAACTCTAGAGTTAGTTTAACTACTGATATTTGGACGAACATTAAACAACTTTCATTTCTTATTGTTACTTGTCATTGGATTGATGATAATTGGTGCTTGCAGAAATGAATCTTGGCACTTGATGAAATACATTCTTCACATACTGGTGTTTTAATTGCTAGATATATTGTTATCGTGTGTAGATTGGATGGAATTACGGATAAAAAAAATTCGATAACACTTGACAATGCATCAAATAATACGACGACAATACATGACCTAAAAGTACAACTAAAACAAATACTTGTTGGTGTTGTTTTCCATGTTAGTGTGCATGTCATATAATTAACTTAGCTGTAAAAGTTGGTTATGAAGATTTCGAATGTAGTAGCATTGTAGAACTTACAAACCTATGTCATTGGATACGACAATCACGAATTAAGTATGATTGGAAACATACTTGTGCAAGGCAAGGTCTTAGGTATACTCTTTTCCCACCACCCATAGAAATTCGATTGAATTCTTTGCATCACATGTTAGAATCAATGTTACCTTATCAGGATGCTAATTGTTTTATACAATAATTATAAAATGCCTGAGAGTGATGATAGTTATTTATTGTGTCCTTATGATTGATCTTTTGTTACTCAATGTACTACTTTGTTATCTACATTTAAAGAAACAACTGATCAATTTTCCGGGGTTTCTTATCCTACTTCTCATTATTTTCTTCCCCTTGTATTTAATATGTTTTGTATATTTATTGAATTTAGAGATAATGATGATTTGTCATAATTTGTTCAACTTATGGAGGCTAAATTTTAAAATATTGGGAAAATATACCACATGTGCACTTCATATCTACACTTTTAGATCTTAGTCAAGACATCTGCCCATTTGATATTTTTTTAATATTACTCTAAATTTTTGAAGAAGGGAGTTGAAAATCATAAGACGTCAATAAGACATTCTCTACAAAATATGTTTGCTTTGTATTATTATGAACAGGTACAAGGATCATCATCACATAGAGGAGAGGAGGAAGATGAGGAGGAAAAAGACACCACCCAGTCAATTAGTGGAGGGATTAATTTGCTGAGGAGTCTTGGCAAAAAGAAGCTGAGAGGAAGCGGAGTGGCATCTACCACGTCCAACGAGTTACAATTCTTCTTGGGTCAAATGCTCATAACAGATGAAAATTTTGATGTACCGGAGTGGTGCAAGGTAAGCGCTAGACAATATCCTACGTTAGCCAAAATGGCTAGAGACGTTATGCGGTTCAAACATCGAGTGTCACATCGGAGTCGGCGTTCTCAACTTGTAGCCGAATTATTGGAGACCATAAAGTATCACTTAAAGCAGAATCTTTGTGCATGCTTATATTGCTCAAAGATTGGTTCGATGCTGAGCGAAGAAATAAAAGAGAAGGATGAGTCGACGAGTTCGGCAACCAAAGTTCCGAAGATGAAGACGAATTTGCGAAGACTATATTAATCAATTATGATGAATAATGTAATATTTTTCATTAATTTCAAATGCTGTAGATTTTACATCAAGTTTTTCATATTCAATAAAATATGTATTTTTCATCACAATTCTTTTATTATTTGAACAATTTTAGAAATTTGTAAAACATTGTTAAATTTAAAAAATAAACAAATTTTTTTTAAAAAAACAAATCAGACTCGTTTGGAACCCGTCCGATCCGGCTAACTTGAATATATAGCTGAAATGATTTTTTTCTAGAGATTGTTATTGATTATATTTATGGTTTACTGAGGATAACTCATAGCTATGAATATGAGATTCTATTAGACAATAGCAACGAGTAGTGAAAGGAAGTGTTTATGCAAAATAATATATTGTTTTATGTAAGAACAGTGTAAGGCCTTCATATCTTGAAGGTGGCTCGGAAAATCTTCTCCGAGCGCAGTTCACCCAACCTGAGGTAAACAAGGTTCAATAAAAAATAAATGTAATTAGAAGTCAAAGACACTTGAAATTATGAAAAAAGATATGCCTCTGACGTCATAGAAACAAATGCTTGTCTCAACAATTTGCTAAAAAGATTTTTTATCATGCACGATCTTACCAAATGTTGTCAAACCAGACAAATAATGTAGTTTTTTTTTTTAACCATAAATAATCTATTAAACTAAGCATCAGAATATACAAAATCCTTCAAAAAGAAAGGGTAAGATTCAACCGAATCAGGAATAAAGTCAGACGAAACAGCCCTAAAAGCTAGCTCATGAATAATAATATTGACCGGACACTTATTCATCATATACTTTATTTAGGAAATATAATAAACTCGCGTAAATTCAAAAATGCTTTCATAGAATATAGGTCTTTGCAATATTAGTCTCAAATTTTTATGACAAATCAAATATAGTCTCATAGGAAATTGTTTTTAATCAAAAATAGCTCTAAACTTTTGTTTCTCACCAATATTAGTCTTAAACTTTTATTTTTAATCAAAAGTTGTCTCAAAGCCTACTATTCAATTATGAGATCAATTTTGTTAGAAATTAATTTATATGAGACTAATTTGTTAAAAAATTATTTGTTGGAATATTTTTGATTAAAAATAATTTCTTTGAGACTATGTTTGAATAATACTAAAAATTTATGAGTAGTATTGAAAAAAATCATATTCTATGAGATCATATTTGAAATTTACCCTAATAAACAAGACTATTGGTAGCAATTATTGAAACATTATATTAATATTAAACCTAATATATTATCTAAAAGATTTAAGTTGCATTGTTATGCCTCGACTGTAGGATCAAGTGCTTGCCGTTTTATCAAAAGCTATATTTGGTGATAATAGTGCAACTCTCATTAAACTGTAGAACAGTCCAAATGCCACGTTTCGATCGCTTTCCAAGCAGGGTCACATACTGCACTCCTACATCGACTATAAGTTTGATAAGTTCTAGCAAATGTTCGATCCTAGGTAAAACATTGTAAATCACTTGATAAAATAAAAATAAAGTATGATAATTTGTCTGAAAATTTAAAAAAATGACATATTTGTCGTATGTAAGCAAATTGACAGCCAGCCATATTATACTTTTTTATTTATTGGCATCTGGAATCGATGTTGATGTAGTTGTGTTTTCTTGGTACAATTTCTTCAACTTTCTGGATACATTTTTAAAAGATATTATTATGGTCTTGTTCGTTGAATTTATAATACTTGGCGTGTCATTTTCATTCATTTTTCTACTTTACATCTTCAACTTGATGAGGGCCGACTCCCTCTCAATGCAGTTGATCAGTTTGAGTATATTTATTTTATTATATTTTTTGTTGAACAAGAAAGTGAGTTTGTCATCATCATTTGGGATTGAAGGGAGGTTTAAATTTCAAATATTAAGAAAATAGATTGTTGAATTCGAGAATAGGTATATATTTGTAATATTTAAAAATATATAATAAAATACATTATTCCTATTTATAATTATTTCATATTTTGTGAAATTAATACTAACAGTCATATATAAGTACTGTTGGGAATGAATTAACTAAAAGGAAAAAAAAAGGATTGCTCTCGATCGATCGAGCATTGTAGCTCGATCGATCGAGAGGGACATAACTTTTCGTTTCATTTTGCTACAGTAGCTCGATTGATTGAGCTGCTAGCTTGATCGATCGAGTTGTTTCAGATTTGTGAAATGGTATGTCTGTTCATGTTCGGGTTTGTTTTTCCGCGATATAGTGCCTCCAAAAGGTGTCCATTCAGATTTGTTAGTTGGTTTACTATATATATAACATTTCCCTCATTTGAATAATATTGATTTTTGAAATCTACATCATATAATAAGTGAAATTTGAGAGCATTTGTTGTTCATCAAATTAAGTGCTTTGAACCTTTGTGGTTTGAAGACTTGTGATTTGGAGTGCTCCTATCACAAGCCATAGTCGTTGTATCTTGGGAGACAAATTGCCATAGCAAACCGTTAGCACCATAGCGGGATAATATTGTCTTAAGGACGGAGATTACAAATCTCGCCTCGACATAAACTGTGAAAGCCTTTGTTATTTTGTTACTACAATCCTGAGATACACTTTGAGAGAAATTTATTTACAACAATCTTAAGACAATATCGAGCAATAAAATTGGCTTTTATCGAATGCAATAATGACTCATGTTCATCATGGTGAAAGGATTGAAAAGTTCAATGGGAACGATTTTAAGCGGTGGCAACAAAAGATGCTCTTTTACTTGACCACACTGAGTTTGGCAAGGTTCTTAACCGAGGAACCTCCTACGGTTGAAGAAGGAGAGACTGACACACAAAAGAGGGCGGCACTGGATGCATGGAATCAAAGCGACTTCGTATGCAAGAACTACATCCTAAATGAGTTAAACAATAAATTGTATAACGTTCATTGTCTTGTGAAAATAGCAAAGGAACTCTGGGCATCATTGGAAAAGAAGTACAAATCCGAGGATGCCGGCATGAAGAAATTCATAGTTGGACAGTTCCTGGATTTCAAGATGGTTGATACCAAGCCTGTGATGGCGCAAATGCAAGATCTACAAGTGATCTTGCATGACATTCATGCGGAGGGAATGAGTCTAAGTGATCAATTCCAAATCGCCGCTATGATTGAGAAATTGCCTCCTATGTGGAAGGACTTCAAGAACTATCTGAAACACAAACGAAAGGAGATGAGTCTTGAAGACCTTGTGGTTCGACTACGAATCGACGAGGACAACAAAGATTTCGAGAGGAAGGCGGGTAGGTTTCAAATGGAACAACAGTCTAACCTAGTTGAACAAAGAACCAGATCAAAGCGTAAGTTTGACTGTACGACCTCCAACAATGGCAAGGCGAAAAAGTTCAAAGGAAAATGCTATAAGTGTGGAAAGCCCAATCACATGGCAAATGATTGTTGTAACAAAGACACTCGTGGGAAAGCAAAAGATCAAGTCAACGTGACCGGACATGATCGGATCTCGGAAGACTTGAATGATCTAATGTTAACCACTATGATCTTTGAAGCGAACTTGGTGGACAATCCTATGGAATGGTTTGTCAATTCTGGTGCAACCCGACATATGTGTTTGGACAAGGCCATGTTCTCTACATACACTCCAATAAGTGGGCGCCAACTCTACATGGGAAACTCTACTACATCTCCGGTAGTTGGACTGGGGAAGGTGGTTCTAAAGATGACTTCGAGAAAGGAATTGACTTTGATAGATGTCCTACATGTTCCCGACATCCGAAAGAACCTGATATCCGGATAGGCTCTAGTCAAGGCGGGCTTTAGACTAGTTTTAGAATTTGGAAAAATTATACTCTCCAAAAATGGAGTTTTTGTAGGAACAGGCTATATGAAGAAAAGCCTATTCAAAATGAATGTAATGACGGTTAACGTCAATCTGAAAGCAATAAAATGAATTATTCTATTTATTTGATTGAGTCTTGTAATTTATGGCCTAATCATTTAGGTCATGTAATTATGGTTCACTTAACAAATTAGTGAAGTTAAACTTATTGCCTCAAATGAATGTTAACTTGAAACATAAGTATGAGACTTGTCTCGAGACCAAGTTAACAAAACCGTCATTCCATTCAATTGAAAGAACTACGACACCTCTTGAATTAATTCATACGGATTTATGCGATCTAAAGTTTGTGAAAACTAGAGGTTTGAAAAATATACTTTATCATTTTCATTGATGATTGTACAACATATTGTTACGTCTATTTGTTAAGAAGCAAAGACAAGGTCTTGGTAGTATTCAAGCATTACAAGAATGATGTTGAAAATCAACAGCAAAAAGATAAAGAATGTTCGAAGCAATAGATGAGGAGAATATGGAGCACCGTTTGAAGTATATTGCATGAGTATGGCATTATTCACCAAACCATTGTCCCTTATTCACCTCAACAAATGGTATTGTCGAACGTAAAAACGTATTCTAAAAGAGATGACGAATGCTATGTTGATAAGTTCTGGATTGCCACAAAACTTGTGGGGGGAAGCAATCTTGTCAGCCAACTACATTCTAAACAAAATACCACACAAAAGTAAGGATGGAACTCCTTATGAGTTATGGAAAGACCACAGGCCTTCCTACAAATACTTGAAAGTATGGGGGTGCTTGGCTAAGGTAGAAGTACCAAACCAAAGTAAGTGAAAATTGGGCCTAAAAGAATAGATTGTGTATTTATTGGTTATGCTAACAATATTAGTGCATATCGATTTTTAGTACACAAATGAAATAAGTGATGTGCATGAAGGTACAATCATGGAATCAAGAAATGTGGTATTTTTTGAAGAAATGTTTCATTACAAATCTAACAAGAAAATGATCCCTAAGAAAAGGGTGTATGAAGATGCTAACCATGACTCTATTGAGGAAATAGAGCCACGACGTAGCAAGATGACCAAAGTGGCGAAGACTTATGGTCCTGACTTCATGACTTATATGTTGGACAATGAACCAAGATCGGTTAGTGACGCTTTATCTAGTCCTGATGCTCCTATGTGGAAAGAGGCTATTAATGGCGAGATATAATCCATAATGAAAAACCACACGTGGGAAGTGGTAGATCTTCCAACTGGAAGTAAACCATTATAATGCAAATGGATTCTTAAAAAAAAATAAGTTCGATGGTTCAATTGATAAGTACAAGGCGAGACTCGTGGCAAAGAGATATAGACAAAAAGAAGGCCTTGATTACTTTGATACATATTCACCAGTCACGAGAATTACGTCCATTAGAGTGATCATTGTTATCGCTGCTCTAAACAATTTAGAGATACATCAAATGGATGTAAAAACAACATTCCTCAATGGAGAACTTGAGGAGGAAATTTATATGAAACAACCCGAGGGGTTTGTTGTTCCCGGACAAGAGAAAAAGGTGTGTAGACTCGTTAAGTCATTATATTGGCTTAAGCAAGCGCCAAAACAATGGCATGAAAAATTTGACAAAACAATGTTGTCAAATGGTTTCAAAATTAACGAGTGTGACAAATGCGTTTATATGAAAAATACGCCTAAAGCATATGTAATAATATTCTTGTACGTTGATGATATGCTCATAGTGGGAAGCAACTTAGAAATCATCAACGCGACAAAGAAAATGTTAATAAAACATTTTGAAATGAAAGACATGGGTGAAGCTGATATGATACTTGGAATTAAAATCTCCAAGATATCCGAAGGACGAGTATTGTCGCAGTCTCATTATGTTGAGAAAATACTCGAGAAATTTCTCGCGAATGATATGTCGTCTGTAAAAATACCATATGACCCGAATCTATATTTGGTTAAAAATAAGGAGACCCTGTCATCCAATTAGAATACTTAAGGATAATTGGCGGTCTCATGTATCTCATCAATTGTACACGTCCTGATATTGCATATGCGGTTGGCAAACTAAGTAGATTCATGAGCAGTCCAAACAATGACCATTGGAAGGCATTGACGAGGGTACTTAAATATTTAAGATAAACCCTGAACTATGGATTGTACTATACAAGATATCCTGTTGTATTGGAAGGATACAATGATGCAAATTGGATATCGGGCACACAAGATTCCAAGTCAACAAGTGGTTATGTGTTTACCATTGGACGGGCTGCAGTGTCGTGGAAATCTACCAAGCAAACTTGTATTGCCAGATCTACTATGAAATCTGAATTCATAGCTTTGGATAAAGTGGGAGAAGAAGCCGAATGGCTTAGAAGTTTCTTGGAAGAATTTCTTTGTTGGGAAAAACTTGTGCCTGCAATTAAAATACATTGTGATAGCCAATGTGCTATAGGAAGGGCACAGAGTAGCATGTATAATGGTAAGTCTAGACATATACGTCGTAGACACGCCATTAAACAATTGATCTCAAATGACATTGTGCCCATTGAGTACGTGAAGTCAAAGGAAAATATTACGGATCCGCTCACGAAAGGCTTGCCTAGAGATCAAGTATATAGTTTATAGAGGGGAATGTGATAAAACCCGATAATCAAAATCTTGTGGTAGATACCCAACCTATGTGAATGGAGATCCAAAGATCTAGGTTCAAAAGGGACAACCAAACTACAAGATTGTATAAACACCTTGGAGAATTAATCTCCGACCCATTCCTATGATAAGGGGTGTAGCCTGCAAAAGGGGTACGAGGATAAGCAAAATGCCTTTAATGATTCCTAAGACATATTAGAATATGTTGGAGTATAGCGGGATATTCTTCTAGGAGATCACCTACATAAGTGCAAGTGTGACCGCTTCAAAGAATGAAAAGCACTTATGAAACCAAGTGTGGTCCATGGCCGAAGCGGACCAACCGTAAGAAACCAATACGGAGGTTAGAATTATTATGGTGTGGGTTCAACTGTCTTGGTTTACACCTACGACTAAATAGTTCAAGACTATAAGTTCACTATTAAGAAGTAAATCCGATTGAATACTACTATGGAAGATTCAAAGCCGCAAGCTATCTCTCCAGATGTCATAATAGTTCGTCAAAGCACTCAATTGCATACATGCATTAATTAATTCATGTGGGGGATTGTTGGAAATGAATTAACTAAAAGGAAAAAAAAAGGATTGCTCTAGATCGATCGAGCATTGTAGCTCGATCGATTGAGAGGGACATAACTTTTCCTTTGTTTTGCTACAGTATCTAGATCGATCTCGCTTAGCTCGATCGATCTCTCTTTCAGATTTGTGAAATGATATGTCTGTTCACGTACGGGTGAGTTTTTCCGCGATATAGTGCCTCCAAAAGATGTCCATTCGGATTTGTTTGTTGGTTTACTATATATACATATAACATTTCCCTCATTTGAATAATATTGATTTCGAAATTTACATCATATAATAAGTGAAATTTGAGAGCATTTGTTGTTCATCAAATTGAGTGCTTTGAACCTTTTGTGGTTTGAGGACTTGTGATTTGGAGTGCTCCTATCACAAGTCATAGTCGTTGTATCTTGGGAGACAAATTGACATGCAAACCGTTAGCACCATAGCGGGGCAATAAAGTCTTAAGGACGGAGATTACAAATCTCGTCTCGATATAAACTGTGAAGCCTTTGTTATTTTGTTACTACGATCCTGAGATACAAGAAATTTATTTACAACACAAACTACATCACATATGTAACACTAACAGAATTAGAAACAATGATAGACTCGACCATTTAATTAAGAGAACACACATTAACTAAACTTACAACTTCAGAAAAAAATTCGAACATAAAATCTAAATTTTCCATGCCATACCTCTTTAGAAGTAGCGTATAAACGAACTTAATCTAGCCGAATGTAAAGAAAATTTTAAGGCTTGAAATAGATACATCCGAGCTCGAACTCGATCCAAAGTTCGAAAAGTTTAAATCTTTTTGGCTTGAATTGGAGTTCAACTTCTTTCGTGAGCTATTCAAACTATTGATAAATAAATACTCGAAAGGTTCAAAATTTATTTATTAATAACATATTAAAGCTCGGGAATCGCAATATCTAACATAATAATTTGGCATTGAGTTTAGCTCAAAAAAAGTTCAAACATGTTTGTGTTCGGCTTGAATCCGATAATTTAGAATACTGTCGTTTACACCCCCTACTTGAAAGTAATCAATCTAAGGCAACCACCTTGGAGGAGTAAGATGTTCATATGTGCTAAAACCTTTGGCCATGTCGCTTTTGCCTGAACGGCTCTTAGAATTAAAGGGACTGTTGAAGGGACTACTGAAGCCACAAGAAAATTGCTCAAAATCTTTACCACTACGCATTTCAACCAAGATTTCACAAAATAGATCGACTTCACATGGAAGAAGTAAAGGGCCTTCACTATCGAATCCATATTCCAACTCAGCATCCTCAAGCAACATTCTGAACAAAGGGTGATTTGTTAATTCAGTCCTTATCACGAACCTTTGCTTCTCAGACCCAACGTACACCGAAAAACAGCCCTTCGGAGTCCCTCGATGCTCCGACTCCGATGTTTTTGATGGGTTGGATTGGTTCTTGGATAGTAGAGTCTCACTTAGTGATGGTGGTTTATCACGTCCATTGAATGTTAGAAATCTCGTAAGTTTCTTGGGTATGAGGCTTCTCCTGTTGACCCTTTGGTTTTCATCTTCCATATTGTATGATGTAAATGAAGGCAAATTTTAAAGACTGAATATATGCTTCAAAATTTGCCCTCGCTCATTTTCTATTGATTTTTGAAGTTGGGGATCAAGATCTAGCTAGTACGCTTTAGGGTTTGGGATTCATGAAATATTAGGGCTTGGAAATTGATAATAGTTTGTTGGGTGGGTATTGAAAACCCTATATTCTTCAGTATACATGAAATGTAAAGAAATTAGGCAAGCAACTTTTCAAGAGATGGATGGAGAGTTTGTATAACCATAGGCGTGCATGTGTGTGTATATATAAGGGAGATAATTGACTTTAGCCTAGAGATGCCTAAACAATCAATTTATATATGGTATGTGCTTATAATATTTTATGCACTATCCCTGTCAAATTTTAAAAAAAGGGTAAATTACAACAACGATCCCACAAAATAGTGTCATTTGTAATAGTAAGTCCCACAAAATTTGTTGTTTTAACAAAACGGAACAGACACATGTGCTAGCATGAATAACTTTGTTCTTGAACGGACATGTGTCCAATTTTTTAAATGAAAAAATGATCTTTGGCATATATTTGTTAAAAATGATTTTTTGGGATTATATTTGTTAAAACTATTTTCGTGGGATGACTTTTGTTTACAAAAACATTTTCTATGAGATTCTACTTGACTAGTTCTAAAAGTTTGAGACTATTTTTACAAAGGTCGGTATTTAGCGTGACCATTTTTTTTAATTTACCCCAAAACTATAACTTTTTGAAAAATAAACCCACCCCCAAATAAAATAAGTTACCCACAGTTTTGAATAATTGAATCAATAATGACTCAGAGACATTGCCTAATAAGAAACAACTGCTCAACAAGATTCAAGAAATTTGTTTCCACTTTGTTATCAATCAATAGCAATTGTCTTAAGCACGTGAAAAAAGCATGATTGACTAAAGTGCTAAAAGATTTTACCATTAACCATATCATTAATTTTTTAGTTTAACAAGATATCCAGGCTTGAACTTGACTAATCATTGGGTGACGACCCTGGCCCGATCTCTCAGGAACGTCACCAGGTAAATCGAGGGATGTGTATGGATGACAGGTTTCTGAGGGAGAGGACCAACATGACCCGAACACAGGACAAACCCCTACAATATTTCAGTGAGAATTTGTCCCACACGAGATTCGAACCTGCGACGTCGGAGGAATCTCCTCACATCACCTCAGCCCTTACCAATCAGTCTATGCTCCTGGGGGAACCATAACATAAGTGAAATTGTGTGTAGTTGTTTAACAAGGGCAATAATGTATAGATATACCACTTAATGTTTTAAGTACAGTTTGTTATTATTAATTAGTTAGCTACCTTGATTAGATATTCTTATATATGTTATTATCATTTTACCTAAAAAAGATATAATATGATAAATGCAGTACAAATTTCAAATAAAGTGCTTTTTTGTAGTATAAGCAAATTAAAATATTTTCAATTATGTGTGCTAAACACAAAATGACTTCTATTAGTGAATTCGATCTTCAAGTTGTACTTATATTATAATTGTTAAGGTATAAAATTATTAATTATTTCACATAAGAATTTTTTGGCAAAAGAAGTTTTAACAAGGCGTTAGGACCAATCGTTTACCATTAGGCCAAAAATTATAGCTGTTTGCGGAGCCGGCTCGATTTGTTTATTCTTCTACTCACGACCCCATCCATGCTTATATAATTTGTTTATTCAACAAAATTTCCTCCAAATTTTACCATAGATTCAGTTAAAAAACTTTGAAAACAAGAAATTTTAGAATTATATGGATTTTAAAAAAAAAAACTCATGTGCACCGATGCTTTTTATATAATAATTATTTCGTATTTTGATCTCAATTTGGATTAAAAAGATAAACTAATGTGATTAATTTTTTAAAAAATATATATTCAACTGTATGGTATCAAATATCATGAATTAATAATTATTAACTCAAAAAGTTCATAAATAGATTCCTTATCGAAAGAATCATTTAAATATAAATAGATTCCTTATCGAAAGAATCATTTAAATTAGGGTGAATTAAATATACAATCCTCTGATTTGAACAATTACAAATTCTCTCATATAGTTTAAAAAATAACATCTCCTTAAATCACTGGGGAGACAGCTATAATTTTTCCTCCATCCGTTACAAACTAGAGGGGTGAATTCGTAATCCAGATTTTCTACAGGGGTTCGTACATCTATTGTTATTCAAAATAAAAGGGAGAATTCATAAAACAATTATTTTATAGGGAAGACAACTGTGATTTTTCCTCCAAATTAATGTGAGGTTATTTTTATGTTGAATGAATCTTGAAAATGTGGAAAGCAATTTTCTTCTGTCTTCGCATGGCATGAACCATTTTTCCAATCAAGACAAAGCTACAAATCGATTGCGTCCTACACATTTATGTCTCTAGGATTTGCTTCTGCCACTCGCAATTACTTCTTGTATCTAGTAAAATACACATGAGTTAAACATATATTCTATCTCAAAGAGTGAATTCAATCTATAATGTAGCAAACTATTAATTTATTGTTTAATTATAAAATTTAAATCGTTCCAAATGATATTAATTTATAGATGTTATATTATGTCAATAAACTTTATGTTACATCTCAAATTTAATTTAAAGTTTTGTAAGTCTTTCATTTTTTTTATTTTTTGATAATTGAGGAGTTTGGGGCTTAACGAATTCAAACTCGAGACCTGTCCTAATTTTGGAACACATAATGTACCTGGGCTAGAGCTAGAGACGAACCTACTCATATAAATGGGGGAAGCTGCCCTCTAAAAAAAATTACCTTAAAAAAAAATTAATTGTATTTTTGCCCCAAAAATTATATTTTACCCTCTAAAATTATTTTGCCCATCTAAAATTATATTTATCTATTTAAATTTTTTTTACCCTCCATTTTTTATATTATTATTTTTTACCCCTTAAAATATATATTCTAGATTCGTACCTAGCTAGAACCCCTGGTGTCTTTCATGTTTTAAATAAGTCAATAATTGGCAAACAAGACTTTAATATTGGACTTTGACTAGTTAATTTGATTAATGATATGTCGTGGTCTCGTGTTTTAGCTTGAGCGAACAGCAATTTTCCGCTCTCGAAAACTGATGCTGATATATAAATTTTAGTCACTATTTCTTCTCTAATAATTTATGATGCACTGACATATAACACGACATCGACATTGATTTCCAAATTTTATTGGATACTGCACTGTTGGGATACACATGTATAATTTTATATATTTTATACATGTATTGTATTACAAAATATTAAAATTCACATTTTTTAAATTCTAAAACCATGTAAAAACAACAAAAATACTCTTACTAAATTCAACAACCGTATAAATAAGTGTATATCACACATATTAATACCCAATGCATATTAATTCAATTAACATAAAGTTTAACAAACAAATCCAAATAAAATATAACATCAAATATATTCTTACCCAATTTAGCAAGCACATAAATAAACGTATCTCACTAACACCATCATAATATTACTGATACCAGCATAAAATATATATTAATTCAATTAACATAAAGTTTAACAAACACGTCCAAATTTTATTTTAATCATAACTTTTTAAATTGCAATTAACATAAAAAAGTGTCTTATAAATGTTGAAACACCCTTGTAATTGTCCGACACGTCCCTCGAAAGTGTCGACATGGGTGTCGAATTAAATTTTTTTTTTAAATTAAGAACGTGTCCGATACGTGAGTCTGAGTGGTGTCCGAGAGGTGTCGGTGTCCGAGGGATGTTCGACACTGCACCAAGTAAATTTTAGGAGTGTCTATACATCATAGCTAATAATCATTTTAGTGATTTTTTCATAGAAAATTCTAATTTTTTCCAATAAAATATCTCGTTTTGGGATATTTTGCCACACGAATGAAATTTATGATAAATATTCAACTTTACTATCAGCAACAGTGAGAATTTATGAAAAAATATTTAAAAATTTAAACAATTTGTATGCAAAATCTCTAATATCAAACGTTATTATTTTAAAAAATTGGATAGTCAAGCTAAAAAATATTCTAAAATCTTTGTTGTAATTCTTGTTGTATCGGGCTGATTTTGTTTGTAACTATGTAATAGTGTGAGCATCCCTTACGCTCATATTCAATAATAATTTTGCAAATTAAAAAAGAACAACTTATTTCTTATAGCTTTCTTGTATGTGTTGTTTGCCTTTGATGACTATGTTGGTTTCTATTACTTGACTTGTTCTCTAAATTTAGATGGTCTTAAGCTAAAGTTTAGTTTGTTTTATATTATGAGATAATTTGTATCCGACCTATTGACTGTCTCACACTTGTTCATATTGAGTTGTAGGTTAATTGCACTCCGGAATGTCCTCTCTTCTGAAACTTAATACTTACTAGTGTTACTTGACTTGTTCTCTAAATTTAGATGGTCTTAAGCTAAAGTTTAGTTTGTTTTATATTATGAGATAATTTGTATCTGACCTGTTGACTGTCTCACACTTGTTCATATTGAGTTGTAGGTTAATTGCACTCCGGAATGTCCTCTCTTCTGAAACTTAATACTTACTAGTGTCCCCCAGCACGCTTTGCGTGCTTGTACAGTTTTTTTTTCAATTGTTTTTTTAACTTCTTTTTCGGAATTTAATTACAAATATTATGTGATATGATAATATATACTATTGTAATTGACAATATTATCAAAGGAATTACAGATATTTTAAGAATATAGTATATTAGGATAAATTAAAATTATTAAAAGTCTCAAGGATATTTCAGTCATTTTTCATGTTGGAATACTATTTGTGATTAATAAAAGATTTAGGGATATTTTGGTAATTATACGGCCATACCAAGAGGTCAAGTAGTTTCTCTAGCATACTCCCTCTTTATAATAGAATAATAATAGATATATGAAGCTGTTGAATGCTCCCAGGGGCTGAGGATTATTTCTTTTTAAAAATGTTGTCTCCCTAAATTTTAATTGTGGCTCCGCTCCTTAGGGTAATGTGCCAGGTGCCATAGCTAACCGAGTAGCTCTAGTAGTATGTGTACAAGCTCGTAATGAAGGACTTGATCTTGGTCTATACTAAAAAATCTTCACACCTTCCTTACTGATCTACTTTTCCAATACTCGAATCGATTACTACCTAAAATTATCGAGCTCCTACAGTTGCAAATTGGAACACTCATAGGAAAAAAATAATATTGATGATTGATAATTGTATGTGCTACCACCATATATGGTTGTTGTATAATAATAATATCAAAATATTGCGCTTAAATTATTGTATAATATAAAAGATTTAAGTTGTATTATTACAATCGATTATCATTTTTTAGTGAACTACGTTCATATCACCGATCTACTAATTGCTTTCATCCATTTTCCACATATGCTTCCTTCTCCCATAGACTTCAAAGTTATTCTACTTCAACTTTTTGTAAAGGTCTTCGTTCTTATCTTGGTTCATCACTCAAAGTCTATAAAGCTATTATTAAATTAACCAATAAAGATCTAGATAAGAAGCTCATATTTGGATCCAGGGGCGGAGCCAGTAGGGTGTGGCCATAAATGTTTTTATAGTTTTTTTTTTTTGCAAATTTACGTTTTACCCCTTAAGTTTTTTAAAACAAAATTTCGCATTTCTAAATTAAAATCATGGCTCCACCTCTCTATTTGGATCCAATGTGAAATTGATGGAACCGCTGATTTCATGACCAAATTTGAATTCAGATCCAAGTAAAGTATAACAACATAAATATATTAAATCAAATTTTAATTATTGTGATCTAAATAATATCTGAATTCAATAAACTTAAAAAAATCTATATGTCTTCATTGCAAAATGAACATAGACAAATTGCAATTCAAATTTATACTTCTTTATAATATGCATGTTGGCAAAATAACAAATTTATTCTATGGATAATTTTATTAGTAATATTAAGATGGCTTGAATTGTGAGGACAAACTTAAATGAGAAGGGGTTATGAGTATCATCGACCCTAATTCATTTAGGGTTGCAGGGTCTATACATTTACATATGGATCCCACAGCCCAATAACAATTTGCCGCTGTCATATATATATATCTATACAATATTATAATGTTTAAACCCCTTATAAAAACTAACTTGGTATGGCCATTTTTACATTCCGAAATTACCCTCATTTTCTTTTTAAAATTACCAATATCTAATTACACTCATGCCCTTACCAATTTAAAATATTACCATCACACTTACTATCTATGTACCAATCAATTTACATTATGACATTCACAATCATACAAATTAGCATCATACCTATCATATAAATTAGCATATTATCCTAAAAAAATTATTAAATTCCAAAAAAAATTAAATATAAAATATTGTATAATCATTTTATAATTTAAATTAAAAAAAAACTAAAACCAAAATAAAAAACGACGTTACAAATCACAATAATTTACAAAAAAAAATGTATATGCACGCAAGACGTGCAGAATGAGACTAGTATATATAGTGGAGGAGCCACTCATAGGCAAAGGGGGCAAGTGCCCCCCGTTGCCCCAAATTTTTTTTTTCTTCTAAAATGTTTTTTAAAATTTTTTTGTTTGCATTTTTAATCCTAAAAATTACATTTTACCTCCAAAAAAAATGCAGTTTGCCCCCCTTAATTTGTTTTTTGACCCTTAAAAAATTCTTTGCCCTAAATTTTTGAGAAATTTTTTTTTGCATCCCTTTGTATAATTTATGGCTCCACCCCTGTATATATATATATTATTTCACCCCGAGATTCTAAAAGAAATTTGATTTTATTGTACAATTTCTCTAACTGGGCTTTAAAATATTGTAGACCGTTAGGAGTTCAAATTTTGAATAGTTGTATATAAAAACACGCTTATTATCTTGAAAGAGCTTTCCGTTGGAAATTGAATGACACTTTTACTTTTTCTAATTTGCTTTCATCCATAAAGCGTTACAGTCCGTTGCTATGCCAACAAAAATAAAGTCGCGCCTTTATTTTTGGTTTTAATAATAAAAAATTACCCCAATATATTATTGTTAATTTGTTATTGCAAAAGAGCAATGAAATGATTATAGTCAATCCTCCATAAATTGTAATATTTGTCTACATCACTACCACTTGAGGAGTCAAGAATTTTTGTTAATATTTGTATTTAATATTTATTTAAAAATATATATTCAACTGAAAAAAAAAATTGAACTCTAAAAAATGTTACAATTGACTGTTTTTAAATTGTATTATTAGATGGCTTTTTTTAAAAAAAAAATTGCTAAATAGTCCTAAGTCTTTTTGAGAGGTTGAAGAAAAGGTAACGTCGAATAAGTATGATTTTATATTATTATCGAATTATTTTATTATGTGTGTTTTCCAAGTAGGCAGTTAAAAAGTGTACTCCTTGTTTTATTAACTCATTTGTATCATATTTACATTTAGTTAATTATATTCCATGCAGCACAACTGAAATTATTTTAAAGGTAAAATCTATGTGTATAAGACAAGCAATCCAATCATCTATACCATACAAGTATATTAGAGATAATCTATATTACACCAAACACTTTTCACAAATTGTAGCATAAATTAGGAGTGCACTCGAGTAAAGACGGGCTCGAGCAGCCTCGATTTCGAGTCGAGTCAAGCCCGAACAACGTTTAATTCAAGCTCAACTCGATGAAAATATCCGTAACCAACTCAACATTAGTGATTTTAGAGTAATTCGAGTTCAAACTCCACTCAGAAGGATGCTCGAACTACTCGAACTCGATCAATAAGCCCGAGTTCTATTACCAATAACAAATGTTTAACATGCAAAAGCTTTTGCTTCAATTGGCACATAAATCAACATCACACATTTTTTATCGGATGTTTATGATTAAATGTCCAATTACAGTCTTTACCTGTCTTCTCAATTCTAATACTACATTTACTTTACATTTAATGAATGAGCTACTAATGCTACATGCATGCACCAACCTTGTGCTACTCAAGCTTCCATTTATTTATATATAGAAAATAGATGTGTTTCTTAACATTAATAAAACATAAACAATATTGATGTGATTGTAAGATTTAGAATCACGTGGTTGATCAACAAATTTTTCTGGTCCGAGCAGAATGTGCTGAGGTGGAAAATCCTGAGAATAAAAGTGTTAGATGGACATCGAAGTGGTGCTCGGCATGTCCACTCCGATGATCAAAATAGTGCTCGGAAAACAAATGAATCGAGAATCAAACAAATTTAATGGAGTCTTCACTATATTATACGAAGAACCTCGTGTGTATGTAGAGTATTTTTGGGAGCAATTGAATGTTATTATTGCCTGCTGCTGGATAGTATTTATAGGGGCATTTTCTTGATAATGGCCCGTGAATCTCGGACCATGATCTGCCCATGATATGTGTATGACCTCCGTAATTGTCATCCATCATTAACTTATGAGTTGTCCACGATCCGCCCATGATGTGTGTATGTCTTGCCCTAATTGTCGCCTAGCACTAAATACACATCCCGTAATGCTCGTTAAATCATGGCTTTGACCGAGTGCTAGATTACATCCATGATATATGCACGTACTGGCCAAGTGGGCTGCAGTCGCCTAAGTTGAGGTGACCCTCTTCCAGTTCAGCCATGACGTTTTTAACCCAAGTATTGGATCGAGCTGGTTCGGCCGAGTTGATTTTACCCGAGGTGATAAGAGTGACAACCACATCAAATATCATTATCAATTTTATTGTTTGGATTCCCTTTTTTTTTTTATATATATATATATTGAGACGCCATTGACCATATACATACATTTTATTATTACAATTAGCAAAGCATGTGTGTGTGTATGTACTATTAATAGAGGGTGAAGGAAAGATGATGATGTTCAAATATCACCTTCCACCGAACATTTCTTCAATCAAACTCTTAACCAAATTCCCATTCATTTGAACGTCAAAAATCTTTGCCATTTCTCTTCAATCCTAAGCCATTTTTTTTCTTGCATTAATCCACCAACCTACCTTTAATGATCCAATCCCCACGCACTAAATACAAGAATTAAGTCTCCACCAAACTCTGCCAGTTCTTGTCCTCCATCAAACCCCGTAAACACCCAATCTTGAAACTCACACAACATTCATTACCATTTCAAAACTTGAAAAAAGTGCGATTCACGACAGAGCTAATGCATTCCCCACCACATCTACCTTCACCTTCTAGCTCCATTACCAATAGTGCCGTAGGTTTTTCCAGAAGAAATAGAGGTAACGAGAAGCTTTGTACACAAGTACGAGAAGAAGAGGAAGAGAATCAGGTGTCTGTTTTGGCTGTCCTAGTGACTGTTTTTAGGAAATCTTTGGTAAGTTGTAGGAGTACGACAAGTGGGGTAGAGAATCAGCATTTGATGGAGATTGGGTGGCCTACAAATGTGAAACATGTTGCGCATGTTACATTTGATAGATTCAATGGCTTTCTTGGACTGCCTGTTGAATTTGAACCTGAAGTTCCCAGGAGGCCTCCTAGTGCCAGGTTGGTGCATCTTTTTAATATATGTATATTTTTCTGTTAGTAGAATGTTTTTATTGAAATTTAGATTATATGGTAAATTTAATTTATGGTAATAGTTTATTTTCTGTGGTTGATGGCTTGTAGTCCATCTAGCACCGACCACAATTCCCCGCCAAGTAGTTGTAATAGTTGCTAAAACAAGATTATTTTCTGTAGTTTTGGAGTTTTACAGGTTCTCTTTTTCTTCTTTACTTTTTGACCTGGGGTGTTGCGACACAAATCTTATTAAGATTAGATATCCATGAATTCTCTGTTATATCAGCAACTTCTATGATTTAGCATCTCGATTTAATTTTTGAGCATGGCCATTTTATGTGACATGATCTTCGTTTATTTTCAAGTTCTTGTTTTTTAGTGGTTTTAGGAATTGGGGTGGCAGAGGTGCTTCAGTTTTCTTGAGCTAATTAGCTTTGATTTCTATCCTCGCATTGATTGTAGAAATTACTTAGTTGCTTTAAGTTCTGGCATTCAAAGTATATGTACTGAAAACATCTGACCTTGAACAAGATGCATAATGGAAGAAAACAAATACTGACAAGTTTGAAGGTTGCTTGAGTTTGTAGTTTAATAATAGAAAAATGTACCCCGTGATCAGTGGCGGAGGGAAAGGAACGGCCGGAACGGCCTTTCCGGAACGTGAACGGAGGTGGGCGTGCCAAAGTTCTAGCTTGTAACGTAAGTTGATCTGGAAATGCGTTATGTAATCAGATATATATCGGTGGCACGGAAGTGAAACGACGGAACGGTGCGGCGCGGAACGGATGTGAATTAAAAAAAATTGAATTCTTGAATTTTTTTTAATGGAATGTAGGAGAAAGTGAGGGTGAACGAAACGAAGGAGATAGTGAGATGAAATAATCATATGTGGGGTCTAAAGATAGTTTTCTTGTTTGCGTTTTATTTTAAAAGAAGTTTATTTGATTTAATTTTTTTAAAAAGAACGTTTATTAAAATTGAATTTACGTTTTAATAAAGTATATGTAAGATTTAGAAACAAAATTAAATTTGTTATTTTCTAAAAATTTTAAATATTGTTTATTTTTTTATTTATGAAATAAAGAAAGATGAAAATAGTCTAACCCAATTTGTTAGGTTTAAATGCTTAGTTGTTGTTGGAGTTTGTAATTAAAGAAGATGAAAAATATTTCTTTTCTTCAAAATATTCAATCTTTTTGAAATTTTTAATATTATTTTTAAAAAATCCGCACCGTTACCGTTCTGTAAAATGCCATTGGAACTGGAACGGTGATCTCCGTTCCGGGCAACGTTCCCGCGACGGCGAACCATGGGTGCGGGTGGCCGAACCCCCATTTTTTTCTTGTGTTTTTTATAGGGTGAAGAAAAAAAATTCGCCCTAACTAAATTATAATCGTAGCTCCGATCCTACCGTGATGGAAATAAACATAATGGTGACTTGTCAATCAACATGTTCTGTTATACTATGATTTAATGCCTGGATTCTTAGCATTAAAATTTTATGTGGTCGCTCGAGAAAGTTAGGAGACATCATGATCTTATACCAGATTATGGACTAATATTTCCTTTCATACAGTACAAGAGTTTTTGGAGTTTCGACGGAGTCGATGCAGCTTTCATTCGATTCTAGAGGTAACTGCGTGCCTGCAATACTACTAATGATGCAACGGCGCTTGTATTCTCAAGGTGGCCTTAAGGTAATATGGCTCCTAAGTTTTTCGAAATCCCTTGGTTATGGCATGAAAAGATTGTATGGTCCAGGTACGTTATAGATGAATTCAAGATTCAAAACCATCTGATTTCCTCTACTCCAATTTGCAGATGGAAGGAATCTTTAGAATTAATCCCGAAAATAGTCGGGAAGAGTATGTGAGGGAGCAACTAAATAATGGAGTAATTCCTGACGACATTGATGTTCATTGTTTAGCAGGTCTAATTAAGGTACCCTCATTTCAACTCCATGTTAGCTCCGCCACTTTCATTTATTTGCATTCAGTTAGAAACATACTCTATAATCAGATTCGATATATTAAGAATATGGTATTGGCATCGAACCCCTAGCAAATTACTGGTTTGAAAATGATCAGTACCCCTGTGGTGTGAAAATGAGTAGTTTAGCCCCGTGGTTTGTGAAAATATGCAGTTTACCCTATATAGTTTGTGAATAAGTGCAAAATATCCCCCGTGTATGCTGTTTTGCAAATCAAATGGGGGTAAAGTGTCTATTCTGAAAACCAGAGTAGTAAATTGTCTATTTAAAGTACCTATAATGGATCTCGGAGGGGAATGAGGTAAAATGCTTATCTACAGACCACACCGATAAAGTGTCTATTATCGATAATACTAGTTCATTACGAATAAGATTATATGTTTGAGATGATTCATTGTTAGAAAGATCTCCTATCACATCTCTCCTATTTATTGTCGCGTATATCAAAAGGTGACAGTTGAATCTCTTACCAATGGTGTTTATAATATGTACTTGTTGGTGCCTACAGACGATTAATCTGATTACGTATACAGTTCATTCTAAATAATCGATTTATCGCAGGCTTGGTTTAGAGAACTTCCTACAGGAGTATTGGATTCTTTGTCTACAGATCATGTAATGGAGGCACGATCCGAGGATGAGTGTACTCAGATTGTGAGGCAACTTCCACCAACCGAAGGTGCACTGTTGGATTGGTCGATAAATCTCATGGCTGATGTTGCTACGATGGAACATTTGAACAAAATGAATGCTCGGAATATCGCTATGGTTTTTGCTCCGAACATGACACAAGTGAGTCGTTATAATCCTGTATTACGTCAACTCACGTGGTTTGAAAATAGGCAGTTTACCTACCGTCGTTTTTGAATAGATGCAAAGCACCCTTCCCTTCCCTTCGTGTATGACGTGTGAGGGCAAACCACTGGGCTAAAACGGGGTGTAAAGTGTTTATTAGTGATACCACATGGGATAAAATGTCGATTTACAAATAATAATGAGGTAAAATATCTATTAATTATACCACAAGGGGCTAAATCGCGACTAACTCTCATATGGGGAGTGGAAACCCATGTGAACTATTGGTATTTAATTTTCAGCTCGGGTTGAAATTTGGTTCTGAAGTAACTTCACCCCCACAGAGGCTTGTGCTACTTAATGTTTGTATATATTTCATATGCATCACATAATGCAGAACCTATTTGCGACCTAAATTCTTACATTCTTAGTTTATTTTCTCTAAGTTCACTTCCTGACTCCGCTACACACGTGACATGAAGAAATTTACATCATTTTCTCAACTGAAGTTCAATTTCATCCTTGCTTAACAAGCACACCGGATGGCCATTTTGTCTCATTTATTTTCTTGGAAAATTTACAAGAAAAGGCCTTGTTTGGTCCGAAGATTTATGATTATTTCTTGATGCAGATGTCTGATCCTCTTACAGCACTGATGTATGCCGTCCAAGTAATGAATTTCCTAAAGACTCTCATACTTAAAACCTTGAGAGAAAGAAAAGACTATACTGCAGAAGCCGAACCAACGCCACAACTCGAGCCTTCAGATGAAGATGATCAGAAAATCATGCAAAGTCCTTACGAACCACCTTCAAATCACACCATCAACTCTTGTTCTCAAGATGACTCGAAAACAGGAAACAAAAGTCAAAAGTTTCTATGTTCCATCGAGAATATCTTACCTGTTGAAAAAGGCCTGAATTTTCTTGAAGTTGTTAAGGTAAGTGGAGCGACTCAACCGAGGCCTGGTAATTCAGATGGTGCCAGGAAAGAATCAAGAAAATGTATTCCAGGGCGAGTTATTCGTGCCAAGGAGACCGGATGTGTAAATTCTCAAACAGAATGGGTGGGGGCCTGGAGGTGAAGAAGCTCAAGAAACTATGCATTTTCAGATAGAAGATTTCATCACTGGATTAATTGGTTTTGTTAAATTGATTTTGATTTTGGTTTTGGTTGATGAGTATTTGACGTTTCGGGATTATTTAAATAAATGACATTGTTTGATCATGATATGATATTGAAATATAACTTTTTTTTTATATTTATTTTTTGTAAATGTTTGAAGATAATTTTGTAAAAAACAATCTTATAAAAAAAGCCACAAATCAAAAAGAATGTTTAACTAATGTAATTTTTCAAATTATCCCGCGAGTGTTTGGTTAGATTTTGATCGATTTAGTTTTACATCAAGCTCGGCATTCTTCTGAAAAAGTGTGATGAATATTCGTCACTTCATGATGAAAATATCTTGTTGGATAATAATTAATATTATTTTGGAGATAAAAAATATATATATTTGGGACAATAAATCTAAATTGTAAGAACTAATTTTAAATTACAGTTGTAATATAAAGTAATATGATTATATAAACATATAAATAATTTTTGTTACCCACTTAATTATTTTAAGTAATCAATATTTATGAAATTATATTCTTAGAAAAAGATAGAGATAAGTAATTTTATTTTGGAATATATATTCAAGAAAATAAATATTAGTTGTATAAGGAAAATTTTAAGTTATGAAATTATTCCAATACTTTATCCACATTATTGTTGCCCACAAGAAAAAGGGTATTTTGGGCAATACCAAAAGGATTAGTATTTTTTTAAAAAAAATAGAATTTAGAAAAATATGATTCTTTTTTTTTCCTGTTTCTTTTTATAACTAATTAAATACACAATCACATTATTCTTTTTGTTATAAAAATTTAAAATAAGTTTTTTTAACAATAAAAAATTAATAAAAAGAGGGTGTAATAGGCCGCGACGCAGAGGAACTCCAACAAGATAAAGTAAAGAGGCATATCACAGGCGGATAAAAAAACGGGAGAACACTTGCCTCTGATCTTCCCCTCACAATGAAGGCCTCTGCACAGTTCTCGGCCGTTACGTCCCGCCATATCTTCCCTTCTTCCTCACTCCCAATCCCCAGATTACCCAAGTACTGCTCTTCATGGACTGGCTCAGCTCGATTCCTATCCTTTTCCTGTGGGAACTCATTCACCGTGAGTCCTGCGACTCCATTTATGGTTGTTGAAGTTGTATTATCGTGTTCTATTGTTATATTTTTTAATTGCATGCAGAGAGAGGTATGGGGAGCGATAAATTCGAAAGGCAATTTTGGTCTTGGAAGGGAAGTTCGACCTTGCATTGTGAGAGCAGAAATGTTCGGGCAGCTCACCGGTGGATTAGAAGCCGCTTGGAACAAGCTCAAGGGCGAAGGTTTTTGTTTTTGAATTTTTATTTTTGAAGAAACTTTGATATCCAATCTTGACCCATGAAAACTGTCTGTACGAAGTGTATTGAGCTTACTGATCCTGATATGCCTGATATGCATATCGTCATATTGAAGTATTCTTAGATCTCTTAATTACGTGTTCTTTTGTACAAAGTTGGGTATTTATAACCTTTCGGTAAAAGTTTAAAAGTGGTTTTAGTCTAGGACTGAGACACGAGCGAGTAAGACTGGGTAGAGTCAAGATTCGATTTTGTTTTGATGGTCGTTTGAAGTTTCCAATGTCACCACTTCAAAGGCCACCTAAGACCCACTTAATGAAATATATAGACATTGCGTTCGAGGAATCTTGAACCCCTGATCTCTCATCTCCAATACCATGTTAAATTGCTGGTCCCAAAAGATAGGAGTTCACAAAAGACGTATAATCAATAGTTTTATATTTAACACACTTCAAGACAAGTGAGCTTTGGCGTAATAATGAAGTCGTTGCCTTGTGATCTTGAGGTCAAGAGTTTGAGTCGCGAACATAGCATCTTTTCCGTATAAGGGACAGGCTGCACACATTTAGGCTCAAAGTGGCACGATACGGGGGAATTCACAATTGCAAATCATAGCTGCATGCACAATACAAGTATACGACTCACATCACATGGTGTAATTGATTTTTGTAAGTAAAAATTCTGTATGCACATATGATCAAGATTGGTTAGAGGAAAGCTGGAAAACTTTGTGCGATATTAGGATTTTCAACGAGTTAAATAGATATCAAGAGGAGTCTAATGGTTTGTAGCTCTGATGCATGGTGTGATGAGGCAGAGCAGATGACGAAGAACCAGACTTCTGTGAGACTGGAAAAAGTAATCATGTGCCAAAAAAGGATATGATTTCAATTTAAAAAGTTTAGAGGTATAAGAATATGAATGGGTCTCTCAAGTCAAACAGTAAAGCATTCTAAGAATATCAGAAGTAAAATCTAATGGCCGGAAATGGAGTAGGCCTGAGACTGCAAAACCCTCCTGTTCACCTGTAGTAGAAATTAAGGAACAAATTTTCCCATAAGTTTCTTTCGATTTGTTCTGCTTCTCATGTTGTGATTAATTTTTCGCATGATCCATCTATGCTTCTTTACACGTTATTGCTGCTCCTTAAGGTTGGAAATGTTAAAAATCAAATGCAGGCTATTCATTATCCTTACATAACTTCTGAGGTGATTTTTTTGCAATTTAGAGGTTTTGACCAAGGAAAATATAGTGGAACCTATGAGAGACATTAGGAGAGCTCTTCTAGAAGCAGATGTAAGCATCTCTATATCCTTTTTAATTATTATATTGCAATGTCTGATCTGTATCTCTTCCTTGGCAGGTTAGCCTTCCTGTTGTTAGGAGATTTGTTCAAGCCGTAAGCGACCAAGCTGTTGGTACAGGATTGATTCGAGGAGTAAAACCAGATCAGCAATTGGTTAAGGTATTCTTAATAGTTGGTTTGCCCTATCATGAGGTAAAAGGTTTCAGCAGTTCTAAGCATATCTTTGTAGTTCAGATTTTCTGAAATTTTAGCAACTTTATCTTTCCTAAAGCTTCCATGTCGTCATGGTGTTTGTATTGTTATATAGCTTTTTCTGTACGCATACATGATGTGTTTCACCACTGTTGAATTTCTTTGTGATGTATTGTTGCCTAAAATGTGTTTCATTTTATTTACTGACGAGGAGTTGGCTTCTGGTCCAGATCAAATTCAGTGACATGAAGTATTTGGCCCTTTTTAGCTAGCCAAAGTTGGATAGACTACCTTTAGGGAAAGTTGTCTAAGATGTTTGGTGCAGTTGCAATCATATCTTGAACCATCAAAATGTGTCTAAATGCAGTATTGAGCTGATTACCAATCAGTCACGTATAATCAACAAAAATATGAATTGTTAAATATCATGTGGAAGTTGGAATCGTTATAATTTGACTTTTGGTTGAGCAGATTGTGCATGACGAGCTAGTTCAACTAATGGGAGTAGAGGTTTCTGAGCTGGTTTTTTCAAAATCTAAACCAACTGTAATTCTGTTGGCTGGATTGCAAGGTGTTGGAAAAACAACTGTCTGTGCGAAACTAGCTTTATATCTTAAAAAGCAGGTACTAGTTTATAAATCTTAGTTTTTTTGCCACAACCTCTCTCAACCTATAAACTGTGTTCCACTATTATGTTCTCCCAAATCTCACTGAAGCAAGAACGTCATCACTAACAGGGGAAGAGTTGCATGCTTGTTGCTGGGGATGTTTACAGACCTGCTGCTATTGACCAGTTGGTTATTTTAGGTGAACAGGTACTTCCTGGTTATTTCATATTTCTTTGCAAACATTTTAAAGTGCCAATCGTGTTGTTATGTCATATTTTTGTTTAATATTTTTTTTTCTTTTTGTCGTTCTTACTAGCTTGGGAATGTTAAAAACGTGTGATTAAATGCAACTGCGAACTGAAGTATTTTTTAATCTTTAGGCTGTATAATGAGTGCCTATCATTTCAGTAACTATTGTTTATTCATGTTGTGTCTATATGCTTGCATAAATGGCCCTCAAGTTTACTTTTCCATCATATAGATTGTGTTCCTAGGGTGTTTAATGCAATAAGTTGCTATAAGACCATGGTGGGTAGGGATTCCTGGAACTCATTTCAATTTTTTTCCAAGGTCCTTCTAAATAAATTATTATTTTAAATGAATAGATTCAAATTGTGTAAATGCTGTATTATTGGAGGAATATCAAAAACACATTGCAAGCAATTTTAAATACTGTGTATTGTTTCATATATACATTTGTGATCTTATATTTATTTTCATGTTTTTTTCCTTCATAAAATCATTCACTTAAAAGCTTTGAACAGGTTGGGGTGCCTGTTTATGCAGCAGGAACTGATATCAAACCTGAAGAAATAGCTAGGCTAGGCTTGCAAGAGGCCAGGAAAAAGAACATAGATGTGCTCATAATGGATACTGCTGGAAGACTTCAGGTGAGATTAATTGAGGAGTGACTTGAAAATATCTTTACATACAATGCCTTTAGAGTAAATTAATCTGTAAATGAATTAAAATTCTCCCCAGATTGATAAAACAATGATGGATGAACTAAAAGAAGTGAAAAAGGTACTGAATCCCACTGAAGTTCTGCTTGTTGTGGATGCAATGACTGGCCAAGAAGCTGCAGGTATAAATGGTTATTGATGAGTCAAATTATGCTCAACAAGATTTAAGGTTTGGTGAGAAATTGACAAAACTCTGCCATGGCAAAGCATGCATGGACATGTATTTCCATGCCTTTGTATTTGTTTGGTATAAATGTTTGTTGGGGAACTACTCGTGCTGCAGAAACTTCAGTAGCATTGATTTTGTTAATGCCATCTCCAAACTGTCATTTACCGTCTTTATTACTGTCACATACATGCGACTGAACTAGATCTGAGATAGTATGCCAAATATCCTCATGTCATCCTCATAGATACTGAGAATCATGCTTTAAAAGTCATTTATGCAATTGAACACTAATCTTTTTGAGAACATGATTTTTTTGTTTAATCTTTAACTGAAGGTGACCTTTGATTATATTTTAGCCTTGGTGACGACATTCAATGTTGAAATTGGAATTACTGGTGCCATTTTAACAAAGCTAGACGGAGATTCTAGAGGTGGAGCTGCCTTAAGTGTGAAAGAGGTTAGCATCTGTATGTCTATAAATTTGATTTCGCATATTTCATTTTCATCACTTAGAAGGTCATGGTGCATGAAAATCTAGGTCACGTTAACTTTTTAAACGATGTAATTTCCCCCCATCTTTTTCTATCCAGAGTGAGACCCTTTGAATTATTTGTGAATTTAGGTTAAGGTGACAAAATTGGTTGTAATTTAATAGAATGAGACATTTTGGAGTTAGATCAATCAGTCGCATGAAAAAGAAGAGGAAAGTAGGATGGTATATTAATATTAAGCCAATCTTGTAATTTGACCAATAGCTCAAGTTTTTCACTTGGTAGTTTTTTCAACTGCTGCTAAAGTGATGTCAGTGATTCCAATGCGATTTTTTGTCAACTGGTATCTATAGATACATTCTTTTAGTTCAACTATGAACATTATGGATTATTTGAAACAAATAGCTGGTTTATAGTTTTAAATTTAAATAAGCAATTCAAATATTCGACCATGACAGGTATCTGGGAAGCCAATCAAACTTGTAGGAAGAGGGGAGCGTATGGAGGACCTTGAACCTTTCTATCCAGATCGTATGGCTGGACGTATCTTAGGAATGGGTGATGTTTTATCATTTGTGGAGAAAGCGCAAGAAGTTGTGAGTACCAATTAGTTTAATTTCAGTGTTTTTGAAAATGTTATTGGACGTTTTAAGAACCAATTAGTTGGTTTTCAAATTTTTTATGAAGCTCTTTGATATGATCCTTGAATATATTGAGTAGATGCACCAAGAAGACGCCGAAGATCTTCAGAAAAAGATCATGAGTGCAAAATATGATTTCAATGACTTATTGAAGCAAACTCGTGCCGTTGCGCGTATGGGATCAGTGTCTCGTGTTATTGGTATGATTCCTGGCATGGGAAAGGTATGAAACCTGGCGTTTATTAGGTTGTCAGCACACACTTATTTTTCTTAAAATAACTAAATTTGCCTTGCCAAATAGTATCTTGAAACTTTAAACTGTATGTTCCATGCATCTAATACATGGAGGAGGAGTTAATTCTGAATACTCTAGACTATTTTTTTAATTGTGTTCCGAGAATAGCTACTATTTATTTATGTTAAAAGGAATTTATATGTTTATCTCCACATGTAGCTATTACTATCTTAATCCTGGTAGAAGGGTGGCTAGCTTTTTATATTGGAATGTTTCTAATAAGGTTTATGTTATGAATTGAGGCAACTTCAATTCCCGATCAAGAATTCAATATGCATGCCAATTGAATGCCAGAATACAGCACAAACTTGAACCCACTTTAACCAACAGAACATATGCAGAACTTGGACAACTATGGCAGAACAAATGCAATGAACATTGCTGATGTTCACTTAAACCCATTGAACAACCAATTGACAGATTAAAAGATACATAATGACAGTAGATTCAAGGCACATAATGACCGAGCACACACAACATATTCACAATGCAAGAAACATGAATGAAATGCATAAAGGAACTCAAGAACACAAGACACGATTTAAGTGGATCGGATATGAACATCATGCTCCACGGAAGGCCCAATTTCATTGATCACTATCGAGTACACCAAACAATTACATTACATGATTCCCTCTCCGATTCACTCTTGTGATTTACAATGAATCCTTCTATGGAATCACTCACTCAATTGCTCCTCAAAAAACTGTCAAGCTCTCGCACAGAATCTGCCTCATGTACATTCTTGTGTTTTGCCTCAGCCTCTTTAATCTGCCGTGCCTTCCTACCCTTTATATAGTGGTTCTAGCATGTTACAAATTCAGCAGGTAACCCCTTGCCCTTCATCCAGTCAACCGGTTGGCATGTAACTGCCATTCAACCGCCTTTGGAACAACTTCTGGTGCACCAATGCACTGAACCATTATGCGTGTGCAAACCTCCATGTATATGAGTGAAATGATTGAATAAGTTGATACATTTTTCAACAGTTTACCTGCTTGCAAGGCACGAGTTAGAAGTTCCATCTAGTTCTTTAAGATGATGAACTGTTATATTAGTGTTCTGGAGGTCTTTCATCACCATAATGGAATTTCGGATATCCAAATAGATTACTCCCGCACAAATTCGAGACGCAGAAAAGAGCTTGAAAGTAATGGAGTCTATGATCGAAGCAATGACCCCAGGTTATTTACTCGTATTTGTTTTCGGTGAAAAAACTCCGCATCTGCATCTTTATTTCCCACTTTTTGTTATCTCTTATGTCTACTTATCTTCTTTTAGTTTTTGAAAATATCCCTTGTATCTTTTGACATGATAGATGTGTAGAAAAGGATCATGTGATATATCTTCTGTTCTTGTTACTTATTGGCCCTCTTCTAAGTTTGTGGTCTCTATGGTTATTTCATCTATACTCTGAAAATGTAAAATTTCCTGTATTTATTAATGCTACGAAATCAAAATGGTCTGTTTATTTGATTTCATGTTTAAATATGAGGGAATCGGATGTACAAATGTTTTTATCAAGCAAGGAATTAGTGGTCAACATGAAGTTTGTGTTTTCTATTAAATATTGGCTCTAAACTCTGGAGGACTCGTATTTTCTATTATTCGTATGCAGAGGAGAGAGAGAAACCAGAATTGTTAGCTGCATCACCTGTCAGGAGGAAACAAGTAGCTCAAGAATCTGGGAAAACTGAGCAACAGGTATCAGTAGATGGCCAATATGTGGATAACCGCCTCTCTCCCTTAAGAGCTGAGTGTTTGACGGTATAACTGACATTTTGATTTCACACTACAGGTGAGTCAACTTGTTGCTCAACTTTTTCAAATGCGTGTACGTATGAAGAATTTGATGGGCGTAATGGAAGGTGGATCACTTCCTTCATTGAGCAATGTTGAGGAGGCGCTAAAAGCTGAACAAAAGGTGCTCTTTTTTTTGTAGGCCAAATAAAGTTATTAAAGGAGTACAAGATGTACTCAAAAAAATGAAAGTTTGAAAAACAGTATTGCATTTATTCGTGTAAAATGTGGTGGGAATGGGCATTCCCAACCCCCATTCCATTCTTTGTGTTTGTCCACCTAAGGAAATGGGAATACCCATTCAAATGAGAATGCTTCTCATATTCATGGGGAATAGTCCTTCACACCATTTTGATTGGGTTTACCCATTCCCATTCTCCTAACATTAATATGATATTAATTATAAAAGAACAAGGGTAAATTTATTTAAAATCCCTCTACCCAAACATAATTTTAACATTCCTCCCTATATCAAATATTCTTTATTTAAACTTCATACTTCTTTTCTTTATTTCAACTCCCTACCAACATCAAAAGACAAAAAAGCCCTTACTTTAATTGCATAAAACTCCTTAAAGCTTTTAGGATTATTACAAAAACACCCAAAATCCCATTTTTACTAATAAACAACTCCTAATAAGGATACATAAATGCAGGGGCCTTAATGAACATGAGATCCTTTAGTTTATGTCATCTTGAGAGAACCCAAGAGCATACTTTTGCAAATGTCTCACAGTTCATGATGAATTTTTTAGCCCTACAATTCCCTTATACAAAGAACAAGTGAAAATAAATAACAAGCCCATCATGCTTCCGTATTACAATGATTTTTTAACAAACTGAAATATACCATTTTGACCATAACGCACCGGGTGAGGTGGGTTGCAAAGCCACCAGTCGAAAACTTACTGCCTCCAGACTGTTTTACGAATGGCTCCTCACCATCAAACCTCAGCCCTCACAGCCCTAATACGTTTCCTATCTTAGGGCGTAAGGTATAATCAAGATATAAGAAAGATTTAAAGAAATCTGGGAGATAGATGGGCAACAGCCTTCGTTTTATTCTGGAAATACTTATAATATCTATTACATTAAAACGTCTCATTTTGGGAGGAGACGGACTTGTTTAGCCTCTCATAAAGATGAGGCTTGACTCAAGAATACATAAACTAAAAACAGAACAATATTATAACGATTACAAAAGAAAGAAAGAAATGAAATATTACCAAGCTATGAAAGTTGAAAGATTAAAAAGCTTGGATACTACCATTTTTATTCTCAGAAAACTATGGAGAATTTTCGATGTCCTTAGCTTCCTGAATGAATCCGGACTTGAACTTCGGATTCCAAATCTTGATAATTGTTGAGTGCGCCTGTAAGTGCGCCTTAACTTTCACGTGGTCAGACGTCTTTGTTTGAGTGTGCCAACTTTTCTTGTGAGTGGTCCATTATTTTGTCCGAGTGCGTTTAACAGTTATCACACTAAATTTTAATGGTCCACGCCTTTTACTTTGTCGGGAAATCTTTACATTATTGGTTTTTGTGGTCCCCGAGCTTTAGGAAAACGGGTTCTCTTGACGGCTGGTCTTTTGTCTTTTTCTGCCTCTGATCTGTTGGGTTTGGATCGGAATCCTTTCCCTAATTCTGGTTCTTTCTGCTCCGGGCATGCTTGGAAAATATGATTTATCCATTGGCCAATGTGTGCCATGTTTTAGAATTTCCGGTAAGTTTCTTTTCCTGCCGGAATCTTGTTTTCCCAAAGAATTCTCATCTTTGTTTCGAAGAGTTCTTCAACAAATCTCGTTGATGTTCCTGTCATGGAATTCAGCATGAAAGTACCGTTGGCTGAATTCTGAAAGAACTTAAATGAGTATTTGGCTTTGTCCATCTCGGTTAGACAAACCTAAAGACCCCATGCGCGTCTGATTGAAACTCCATCTTCTGTTATATTCCAGCCGAAACTGGTATGCCGCCTGGTAGCGTCATTCTTATAATTTTTAAGGCATTCCCATCTGATCGTCTGAGATTGATAAAATGAAAAGCTTCAATGAAGCCCTTCTTTGCTGGTTCTTGAGCACTGAAAAATACAACTCCAAGGTATCTCTTATGGCCAAATGTAGATATTGGTCCATGTCTCGTGAACAGTTTCTCTGATCCATTTTGCTAATTTTGAAATTTCAGAGAATACTGGCGCAACAATATAAACCGAAGCAAGAGCTCCGAAATTATACAATTCCTGAACTTCGTTTCGATGGCTTACTGGCTTCATCCAAACCCTCGGATATTTTTCGGAGATGTCAACAATAGTTTTGTCTGGGTTGATACCCCGTCTAGTTATTAGTTTCTCCCAAGTGCGTTGGTAATCCTGCATAGGTGAATAAACTAAGTCATCATTAGTTTGAACCTTAGAGGTGCCACTCATTGGCCTAATGTTCAACTCTCTCTCTTTTACCCCAGAGGTGCTGGGTTGACTTGAAGGTTCAGATTGTGATGACATCTGACCCTCAACATTCGCTATAGCTTGTACATCCTCAAGGAATGCATCATCTGTAGCACTCGTGACATGGTACTTGAATCCCTTGCCTCTGGGTTAGATGAGCCCCGTTCTCTAAACACTCTTTTTTGCACCGTTGGAGGTGCGTCCTGGAGGATGGGCCCTTTCAATACTTCAAACAAACGTTCATGGTCCCGAAAGCATGCTCGTATGTGATCAGTAACAAGTTCCTGATCTGCTCGTTGAAGCCGTCCCGCGACCTTAGCATTGAGACAAAGTGCCCCAAAGTCTCGTTCCAGGATCTCCAGGTTTTCCCTGAGATTCCTCACTCGTTTGAGGGTATCGCTAGCAATGTGTCCCTCCATCTCGTGTTAAGAAATATGCAAGAACGTTCTTATCAGATTTCACTTTGACAATATCATAATCATAATATTGGCATTCAGCTTGCTATCTTAAAAGTCTAGCCTTTTCTGGTTTCTGAGTCAATTTATTTTTCAGAAAAGACTTAACACTGATATTAGCTATTTTTAAGATAAACTTTTTTGCAAGTAAGAATAATGGCCATTTTTTTAAAGCCTTTCGAACTGCAAAGAACTACTCTGACGTGCCATCTGATAACTTCGCTTTTGTCAAATAAACTGCTGCAATATCTGCATATCACTTCTTCTTCTGGTGTGGCCTTCATAAGTACTGCAGCCCAACAATGATCACTGGCATCTGTATATAATATCAGTTCATCATCGTCGTTTGGAATTGCAAGCTTTGGTAGTTGCCTGCAAACTTCTTTAAGCTGTTTGACTGCTCGTCTGTGATCTTCATTCCACTCGAACTTAACATCTTTCTTGAGTAGTGGACTGAATACCTTCCGGTGGTTTGCTAGATTGTTGATGAACATTCCAGCAAAATTAACAACTCGCAGAAAACTCTGAAGTTGTTTTAAATCCTTGAGGTCATCTAGATATCCTTGCACCTTTTCTACAATATGATTCTGTAAGATAATTCCAGATTCATCGATCTCAATTCTGAGGAATTCGATCTGTCTTGTAGCAATAATTGCCTTCCTTTCGGAGAGCACTAATCCTTCTTTGTAACAAACATCTGAAAGATTTCCAAATGTTTAAGATGTTCTTTCATGTTTCTTGACGCGATGAGGATATCGTCAATGTACACGAACATGAAGCTGAAGTAATCTTTGAAAAGATTGTTCATCTTCCTTTGATATATCTGGGGAGTATTTGTCAATCCCATTGGCATGAAATTCCAGATGTAGTGTCATTGTGGTGTGGAGAATGATGTGAACCTTTTGCTTGCTTCCTCCATCTTAATCTGGTAGAATCCAGACTTACAATCGAACTTAGAAAACACTTTGGGATTCTTGATGCTATTTACCAAATGTTCCCTGCTTGCAAGATCTCGTTGATACCTTTGTAATTGATTACCAATCTTGGTTTTCCTCTATTTATTTCTCCATGATTCCGTACGAGAAATCTCGGACTGTTGTATGGAGAAACACCTGCTGGGATTAACTTAAGGTCAAGATGTTCCTTAAGTATCATCTGCATATCTTTCCGATCGTCCTGGTTCATGGGGATCGGTTTGTACCTTACGAACTCATATTCTCTTCCAGTTTCATCTTCAAAGAAGCTGTAAGCTTGTTTCTGTCCCACCATGATAGAGGATCCTCATTGTAGTTCATCTGGATCTTTCGTTTTACTTCCTTTAGAGTAATCTGCCCTTCGAAGGTAGCTTCCGGTTGCATGGTTTCCTCATGTAGTGCATTTTTCAGTAACAGTAAGATGTTTGTGATAACCTCTTCTTCATCTTCATCTACATCTTCATTATGTTATCTGAATGACATGACATTTACACCGTCAAAAGTCATTTTCGCTTTTGACTAGTTCCTTGTTGTCTAAATTGAAGAATCGCTGTGCCAAATTTCCGCTGATCCTTCATCTTTGGGTGTCGAAGTCTGCCTTCATCATCACCATGCTTGCTGCGAAAACTAATTGGGAACTTCCGGTGAAAGGCTTCCCGTAGTTGCTGGCAATGACCTTATGATCACAAAGGGTTGTGAACATAAGTCTCCGTAACTCGTTCTCCTGAGTGAATCGTTTGAATGTCTGTAGGAAATTGTTTCCTAGCAGCATATCAGCGCTTGTATCATGGAAATAAATGGGTGGAGTTTTGACTTTGTACCATGGGGTACTGCATGCTCCTACGATTATTATTTCCGCTTCCTGGACTCCTTCATTAAGGATAAGGGTCCGCTTTGAAAAATCTCTTCCTGCAATGGCTGTTAATTTTTCACCAACTTCTTTGGGGAAGATATCAGGCCTGACAGTACATATTCCAGCTCCGGAATCAATGTAGGCTGCAAAATATTCTGCTCGGTACTGCGCATATAACATCCCGACGGAGATATATACTGAGAATAGACTGGTGGTCATCTGATCCTATATCTCTTTCCATCCACCGTGAATTCCATTCCGTCTTGTAATCTTTCCCAATGTTTATGTTCCTTGAGAAATTCAATCCCTAGAATAAGCTGTTCTGGGATTCTTCCTGTAGTTCCTGCAATTGTTAGTAGGTTGCTGCAAATAGTAGATGACGTCACATGGGAAGATATTATCTTTTTCCGTAATGTCAAAAATTATCTGCACTTCTCTCCGGCCTTCTGGGCATTTCAGTTTTCCTGTTGTTTTGAATACATCAGTGATTTTCTGAATTCTACTCGAGATTGCCTTGTGTTTTTTCCCCTGGATAGTTGCTGATTAACCTATCCTGCTTGAAAGACATCATTCTCGACTCGATCATAAGGCTCCTGCTTCTGTTTAGAACAGGTTGATCTCGTATCATCATGTCAATCTCTCCTATTGTCGGAGTATCAATAATGTCCGGCAATACTGCTTTGGTGAAATCTTCCAAGATTCTGGGGACTTCAATGAATTCATTCCTCAAGAATACTGAATGATGAGTATTCGAGAGCGCGTATGACACCTTTTAGGTGATCGAGTAAGGCATGTTCCACTCTTTCATCAAATCACTTATTTTAAAATCTTGATGAAGAGTTAAAACCTTGTTAAAATCTCGATCTCCCAAATTGTATGCAATTTTAGGATAGATGTTGAAGACATCTTTCCCGCATACAAATTCCTACAAGTGCTCCCAAACAAGAATCTTTGAGGTTCGAGATTATCTTGTCGAAGATTGCCAGATTGAGTTGCGAATCAATTCATTCCTTAAAAGTTGCCTTGATGATTGCTTTAATGGCTCCAATATGAAACCATGAGAGCGTGTTAGCAACTTCTCTTTTAACCTTGTTCTTAATCTCCTGAATTTCTCTGTAGGGGATTTAACTGTATCTCAATTTGGTTTCCCGTGAATTCCATCGGGATCGCAAATTCACCTGTTGTTACCCTATGGATAATCTGGCGCTTCCTGCTTCGAAGACCAATCATATCCATAGTTTTTTTCCATTGCTCCAATTGTAAATCCATCATACATCTGAAGCTTCGGCTCTTCCTTCATGATCCTCGTAAGGGTTTTATGAGAAACAGTTGTATGAGAGAAGAATCCTGATGGGTCTTCTCTGATCATGTGCTGAAGGAACTCTCCTTCACTCTGATTCTGAGCTGGATTCACCTTCATCATCAGAATAGATCTCTTCTTCGTAGATGCTTTCATCCGAGGGAATATCCTTAAATTGATACACCTGTACCAAATCCTGGAAATAGACAGCATCCTCAAACTCCTTGGTATGCTCGAACTGTCTTACTCCACGGCTTTGGTTTCCTGGACAATCTGTAGAGATATGTTCTCTTGCTCCTTATGTCCAGCATTTACAATCTTTGAAACTTTCATTCCGGGTATGAGTACGTTTGAAGGTTCTTTTTATCGGTGCTCTGCTAGAACTTGCTTGATTAGAACCTGTTGACAAAGTTCTACTTCTTGTTGGTCCTGATCTTTGCCCAGAGCTGTAACTTCGGGCTTTCTGTTTTGACCAGAACTTTCTAGGTCTCCATGAAGACCTACTTCTTCTTGAACTACTTCCTCAGGCATAAGGATGAGCTCTGTGCTTTTTCATCTTTCTCCTTTGGGGGTAGCTTCCAATGATTGTAGGGATATCATTCTCTATACAACAAATATGAGCTTTTTTGTTGATTCTTCTAAGCTTCTTGTAATTCTTTTGGAGTTTTGCTTGGTAGCACCACTCCGCGAGCTTTACCTTAAGAAATGACATTCTCCTGGACACCGTCTCTATTGCATGGGGTGTATATTCCTGGATAAGTATTTCTCTCCATGGGCTCGGTATTTTTCTTCTATCTTTGCCTTCCATCTATACTTTATAAAGAGTTTGATGTACATGTCTACATAACAGATATCATGTAGTTCCAAGCTAATTAGAGCTTGTCTATATTTTTTAGCCTTCTCTTCCTCCATTCCTTCGAAGTATCTTATCCCAATGAAACAGATTTTAAAGAATTTTGCCATCTTGTCCACAATTTCTTTTAGGGACTCTCCGGCTAAAACTTCTTCTTTGGTACCTAGGTCTCCCATTTCCCAGGCAATCTTGACTGATCCTTCCAAACTCATTTTAAGAAGTAAAATGAATCCTTCTTTACTTAGATCAAGTGTACATGCTGCTATTCTCATTGCTGAAGCCTATTCATCAATAAGAACTTATCTGTTTTTGAAATCCAAGATATCCATGTTGAGCATAAGGCCATATAGATGGATTGGATCTAATTGAGATTTCCCGTAAGGCGTTTGATGTAAATCTGGCCCGCGGGCACGGTTCCTTGTTCCAACTTGGGGATCTAAAGTTGCTGAGGTGAAATCTTCCCTATGCGGCATACTTTGATCACCTTCGGGTGGAGTGTGTGACCCGAAACTTTCTTGTGGTGGAGGTCTTGTTACAAGTTCTCCCGTTTTGAATTTTACGAGATTCAATCCCGCAAACGAATCAGCAAGATCACGTAGATCTTCCAGGTTGTTTCTTTCCATTACTTTGTGGGAAGTACTGGCTCTCCTCGTAGGACTGCAATAATTTTTTCAGTCTCTGTCAAAAGCCTTCGGACCTCCTCCGCTTTCCCTTTTTGGTACCTAGGTCTCCCATTTCCCAGGCAATCTTGATTGATCCTTCCAAACTCATTTTAAGAATTAAAATGAATCCTTCTTTACTTAGCTCAAGTGTTCCTGCTCCTATTCTCATTGTTGAAGGCTATTCATCAATAAGAACTTATCTGTTTTTGAAATCCAAGATATCCATATTGAGCATAAGTCCATATGGATGGATTGGATCTAACTGAGATTTCCCGTAAGGCGTTTGATGTAAATCTGGCCCGCGGGAACGGTTCCTTGTTCCAACTGGGGGATCTAAAGTTGCTGAGGTGAAATCTTCCCTATGCGGCATACTTTGATCACCTTCGGGTGGAGTGTGTGACCCGAAACTTTCTTGTGGTGGAGGTCTTGTTACAAGTTCTCTCATTTTGAATTTTACGAGATTCAATCCCGCAAACGAACCAGCAAGATCACGTAGATCTTCCAGGTTGTTTCTTTCCATTACTTTGTGGGAAGTACGGGCTCTCCTCGTAGGACTGCAATAATTTTTTCAGTCACTGTCAAAGGCCTTCGGACCTCCTCCGCTTTCCCTTTTTGGTGTAAAAATGGTTCTGTTCCATACGACGGTGGTAATCATCATCTGTTCCTTCTTCATTAAGAACTTGGTCTTGATTCGAACTCCTTGACTCGGGTTTGAACATATCGAAGGTCTTCAAGAATTTCCTCCTGATGTTTAATCATAATCTCCATCTGACTTTGAAACTGATGGACCTGTGCAGGGACATGGTATTGGAGGTATCCATAATGCTGCACTGTCTTTTGGATCTCTCTAATATCTTGGGATATCTTAGAAGAATCCTGCTCGATTTCTCGAAAGGTTGGTTCTCCCATCCTATTCGTCTGTTTCGGATCCTGTTGAGGGGTCTGGAATTCTGTGATTGTGCTTAGGATGATCTCTCTTCTGGGCCTCGGTCAACTCGAATTGTTGCTTGAGGTTCGTCCTGCAAAGGTTCCTCGCCACTTTTGTACCTCGATCCTGGAAGTACCTCCAATCAACAGCTCGAGCTCAACTCCAAAGCTATCGTACCTGGTCACCTGTCCCAACAGAGACATCCACCGTGCCAGCAACCGCGGTAATTCTAGCTCCAATAGCGTATATTTATGTTGTTGCAGTTAAATAGCTGGGCTAGCACCAATGTCCAGTAGAATATTCAATTTCTGATTGAAGTGTTTAGCTTCGGCCAGATATCCTTGATTTAGTTTTTTCGATTTCTGGAAGTACCAACTGTATGACTTGCACCAGAACATTCGTTCAGATCCATAATATTTCTTGAATCGTCTCCTCCGTATAGGTTACAAAATTAATATTCAAGATATTATTATAGTATTTCCAGAATAAACATAGGCTCTGATACAATTTTACAAAGACAGATCGAGAAGGAAAAAGATATTAGAAAAAATAGTAAAACTTTGGCTGAGATTTGAAAAGTATTAAAACTCTATGAGGTATCATGCAATTAATCCCTTTTAACTATATAAATGTAAATTGGTAAAGTGTTGGGGGGTAGGGAGTTAGGATGAAGATGAAAGTATGATTGATGAGTTAAAATATAGAATAATGGACAAGGGGAGTTAAATTAAAAATAGTTTGGGTTTAAGGATTTTAGATGAGTTTACTCAAAGAACAATACCTTCGTGATAAAATTATTACTATATTTGATAGTAAAAATTATTAATAATAAATAATAATATGATAATGATGATAATAAATAAAGTATTAATAATTATTATAATTTATCCATAGCCATAATTATGATAGTAGTAAATAATAATAACAATGATAAAAATCTAGCAATAAAAATCATAATCATAATAGTGAAAAAAGAATAATAATATTAATGATTTAATAATATTCATAAAATAAATAAATAATAGTAAAAAACAACTTTTGAAGAACTATTATTTTAAATTGTTTAATGAAAAAAGTGATTTGATTATTAAAAATAAGGTGAGCCGTGGCGCAATGGTTAAAGTTGTTCTCCTGCGATATTGGTGGTCACGGGTTCGAGTCGCGGAAACAATCTATTGCATTGCAAGAGAAGTCTCCCTTCTTGGACCACGCGTATAGTCAAATAAAAAAAAGGAAAACATTGGTGCACGATTGAATGAAATAAACATATCATTCCATTCTCATCCTCATTTCATTCCAAAGTTGATTCCAAACAAGCATTACCAATCATGACCTAAATTTATTATCTGACAACTAGGTGTGTTTTTTTCCTTTTACAAATGTTTAGGCTCCCCCTGGTAATGCAAGGAGAAAAAGAAAAGCGGAATCGAGAAGACAATTTGTAGACTCGTCTTCAGCTTCTAGTCCTCGTGGTTTTGGGGTCAAAAATTGAGTAACTGATAGCTTCAAATCTCTATGATTATACAGTGTGTCCTGATGTATCTTGCTTTAACTTTCTGATTGGTATTGTGCAGTATGCATATGCCGATGTATCTTGCTTTAACTTTCTGATTTCCTATGTATTCTTTGGATCTCTAGTGAACTATGTTGCACCAGCATTTGAAGGAACATCCAATATCGTTGTTAGCCACGTACTTGTCGATACCGTGGTGAATATAGATTCAACTTCTATAGAATTGGTAAAAATTTACAACAAATTTTCGCCTTTTATCTGTATTTTAGTCTCTCCTTACATATTTTTTTAGTCCCTGACTTGAGAGTCGTAAGGATCTCGATGTGGAAAACTCTTGCATCCTCCAACATTTTTTGTTCATATTTACGGACAAATGACAATTATCATTACATAGTTGATTGTGGTTTAAAGAGTCTGGTGGCAATTTACCACATGTGTATCGCTAATAGACATTTTACCTCCTAAGTACATAGGAATTTTACCCAATGTGGGCATTTTACCATGCTGTGGTTTGTAATAGACACATCTTGTGGTTTGCAAAATATAATACACTGTCTCATCAACTGTCATACAAAGAGGGTGTTATGCACCTATTCAATAAACTGCATATTTTGAAACCACATGAGGGTAAATTGCATATTTTCAAACCACGTGGTATAAACTGTCTATTTAGAAAATTATAGTGGGTTCGTTGCCAAAAGCCCTGGTTTAAAAGTCAATTACGTGACACCAATTATGTCTACATTTTAAATGATTTTGAATCATTTTTGTGTGCATTATGTATCTATACTGCTTATTATATGTGATGCTCTTATATGCGTCACCAATATTCTTACAAAATTATGATTATCAAACTAAACATCTGGAAATAATTAATCCGAGTTGCTTTAGTGTATTGTAACTAATTATATTCAACCATTCGTTTTAAACCAACATGAAACAAAAGTATTGCATAAATTTATTAAAAGAATTAAAAACATAAAAACTATTCAATTGAATTAACTAAAAATAAAATAAACTTTTTAAATTATGTTTACGTTTCATAAATATTCACCATATAAAATAGAGATTCTAAATGCACACAATAGGGAAAATTGCAAGGAGTTATACTTTCGGGAAACATAATTCACTTAAGTTTGGGAAAAAAATAATAGTACAGAAAAATCCTAATTTTAAAATAGTTTATTCAAATATGTCCAATTTCAAAATATCAAATCAATTGTGTGTTTTATTTTGACTTTTATACCCCCTCGATGGTTTAATAAATTGTATTATACTACCTTGAATTTTATTTTGATTACAAAGAGGCCTATGTTTAATATTATATTATATATTACATCCATATATTTATAAGAAAATGCATTTAAACTCCTTTTTACGAGTCCCTTTGTTTTTGGATCCTTGGCACAAATGGTATCATAGCCTAGGTTTATTCTGGAAAATACTAAACTAATATTTTGAATATTAACATTATCCTTTAACGGGTGAGGCAATAAATGAGAATATGGATCTGAACGAATGTTCGATGTGTCACTCCTACAGATGACTTTCAGAAATTGAAAGCACTAATCAAAAGAATATGGCGAAAGCTCAACGCTTTAACCATAAGTGGATATTATTACGAAGAACATGATTATGCCTACCTAGCATAAACAATTACAAGAAACTGGAGATGATGGCTAAGAGGCTTCATCAAGTGAACCTCAAACTACAGTTCCAGTTAGCCGAATTTCAGGAAGACGATCATCCTGAACATGATGACGTTATTCCAGACTCCAATGATCCAACAGGGTCCGCACCAGAAGATTAGGATGGGAGAACCAACCTTTCAAGAAATTGAGACGGATACTTCTAAGATATCCCAAGATCTTAGAGAGATTTAGAAGACAGTGCAGCGTTATTGATACTTACAATACCATGTCCCTGCACAAATCCATCAGATTCAAAGTCAGATGGAGACCGTGATTAAACATCAGGAGGAAATTCTTGAAAATATTCGAGATGTTCAAACCCGTGTTAAGGAGTTGGAGTCACGGCCAAGTTCTTCAAGAAGAACGAAAAGGAGGGTGGTTACGACCGTCCTATGGAACAGAACCACATTTACACCAACAGGGGAAAGCGGATGAGGTCCGAAGGGAGACTGAAAAAATGATTGCAGTCCTAAGAGGATATTCAATATTTCATACAAAGTAATGGAAAGAATCAACCTGGAAGATCTACGTGATCTTACTGATTCGTTTGCGGGATTAAATCTCGTAGACTTTAAAACAAATCAAGTGATCAGGATCCTCAACTTCCTCCACAGGAAAGTTTCGGGTCACACAATCCACCACCCGATGGAGATCACAGAATGCCTCATCAAGATGATTTTACCTCTGGAGAAACTTTAGATCCCCTAATTAGAACAATGAGTCGTTCCCGCAGGCCAGACATACAACAAACGCCTTATGGGAAATCTCAGTTAGATCCAATACATCCATATGGACTTATGCTCAACATAGATATCTTGGATTTTAAAAATCGAGAAGTTCTTATTGATGAATGGGCTCCAGCAATGAGAATCGCAACATGAACGCTTGATCTAAGCAAAGAAGGATTCAAATCACTCCTTAATATGAGTCTAGAAGGGTCAACCATAATTGCCTGGGAACTTACAGACCCAGGTATCAAGGAAGAAGTTCTGGTCGGAGAGTCCTTGAAAGAATGTGGACGAAATGGCTAAATTTTTTAAAATGTCTTTTATTGGAGTTGGTTACTTCGAATGAATTGAGCAAGAGAAGGCAAAAAAATATAGACAAGCTTTATATTGCCTGGAATATGATATATGTTATATAGATGAGTACATCAAACTCTTCACAGAGTACAGATGGAAGGCAAAGATGACTGAAAGATGCAGCAGAGCTGTTCTTTGCCAAAATACTGAGTCCATAGAGAGAAATGTTTATCCAGAAACATACACCACAAGAAATAGAGAAAATCATGAAGCTGATTTTACGCGATCAGGTGACAAACTTGGAAAGAAGACAAAAAGAATTTGGAAGAAATTCATGAAGCTGATTTTACGCGATCCTTTCCAGTTAAAGAATAGTTGTCGTTATACTTTCACGTCTATAAATATGTCGAAGAAAAGAATGAAGAAGCCCTTCCTTTTTCGCTAAGTTCTCAAGTCTTAGTAATCAGAAATCAACTTCAAGCAAAACATTTAAAATGCTTATCGCAACATTCTGAAGTTTTGCAGAGTAGCACAAACACATCATTGTGATCTTGAAGATCAAAGCCTACTGAGTCTGCTGCTCAAGAACACTCGAAGATCAAAGATTTATATTTTGTGTGAGTGTTGTAAAAACACATTGTAAACAACTGTGATTGTTGTATTGCTAGGAGTTTAGGCAAATCTGTGTGGGTGCCTAAGAAGGTTGTAAGCTGTAAAATGTAAATCAAAGTCTTCTAGTGTAACCTTCCTGCAAAGGGAGAATGGGAGACGTAGAAGCGATGTCCTTTGAACTTCCAGAACATATCTTGTGTCAGTTACTTTCTGTATTTACCATTCAGCTTCTTAACCTCACAAGTCCAGTAGACATCTTCCGCACTAACTCTAGTGTCTGCTGACTTGTTCATCAATTGAGATATTACTACAGTACTTCACAGTTTGCTGCATATTGAAGAATCCAGAAATTGAGTCTAGTGTTTATTCAACCCCCCTCTAAACACTACTCCGATCCTAACAGAGTTCACTATGGACGGGAAAAGATACAGAATCAGGTGACCACCAGTCCATTCTCAATTTACATCTCAGCCGGGATGATATACGAGAAATATCGTGCAGAATATTTCACAGCATATATTGATTCAAGAGTTGGAATATGCACAGGAAAAAGAGACATATTCCCTAAAGAAGTTGGTGAGAAATTACCAGCCATTGTCGGAAGAGATTTTCCATGCGGATTTTTATTCTTAATGAAGGAGTCCAGGCGGCGGAAGTAATAATTGGAGGAGCAGGCGATACCCCCTAGTACAAAGTCAAGACTCCACCTATTAATTTTCATGATACAGGAGTTGATCTGCTGCTAGAAAACAATTTCCTACTGACATTCAAGCAATTTACACTGGAGAACGAGACAATGAGGCTTATTTTCACAACTCTTTATGATCATAAGATTATTGTCCAACGACTAAGGGAGGCGTTTCACAAAAAATTCCTCATTAGTTTTTGCAGCAAGCGTGGTGATGATGAATGAAAACTTCGACACCCAAAGATGAAGGATTAGCAGAAATTTGGTGAAGCAATCCTTCAGTTTCGACAACAAGGTCCCGGTGAAAGGGATTCTCAAACTTTTGACTCGGTTAATATTATGTCTTTCAGAGAACATCATGAGGAAGAAGTTACTCCAGAAACCCTATTGTTTACTGAAAAAGGCATTACAAGATGAAGTTCCACAACCTGAAACTACCATCGAAGAGCAAATCACTCTAGAGGGATGTGAAAATGAAGATTCGGAGGAACTACAACGAGGATCCCCTGGCATTGTGAAACAAGAATGATCTCAAAGCTATTTTGAAGGTAAAAGACGGAAAAGAGAATGAGTTCGTCAGATTCAAACCCATCCCCATGAATATGGAAGATCGGAGGGATATCCAGATAATACTTAAGGAACATCTTGACCTTAAGTTAATCTCAGCAAGTGTTTCTCCATATAGCAGTCCGGGTTCGGAATCATGGAGAAGTTAAACGCGGAAAACCAAGATTGGTGATCAACTATGGATCAACAAAATCTTGGAGTTTGATGGATATTTTATCAAAATCAGAGAACATTTGGTAAATAGAATCAAGAATGCCAAATTGTTTTCTAAGTTTGATTGTAAGTCTGGATTCTACCAGATTAAGATGGAGGATGCTAGCAGAAAGTTCACAGCATTCTCTGCACCGCAAGGACACTATATCTGGAATGTTATGCCAATGGGATTGGCAAATGCTCCTCAGATATATCAAAGGAAGATGGATAATCTTTTCAAAGATTACTTCAACTTCATGTTCGTGTATATTGACGACATCCTCAATGCGTCAAGAAACATGAAAGAGCATCTTAAACATTTGAAAATATTTTCAGATGTTTGTTACAATGAAGGATTAGTGCTCTCCGAAAGAAGGCAGTGATTGCTACAATACAGGTCGAGTTTTTTGGAATTGAGATCGACGAATCTGGAATCATCTTGCAGGATCATTGAAAGTGCAAGGATATCCAAATGACCTCAAGGATTTAAAGCAACTTCAGAGTTTTCTAGGAGTTGTTAATTTTGTTGGGATGATGCTCATCAATAACATAGCAATCCACATGAAGGTGTTCAGTCCACTACTCAAAAAAGATGTTAAGTTCGAGTGGAATGAAGATCACAGACAAGCTGTCAAACAGCTTAAAGAAGTTTGCAGGCAACTACCAAAGCTTGCAATTCCCAAACGACGATGATGAACTGGTATTATATACAGATGCCAGTGATCATTGGTTGGATGCAGTTCTTATGAAGGCCACACCATATGGAGAAGTGTCATGCAGATATTGCAGCGATCTATTTGACAACAGCGAAGTTATCAGATGGCACATCAACGAGAATGAGTTCTTTGTAGTTCGAAAGGCTTTCAAAAATGGCCATTACTTTTACTTGCAAAGAAGTTTATCTTGAAAATAAATAATACGAGTCTTTTCTGAAAAATATAATTGGATCGAAACCAGAAAATGCTAGATTTTTAAGATGATAAGCTAAATGTCAATATTATGATTATAATAATGTCATTGTTAAATCTGATAAAAATGTTCTTGTCTATTTCTTGACACGAGATAGAGGGACATATTGCTAGCGATACCCTCAAATGGGTTAGGCATCTCAGGGAAAACCTAGAGATCCTTGAACGAGATTTTGGGACTCTTTGTCTCAATGCTGAGGTCACATGACAACTACAACACGCAAATCGGGACCTAGTTTTCGGTCATATACGAGGTTTTCTTCAGGCCCAAGAATGCTTGTTCGAAGTCTTGAAGGGGCTTATCCTCCAGGCCGCATCTCTGACAGTGCAACAAGGAGTGTTTAGAGAACGTGGCTCATCTAACCCGAAGGTAAGGGATTCACATACCCTTGTCACAAGTGCTGCAGATGACGCATTCCTTGACGATGTACAAGTTGTAGCGAATGAGGAGGGTCGGGTGTCATCACAATCGAAACCTTCAAGTTCCAGCACCTCTGGAGTAAAAGAGGGAGAGTTGAACCTTAGGCCACAGATAGGCACTTCTAGGGTTCAAATTAACGAGGATTTAGTTTCTTCTCATATACAGGATTACCAACGTACTTGGGAGAAACTGATTACCAGACGGGGCATCAACCCAAACAAAATAATTGTTGATATCTCCGGAAAATATCCAAGGGTTTGGATGAAACCAGGTAGCCATCCAAACGAGGTACAAAAATGATATAATTTCGGAGCTCTGGCTTCTGTTTATACTTTTGCACCAGCATTCTTTGAAATCTCCAAATTATCAAAGTGGATCAGAGAAGCTGTTCACGAGACATAGGCCAATAATCCACATTTGGCTCGAGGAGATATCTTGGAGTTGTATTTTTTCAGTGCCGCTCCAGAACCAATAAAGAAAGGCTTTAGTGAAGCTTTTCACTTTATCAAACTCATACGACCAGATGGCAACGCCTTAACAAATATCAAAACGACGCTACCATAGGACACACCAGTATAGTTGGAGCCATCACTGAAGATGAAACTTCAACCAAACGAGCGTGGGGTTTTTGGGTTTGTCTATTAGAAATGGACAAAGTCAAATACCCATTCAAGTTCTTTCAAAATCCAGTCAATGGAACTTTCATGTTGAATTCCATGACAGGAACAATAACAGGATTTGCTGAAAAACTCTTCGAAACAAAAAGGAGAATTATTTGGGAGAACAAGATTCCGGCAAGCAACGAAACTTACCGGAAATTCTGCAACATGGCACATATTGGCCGATGGAAAGATCGGATTTGCCAAGCATGGCCGGAGCAGAAAGAACCAGAATTCAGGAAAGGATTCCGATCCAAACCAGATAGATCAAAGGTAGCCTTAAGACAAATGACTTGCTGACAAGAGGGCATGTTTCCTAAAGCTTCGGGGAACACAAAAGCCAATAATGTAAAGATTCCCCGACAAAGGAAAAAGGCGTGGACCATTAAACTCACTCAGACAAAATAATGGACCACTCACGAGAAAAATTGGCATATTCAGACAAAATAATGGACAACTTACGAGAAAAAATTGGCACACTCGGACAGAAAGTTACAGACCACGAGATAAAGGCGCACTCACGGGGCGCACTTAACATGGAACAAGAGTTTGGAATCCGCATTTGAAGTCCAGATTCATGCCTATATAAGGCCGGTCATAGAGGAAGATAATAACATCAAAAAATTCTCCATAGTTTTCTCACAAATAAATATTGTAGTTTCCAAGCTATAATCGGTTCATCTTTCATAGCTTTGGAAATTTTCTTTTCTTGCTTTGTAATATTTCAGTTTTCAATTTAGTATTGTATATGTGTTCCAAGTCCAGCCTAATTATATGAGAGGCTAACTTTTGAGAGGCTAACAGTTGGTCTCATCCCAGGAGGAGATGTGTTAATTTAATAAATATTATAAGTATTTCCTAATAAAACGAAGGCTTTTGTCCATCTATCTCCAGATTTCTTTAAAATCTTTTATATCTGTGGATCCCTAGAACGCCTTAAGGTATGATATAATTAGGTTGTGCTGTGCGGTTTCCTAAAGGAGTCGGGTAACTTTGCTATAATCTCAATCTCCGCCTGAGGGGCTGAGGTTGGATTGGTGAAGGAGCCATTCATAAACACTCTGAGGGCAGTAATTTTTTGACTTGTGGATTTGCAACTCACTTTACCTGGTCTCGTTATGGTCAAAGGTATATTAATGTTTTGGTCAAAATTTTATTGTAATACGGAAGTATGATGGGCCTGTTATTTTTTTAACATGTTCTTCGAATAAGAGTTTGAATTATGATTAGAAGGTTTAACGATGAACTGTAAGTCCTTTGCAACAGTATGCTCTTGAGTTTCTTCTCAAGATGACAGAAACTGGAGGATCTCATATTCATAAAATGCTACTATTTAAAAATAATAGATGAAGAAGATAATTAATATATATACAGAGGTATATTGATCTAAAATAAGTTTCAAGGTGGTAAGGATGCAATTAATATATTAAAAGTTGGTTGGACCGCGTGGACCACATTGGTTATAGATGTCATTTCAAACAAGAATGGATCTAGATAAACTAATGTTCTGCTAAATATGATGAATTATTGTTCACCAAAGATATCGTCCCGAAATTTTCCCGAATGATATACCTCAAAATCCTCTTACTTTGCCTTCGATTATCGATATAAGATTTGATACGAAGCAATGCCAAAGTCGTAAAGCACCCTCACGATTACCATTAAGATTTCGGTGGCCAAAATACATCTCATCAAATTAATTTTGCATCGATAAACTATTTGAAAGTATATGTATCTTATTTTGTATATAAAACTAAATGAATTTTAATTTAATATAATATGAAAAACACTTGAATTTGTTTTATTGTTACATTTTTATTTTTACATTCGATATGGGTAAGTCCCTTTAAAAAATTCCCAAATAATTGCATATCAATTGGG